>JAGWCC010000376.1:0-472131 GCA_022651775.1 Drusus annulatus | reverse complement strand
TTTTACCATTTTTTTTAACCGGGAAAAAATTTTTTTTAAACATTTTTTTTTCCGGGAAAATTTTTAAATAATAAAAATTTTTAAAAAAATTTAAAACCTTTTCATTTTAACAAAAAAAATTTTTTTTTTTTAAAAAAAACCCCCTTTTCATTACGGAAAAAAAAAATTTTTTTTAAAAAATTTTTAAATTTAAAAAACTTTTTTTTAAAAATTTTTTTTTTGCTTAGAAAAAAATTTTTAATTTTTAAAATTTTTTTTAAAAAAATTTGGGGAAAAAAAATTTAAAAAGTTAAAATAAAACTAAAAAATAAAAATTTTTGGTTCATATTTTGTTTAAGGGACAAAAATTTTTTTAATTCTTTTATGGTTGGAAAATCATTCCCCCTTTTAAAATTTTAGAAAAAAGTCTTTTTATGAAAGGCTAAAAAATTTTTTTAAAGTTTTCGCTGGGGGGAAACAAAATTTTTCCCCAAAAAATCTTTTTACCGAACCCCCTTATGGCCCCAGGACAAGGGAAAAAATTTCAAAGGATTTTTTTTTTCCCCCTTTTAAAAATTTTGGGCTTTTTTCCCTTCTGGAGCCCAAAAAAAAAAATAAACATGTCGATTATCCTAACATCGAGCGGTTACGCAGGGTTTTTGCCTTTTTTTGGCCAAAACTAAAAATAGGTTTTTGGGGGGGGAATTTTGGGGGGGGGGGGTTTGGCAAAAAATTTTAAAAAATGGTTTAACCCAATTTTTTTATTTGTTTGTAAAAAGCAAAAGCCGGATTTACTTTTTTTAAATTTTTTTTATCCAAAAAGAATTTTTTTAAATTTCCCAAATTTCCCCAAAAAAATAGTAACTTTTTTTATCTAAAAAGAAACCCAAATTAATTAAAAAGTTTTTTTTTTTTTTTTTTCAATGAATGAAAAATTCCCTTTTTTAAAATTTAAAAAATTAAAACCCAAAAAAGTAAAAATTTTTTTTTTTTTTAAAACAAAATTTAAAATTTTTCCAAAATTTTGAAAACCTTTAGCCCGGTTTTTTTTTTTCGTGGGCACCAAAGTTTCGATAAATCCCCCAAAAAAGAAAACTTTTTCATCTTTTTCATTCGATTTATTACCATTTTTAACAACCAAAGGGGCCCCAAAAAAAAAAATTTTTAAAGAAAATAAAAAATATTTTTTCATTTAATTGATGGTCGTTAATAATTTTTGGGAAAAGTTTTTTTACACCTCCAAAAGTTCGAATTAGATGTATTGAAATATCGTGTTTATATCAATCGGATATACGAGTATCTCAATATTTTTTTTTTAAAGGAGGACAAACATTCCCTGGTTACAAATAACCTGTCGACATTTTGAAAACTCCTACTGCTTTCATAATAAGCGATTTTTTTTGCTTGTGCAATGATGGAGGACTAAGCTAACAGAGGAATTGAACTCACGACGCCTCGGATGGGAACTGATGCGTTTGTCTTACTCAGCTACTAACCGGTCAAATATAAAACTGTCTTTTAAAAATCGAACAATATCTTTTAAAATTTGGTCAGTGAGTATAAACTTGTAAATATTTTTAATTTCCGTTCTGTTCGACGCGAATAAATATTATAAAGATTTGCATTTTGCCCGAAAAAATTCTCTTAAATGTGTTATATAATCGCTTTGGTGTTGGGTCGGTTTATAACGTCACGGAAAATTTTTCCAATGGATGCAATTGTTGATAACAGTAATGTCTTCGATTTTCTTAATTTTTTTGTAATATTGTTTGTTTTGTAAAACTCGATATCCTATAAATCTAGATATATATATTTTTAATTTAATGTGTACGATTGATCATATACATTTGATTACATTTTATGGTTGAAAAAAACATAAAATAAATTTTGCAAACTGTATTCAATAAGGTGTGATATTTTTAAACCTGCAAAAATAATAATTATAGAACAGTTTCTAAACCGATGTTATGAAATACCATATCACATTAATAACATATTGAAATCAAATATGTACCTATGTGAAACGTTAAAAATTATCTTCTTGCTACTGGTGGTAATATTTAGTTTGTATAAATTGCTTTCTTTAAATGTTCAATTACTAATTTTATAGCGGAGAGCATAAATAACATGTTACACATAAACACCTATCTTTAAAAAATGTTAGCTCCTGTTAGAAAAAACATTCCATACGTCTAAGTGGTTTTGTTCGACAAAATCAGTCCTATTTCACAATTCGTAAAATCCAATACATAAGATTCTTTCGATTCAATTAACATTGAAATATCTATTTTAATTAAGTATGTTCAAACAAGACTCCCTAACCGTTATAAATTACATACCTCGTATGCAGTGTGCAAGATCTCAACCACATCAGCAAAACGAAAAATACCATCTCTCTTAATTGAAAAATAACATAATTTATTTATTTATAAATTAACGGACTAAAGTCCAATTACAAAAATACATATAAAACACGAAATATAAAAAAGAGTAACAGAGAAGAAATAGCATGTAAATTGAGATAAATGAAGCGATGACAAAAAAAAATAAGGCAAAATAAACATAAGAGAGAACACATCAAGCCATGGTCTTAGTCAAAGTTTTGGTAGAGTCGTAAAGAATGACGAAAATCATTTAGACTGCTACCAAAAATTTCAAGACCATGGCTTGAGTTAACAAGTCTTGACATTCTGGACATTGGAGAATTATACCCGTAATTAGTATTGTGATGATTGAGGAACAGCACCATTGTTTCTGAGTCTACGGCAAGGAATGTTGAACTGGATAAGTTGCAACAGAGAAGGTGAGTCAATAAAACAATTAATAATTTTGTAAATGAAAATTAAATCGAAGTCTTTCCTGCGCTTTTCTAATGAAGACATTTTCAATAATTGTTCAATTTCATCATATGAATAATCGCCTCTTTCTCGCCCCAATCTCCATGCAATACCGCGTAAGAAGCGATGTTGTACGGATTCAATATGATGAATATGAACGGTAAAGAAAGGGGACCAAATTACACTAGCATATTCTAAAAATGAGGGCGAACTAATGAGCAGTAAAGGGTTTTTAGAGTCTTTATATTCTTAAAGTCACATGCAATTCTATTGATAAAGCCAAGAAGTTTTAATGATTTATTAACTACATTATTAATGTGATCACGAAAAAGAAAGATTATAGTCTATAGTGACACCAAGATCTTTTATAGATCTGACGGTAGATAAGGAGACACTATTTAATTTATAATTGAAGAGGATCGGTTTATGAGTTCTATGAAATGACATAATTTTACATTTATCAATGTTTAATTTTAGGCAGTTAGTTTCACACCATTCATTAAATGAATCAATATCACTTTGGAGAAGAATACAGTCATGAAAAGATTTTATTATTTTAAGGATCTTATTGTCATCTGCAAAAGCCAAAAAACGCGAGGAAGAAAATACTTTAGCAATGTCGTTAATAAATATGTTAAAAAGGAGAGGAGCTAGATGGGCACCTTTGGGGTACTCCAGACGTTACTTTAATATTAATAGATTCAAAGTTATTAATTTTGACTCTTTGTTGTCTATCATTTAAATAAGATTTGAAGAAAGATAATAAAGGATTTCTAATACCGATAGCATGAAGTTTGGCGATAAGAATTGAGTGATTAACTTTATCAAAGGCTTTAGAAAAATCAGTGTAGAGAACATCTGCCTGAGAGTTAACTTCCCAGAGCGTTAACAATGGTATTAGTGAAGGAAAAGTAAATTTGTTGTGGTAGACTTAGCAGATCTAAATCCATGCTGTTCCTCAATCAGAACATTTTTAAATACGGGGGTAATTTTCTTTGTAATGATGGACTCAAATATTTTTGGAATGTGGGATATAATCGAAATTGGTCTGTAGTTTTCAATGTTGGACTTGTTACCAGACTTAAAAAATAGGCCTAATATATGAAATTTTCCATGAGTCAGAAATGAGCCAGATGAAAGTGATAGGTTAAATAAGATAGAAAGTGGTTTAGATAAGATGTATTTACATTCTTTCAATACAATTTCAGGAATTCCATCAGGCCAGTGCTATTCTTACTAAATTTATAGAACGCTCTCTAGTGATATTTACCTTACCTAATTATGAACGGAAATATTGAGGGAAAACCTCAAATTAGAAGACGAATGGAAACCACAATATTGAGAATCGTTTTAGAAGAAGAAAAGAAGAGAATCACTAATTCGATTTCCGATTAGTGTTAAAATCATTTTAAACTAGGATTACTAATACTTTCACAAAAAAATAATTGATAGTGTGGAGGGCAGATAAGAACGAAAATGATCGACGTAAAAATATGTGATTTCGTCGGTCGGCGTGCAACACCGCCAATCTATAAAATCGAGAATTAATCAGGCCAAAAAAATTGGTTAACTTCTTAGCGGGTAAATCGAGAGTTACAATAAACCTTAAAATGCGAGCTTTCCATTGGTTAAATGTTGGTAGAACTTCCAAGAGAAATCTAATCGTCGATAAGGAACATACATATTTCAAACAAAATCTCTTTTACCCTCAAATTAATGTAGATTGGCGGTATTGCATGCCGACCGACGATATACCCTTTAGATGCCACTAAAAATGACTAAGAGAGAATAATATTGATTACCTTAAAGTTCGTATTGTTCAGAATTGTCAATACATATTATTACAAAACGTAGACATTCAACTGAATTTAATACAATTCCTGTGATGATTTTGTCAAATGTGGTGTGAGTAAAAGGTGTAAGAGGGGGCGATAAAATTTTCTCCGGGATATCGAAGTGGGCCATTGGATTCATTGCAAATTCTCAGATTGAGGACTTAACGTTAGAGTGATACCTATAAATAAAATAATAATGAACCCGTCCTATTTTTTTTCATTTCAAATATCCTCAGCTGACTTTAATCACGTATTTTAAGGTTTTACGCATTTGTTTGGCAGCTACCCCAATTCATGCTAGTTATCATAGAATACGCAAAAGAATCGCGAATTTTAAGTAAGATTGAAAAACTTAGAGTATTTTATTTTCTATTTGAACAAGGGGTAGCTTTTTGAAGAACTTTGATGAATAGATTTTAAATTAATCCCACCCTAACGATGATGGACATCAGTTGAACGATTTAAATGGAATTATAATTAAGTTATTTAGTAATCATAAATATATTTACAATTATAAATTTACAAATATATTTTAACAGATATTTTGAAATAGGTTTCTGAGCTTTCCGAAAACGAATTAAATTTGCTCTCGACTATTGACCTGCTAAGTACAGAACTGTATTTATACACGTTAAAAATCGATCAATCTTTTACAAATTTACTGTAAAGCAATTTAAGTAGAATATTTCTAAAAAACAAATTGAATGTGTCCGCACCCTTTCATCACGATATTGATCTCTGTTTTATCGAAAATTCAACACAATCGGTCGGAAAATATTGTATTTTTCGGATAAGCCGCCAGACAACTTGTCTCCCACTGAAATTAATAGAGCGCGATAATAATTTACAAGTTTTTTTTTCCGAACAATAAAAATATATGTTTTCTCACTGATTATTTTAGTATAGGCAGAAAACGAGAATCGACAGCGACAGCTACTTGGGTAATAATCGTTTGCGTTGATTCCATTTCAAGAAACTGGGTACTGTAGTCAATAGTTTTCACTGTGTACTGTATTGAGTGCGTGGTACAGCGGCTACAATGTTATTATGCAATTGTAGAATAGAGTATTGTCATGGGTTTCAATATCATCATTCGATCACTTAAATATATTTTCCTATTTTCATTAGGGAGAACGTAAAGTACACACATATTTTGATTGGAAAGTGTTCGGTTAACGAATCTAACGACATCTCGTTTGTAATGAAAGAACCTATCAAAAGCAGATAGATAACATCTGCTTAAATGGGACTTAGAATTGAATGTTTCGATCAACCTAATAACATGTTTTGGAGCACGCATTTACGTGTCAAATATTCAAATCACATGAAAGCTTACTCTGTTAGACTTCTCTCTAGACTCTGTTTCAATTACGAACCGTAGAGTTCCCTTTGCGAAGAAGGCTTTGATTTAAAGTTTGTTAAAATGACCCATATATATGAATTACTTTGAAATATATTTATCGATTTCTCCTACGGTAGCAGTAAAGACGTTGTAAAGCTCGAGACAACATTGCTATTTCATGGGATACAAAGAAGCAGCGCCCATTTCTTGCACGAAGTAAATATATTTTTAATAATATTTTATTTGTAATATTTTTACTGTCACGTACATGGAACCCGCATCTTCGTAATTAAAGTTTTGTGCGTATGTCAAAATGGTGTAATGTCGTAACATTAACCGCATATTTGTGCAAACTCAGGCCCGCGGTGGATGATTTTCGTGAAATCTTTTTTGTGTTGTTGAATACTTTTCTCGCCAATTTATTATTTTTAGTGAAAATAGTAATAAAGTATTCAATAATGCCTACTGGAAATGAGACGAGTCAACATCGTCAAACTTCAATACATCAAAATATATTCAGATGAAATGTACTACTGTATTAAAAATGATTTTTAGATAATGATTTTTTAAAATTTGTCCTGATGATATTATGGTCAGTGATAAAACTAGTCGGCATAACATAAAATATAGTAAAAAGTTATTAAAACTAAGTAATTGTAGTTTTTAAGAAAAAATAAATAATACGAATGCAAGCATTTTATGCTTTCGTTATTACAATCAACAAGTATCAAATAAATATACATTTATTTATAAGGTAATAATACAATAATAGTACAATGAAAACCATTTAATAAATAACTTACCTTTAGTAAACCATTTCAATAAATTACACATTAATGTATATTCGTTATATTTGTATGCACCAACATACATTTTACATTGCTAGCAGGCGTTAAAGGGTAGGCTTTTTATAATCTGTCAATATTTGAACATTTCATTTTCAGTGTATTTTAAATATAACAAGAAAGCCTTCCGTATGTTGTATGTCGTATGTCGTATGTCACTCCAGATTTTTAATATCAACAGCAATATTTGCGCAGACAAATAATCTTGTTCCCCACACTCGCCGACAATCCTAAAAATGGCGCGTTACTTTGCGGAACGAATAATAATAACAGTGAACTTATTTAGCGCACTTTTGTCGAACATCAATAATTTTCACTTTGGACGAACTTTAGAATAATTGACAATTCAATCACAGGTTATTTTACTTTAAGTTAGGTACTTAGAAGTATTAACAGTAATTTATAGTATTTTTAGTGCTTAAAGCCGCCGCAGTGGGCAATGAATGCCATGGAAGAAGGTCATCTCATAATTCTAAAAGATGATTTGTTTTTTACACATATAACCTATAACGATTTTTATAAGGTAAATGATCGAAAAAATATATACCTAACGTTTTTGTGTTGCAAATAATATCGTACGAGTTCATTCTGATGTATGTAGTTAAATTAAAAAAAAGTGTTATTTTCTGTCACAAATTTGAAGCTCTGCTACTGGCAAATGTATAATACAATATATACAAATGTGTATCAGTAAAAAGGTTTTTTTTTGTTTTCATATTACATTTTTATTATAATTATTAGTGATTGAAACCCTCAAATAACCAGATTCTGAAAAAAAAAAGGTAAACTTACAATTTGTGTCAGGGTTTGCTTCTTTAGATTTTCAAATACGAATTTCTAACAATGTTAAAATATGTGCATTAAAAAAATGCAGATTTTATTTGAAACAGCGTCAAAAGTCGTTTTACCGATCCCCTTTTTTATAAGAAAATGAACTTATCGCAGTGCGCACATAGGAGGAATTGTTTTTAAAGTGACACACTCTTTTATTAGAACCTATTGAAAACCTATTTTTATTAGTCCCGGAACCTAATGCTTGTAAAAGTACATAGAATATGTAACAAAAAAAGATGTATTATATTATTTGCTCTATACGTCAAATCATTGCTAACGTACTAGATAATGAAGTAACAGACTTAATAATAATGAACAGAATAAAAAACAAAACCTTTTGTTTTAAATAATAAATGTATTCTAGAATTTTGATATCTGAAAATAATAATAATAATATTTTAATAATTTGTATAGGATCGTTTTTGTACAAAAAAATCATCCAAAGGCACTGTACAAATCACAATTCCTAGGCTCTATCTTATTTCTAACTACATTCATTGTATATTAATATTTTTTTAAATTATGTACAAAGATAATAAACAGAAGTATAATTACCTGGCAGGTCATTTCAGATAAACACAATAATTTATTTTATTTTTCTAGTTTGTAGAAAGATACAGATGTGTACTTTATTTGGACATCTAAATTTGTCTTATCTTCTGGAGGTTCAATTATAATGATTTTTCACATGAATTCGACAGTACCTCTTCGATGTACCTACTTCCTTAAAAAATATAAATACTCATTCAATTCTTTAACGGCCTCCACGGTCGAGTGGTAAGACGCTTGACTACGAATCACAAGGTCGAAGGTTTAAACCCGGCTTGCACAAACTTTAATTTGATTGATATGTGTCATAACACATTTAATTCATATTATATAATATATTTGCGGCACGTTCCAGGGTGGTAGATACTTGTATCGCCCTGATGTAAGAACACCATTCAGAATCAAAGCGTTTGCTCGAAATGGCTTTAGCCGTGCTTGGTGACCAGATCTAAATAACCAGGTACCTCTCCATCGCCTTCTTCCCCATCTCCTTCCCCTCCTAACACCTTCAGCCTCACAACACACCCCAATCTGGGATTCCATAGTATCACTGAACTTAGACGGTTGGGAGCAGTTGGGGCTCTTGTTCAGTATTCACAATTTATATATATATATATATGTTTTTTAATTTAAAAAAATAAATTTAAGTTATTCCTTAGCACCAAAAAAAAATAAATTATGCGTAATTAAAATTAGTGTAAAAAAGTAAAATGTATTAGTTAATTAAATCATTTAAAATAATGTTGTTTTTTACATTGAATGTATATGTTTATGACCTCAGAGCAATAACATATAAGAGAGAACGCTGCTGTAGTCAGTTTTTATGAGGTTTGCCGGACTTGGCTAGACTAGGGCTAGGGTATTTATATATCCATTCATAGCACATGTCGACATAATGTTTTTGTTTATTCGTATAACCACTTTTTCTCAACATTGTTATAAACAAAAATATTGTATGTAACCTAATAAACCGTTGAGTTATGTTCATTTATTTCGCGCATCACAACGTGTGGGCGGAGTCAACGGAGACGCGGGACACGAAGAACATTCTAACAATACTTTAAAGCGGTGCGATAATTTGGGATATTTTGTTGTCTCTTTCTTTCTCATGGTGTACGACGTAAAAACCCGGAGAAAGTTATTTATCCCAAATTTGTAAAGGTTGGGTAAAAAGAATTAGCTCTCTCTCCATATATTTTTACTTCAAGCTTATGACAATTTATAAATGAAAAATATGAAATATTAAGATGGTTTTATAATTTACCAACACACCAATTTTTGAAATGTTATATTAATAAATAAATAAGGTAAAGACGAAAGCGAGTATTTACAACCACTGTGCGCCGCGGCGTAGCGTTGGCTTCGATGATGCTAATAATAAACGTAATATTTTTATGAAGGTCATTACTTGATTCGAATTGAGTAAGAAATAATTTAATACACGCGTAACTCTTTATCATGGGTTCCGAGTGTGTATTTACGTTATTTCAGTAGTAGACCATGTTTCAAGACTTTTTTCTTAGTGTACAGTTGAAAAATATTATTCAACAAACAATATGGCGTCTAGTCTTATTTTCAACCGATAATTGAACATTTTTTAACCACAGTGAAACTCAATAAAAATGACGTCGCGGAAAACAAATGTGTCGACCAAGAAATATCAGACAAAAACCATTTTAAAATTTCATTTCGTCAGACAATTGAAGAGTTTTTAGTGGGACGAACTAACAGATTTAATTGGAATTCATACTAAGGTCATACTATCTGCATTTTATACACAGTATTACTAATTATTAAGCTAATATATAAATATGTACTTTTTAAATTCTCTCGAAAACTCTTTTTTTTTGCCGTATATAAACTTAATTTTTTTTTAGGGATATACTCATTTTTCACGCTAGGAGATCTCATACCCTTTCAGTTACCTGTGCATCATGCATTTCTGTTCTGCAGCCTTTTTCTAAATATTTCTAGTTTCACAATTAGGTACTTTTTGTTTCGTAAGAATCAAGGTAGATTCATTATCTCATTCTTCCCGAAATGACGATTAATTGTGATGAGAACTGGATATAAAGAGCAGAAAATATGTAGTACTGATATTTAATCGTTTTTTTTCCAATTTACTAAAACCTCACTACTTTAAGTAATTTTTCGTTTCAACATAAAACACCATACTAAACTTAAACGTGAAACGAACTGGGCCAAAAGTCCACGGCATGACGTTGAGTCACTAATTGACTTGAAATACCCACGTCTGTTAAAAAAAACATTTCCAATAAGAACCCTTATTACATGTATTGCTTCTTGACTTCAATCGAGGGCGAGTAACATTTTTTTGTTGAAGCTAGTCATTACCAGGGAATTTCTTTAATATCATTTATTTTTATTTAATAACACTTGAAGTCCATTTCCAGTGTTGTATAAAAGTTTTTTTTTATTACCAGGTGGCAATTTCTTATAAGCAAGCCAGATTTATAGCAGAAATATCATTATTTTGCGTTTTCGTCATTTCAGAAAGGGAAAAGAACGTAGATAAATGAACGTAGTTAAGTAATAAGCTGGTGGAAACAGAAAATCATTTTTTGATTTTTCCCCGCACTAAATTAGTGTTAGTGATTAAGAATGAATGATTGTGAAATCAAGGGTTTTCTTATCACTGTAGCGAAGATTTAAAAGCGAAACTAGTGCATGTTTAGATAAATATGGGAGTTGATATTCCTTAGGATATTTATTATAGAAAAGGCAAAAAGTTCATTAGTTTAAAATTCTTGTATTTTGATAGGAGGAGAAAATAATCGTATTCAGGAGATGTGATTAAATTTGAGTCTAAATGTCAAAACATACCGAATATACGTATTTTTAAAGCGCTTTGATTTTTTAGGGTCAATAGTTAAATATCTTACTTCTGCGCAATCAGTTGTTGGTAACAGAATAGTTTTTACAGGTGCTGGTTTGTTTTTTTTTACTCAGCTAGTAACCGGTTGACCAACTGAGAAGTATATCTATCAGAATTTATTTTAATTTTGATGAAAATAATATTTCTATTCCATTTAAGTTAAGTGACAGAAACGAGGGTGCGCCAAGTTTTCTTATAACTCACTGATTTCCCATAAATACAATTTAGTTTTTGAAGGTTAAGTTTGAAGAAACTAACAATGAAACATGAATTTATCCATTAAAATAAAATTATTGTTATGTCTGTGATTTCGTGAGAAGCTATTTATTCTAACTGTAATATAATATATTTATGTAAATTGTATAAGCACTAACTAGATATGGGCATGGGTAACAAACTTTTTATTTCCTGGCCTGTTGGTATTTTACTTAACTATATTTGTATTTGATTAATATTGATTTATGTAAGAATGTTTGAATTGTTAATTTTTTATTGTTCGCGTGAAAAATCACGCGATGTAACTTGACTTAATCCACCCATTTCAAATATGTAATAATGTTTGCTTAAATACATTATAGGTAGGTATTTGAGAAAATTTAAAAGATTTTTTTTAAATTTGATAATTTTTTAAATACATCTTTCATTTCCAATTCCAAAAAGTTCACAATCGAACGTAAATGGTAAAAGAAGTTTAAAGATTTTTGACTGATTACGCTAAAACAATGTCAATTTGCTCAAAAATAGTTGCCTTAATAAATCCATTTAAATACAGTTTACAGTTTCAAAAATAATTAAAATAAAAAGCAGAATAATTTTATAAAAATACATTATAGGTGTAGGTATTTTTTAACAAGAGAATAAAATCTAAATAATCCTAACAAAAATTTTTATATCCTTCAGAACTTTTAATTTAAAGAATAAAAATTAAATTTATTTTTTAAATACAAATATATAAAGAAGACATTTTAGCATTCAATAATACAAAAAATCTTAGACAAAAATGCATTACCAGTTTGTAAAAAGACAATAGATACAAAGTTATAAATATCTAGGAATAAAATTAATAGTTTACCAGAAAAAGATTAAAATGATGATCTAAAGTTTTAAAAAACTACACTGAAAACTTAAAATAAACATCTTTGAAAAAATATTACAGCAAATTAAATAAACAACATACACACAAGCATTGCTTTTTTATGAGGGTAATTTATAATTTATAATGAAATGTTTACATTTAAAAATATATATATATTGGATATAACACCACTTACAATAAAAATTAAAAAATAATAATACATTGTAAACAGTATATATATTACAGAAACATTAATTAAATAGAAATATATAGACCACTATCCGTATTTGTACATATAAACTTAGTTTTTGTATTTGTATACAGTTATTACTTTTGTTTTTTCTCGTAATCACTCAAGCCTGTGTTGAGGCAGTACGATTGTTTTGGTTATCAAATCAAATTAATCTATGGTTAATGTTATTTGAAAAGTGTGAATTTAATATTATATGTATAAAAAGTAATTATTTGTTCTGTGATTGGTTTATTCGATATTCTCAATTTGGGTGAGTGCACCGGTAAATGCTCTGTCTTTTTGCTATTAATCCAAATTTTTTTATGTTATGTTTGAAATTGATGTTCAAAGATTCTTTGTCGGCCCTAAAACTCGTTGACCAAATGTGGTATTGGAGTAAATCTTTGTTAGTATTTATAAATCGAGGTGGTCTTTTTCGTAATATTTATGTTTTTGTTTGTAAAAGATGAGTGAGAATTGATTTTTACATATATTTGTCGAACGTCGAAGACTTTCACTATGTGATCAGCTTATTGAGGATAAATTTTATAATTGTTTTTTTGCTTTTGAAATACGTATGATACGTCGCAAAGTTTTATCAAAGACTTATGGTTCTAAAAAAGAAAATGGTTTTTCTGATTAAATTAACTAAGACTGGAAATACACGTATATATATTTCACTTAACTTACTGATACCCATCGTACAAATCGCGTGTACATATTATGTTCACTCGAGTTTAATGTAATATTTATGATTACCTGTGATGTTCAAGACGTGGCGTCTAATTCCCTAAAGAGTTATAAAAATGCTTTATATTACTCTTTATTCAATTTTTATTCTCGGCCCATCAGATTTATTTTAAACACGTAGCATTTTATCATGACTGCTAAAAGTTTCTTGGTGTACCTACTACCTGCTTGATTGGTATTTCAATTGCCTTTACTTGAAATATTACCATTATTTGTTTTGGTCGTTATTTTATATTTGACTCATATACGTGTATTTGATTTCAATTATGCATTTGTTATTGTAAACAATAGTTCCGAACTTGATTTAATTCAAACCAATAAAATTTTAGGAGCTAGTATTTAAAAAAAAATCCCATATGTGCTCGAATTTACCGATGAGATCAATCGAAAACAAGGTTGGTTACAAATATGACATTTTTTGATCTAAAAACAGGGTTTCGAGACCTACAACTAAGTTAAATCTAAAAATATATTATTCAATTTATTATATAACTGGTAGGTAGCGGAGAGCTTTAGCAGTAAGGTTTTCAAAATTATCGAATATCACACCAGGAGTATAGGGGGGGCTGAAATCTTTTAGAACTTTTTGTATGAAAATTAGGGACCGTTAAAAAAACTTCAATAGCGTGAAATCCTGATTATTTGTGTTTCACTCAATCGTTTATTGGCATTTTTGTAGACGGATACAAGGTTTTTTTTATTTTTTTTATTTAATTTTGTTATTGTTCTTTTCATCATTACAATGTAAAGGTGGTAGTGCTGTGCCTGTCTAGCTAGGAATTTCTGTGTTGAGAGCAGGCGCAGTTTTCAGTTAACAGTTTACATCATATTTTAAAAATAAAAAAATTTATAATTGTTCAACAACAACAATATAATTTTGTTCCATTACAACATATTTTCC
This sequence comes from Drusus annulatus, assembly GCA_022651775.1. Lineage (NCBI taxonomy): Eukaryota > Metazoa > Arthropoda > Insecta > Trichoptera > Limnephilidae > Drusus > Drusus annulatus. Next base: position 458,056 of record JAGWCC010000376.1, on the reverse strand, counting down.
AGTTTACAACATAACATTGTACCATTATATTATAATAATTATAATGTTCCTATATTTGTACCATTACCATTGTGTATTATATCATAATGCATTTTTTACAATAAAGTGTTAATAAAAAGTCAATTAACATTGTACCATACTTAGTATTTATGATTGCTTACACTACTAATAGGGAAGTTCATAAAAAAAAATCGTTCATGTTTGATCTGTCTTGGCTGGTGATCCAAATCTTGGTGTTCAATTTATATTTTACGTAATTTGTTTTCTGTCTAATGGCCAGTGGAAGTACATTGTTTAGCTTTGTTGCAAATTATCTAAAGTTTCTTTGGCCAAATGTTGTTTTAGCAAAAGGGATAAGTAAGAGACTATGCCCTTTCGATGTAGTATCGCGAGCGGTTTGGATATTTTCAAATAGGGTTCTGTGTTTAAAAGAGATATACTAGTATGTTTTTGGCATAAAGTTGCCTAATATCTGAAACACGAATTTTCTTAAGGATTTCATCCGATCTGGTAACCTAATTTCTGAGCTTTAAAGATGGGATCAATGACGGCAGCGGTAGCCCCACCCCAGGCTTTATATATAATACCATATTCGATTAAATATTGACAAAGTACATAGTAAATTGTTTTAAGTTGATTCAAGTTAAGAAAATTCTGAGTTTGTCGAAAGAAATATATAAATTTTATAAAGTTTATTTGCTGAAGTGATATATGTTGTTTCCACTTTAAGTTGCTCTCAAAAATTGTATCAATTTCGGTAATTTTAACTTTGTTTTTACGATTTAGCTACATACCTAATAAAATTCCCCTTTTATAGTGGGATTAAGTAAATGGGAGTTCATTAATTGTAAGATATCATTGGTCTCGTAGATTTCAACTGACCGTAGTTTTACAGTATATTTTATATTCACATTGATTGAAAAATGAGCCTATGTGATAATTCAATTTTTCCATACATTTTTACACACCTTTCCCTCACCTCTTCTAAATTGGGCAAAGCCCAACCAAAAGCTAAGTGCAGTAAAGGGTTTTTACCTGATACTGTAAATTATAAGGATGGCAAAACCCGACATATTCCATTTCACCTATGAACGTTCACTGTTCATATCCAAATTAAATATAATTTGATACATTATTATTTGTGTATTTTGTGGATTAATTCACGGGTCATATTTATTTTCTAATATCTGTTTTAATTTCAAAACGACATTGTATGCTTTAAATTTTAAAGGTTGTTTACCTTTTTGATGTTGAAATAATAAATTGAATCCCAGGAATTGTTGTAAACTAACGCGGGCATAAATTCGTACGAGTTATTGTATTTTAATAATAAATTCAGTTATCAGTCACGACATACGTTTAGTAATATTTTTCGAAAGTTTTTCGCGACCATGATAAGCTTAGCCGGCGACCAACTTAGGCCGGGTTGTTTCATCCTAAAGCCGTGGCTTAGCCAATTTTTTTTCAGCCAAGCTTCATATTTGGAATGTTTGACATGATGTAATGTAATTATGCATTAACGCAATACCAAATCAACCGATTTATTTATTATACCACATTGTAAACCGAATTTAGCGCAAAACTCTTTCATATGGTGTATCTGTAATGAGACATATTTAATTATGCCCTGAAATCATATAAAGTGAAGCTCACTTAAATTGTATTTAAGATGATATGAAAATTCTATTAATATATTGTATTGCTTGTTTCTTGTTTATTATAATATGTACATATACCTAAACTACTATCTTGTATTTAATTAATGGAACTTAATTGGTTTAAAATATGTTATTTCTTACCATGTTTAAAACGGCGAATATTTCGCAAAATCTGCGGTGTACAACTAAGGGTAGCTATTTAACAAGAAGTATTTCCCAACAATTTAACTCCTGTACCTCTTAACGAAACCGGCGAAACACAAATGGATCGTCAATTGGCCCAAGTTTCCTAAAAGGTTGCCAGTGCCTGCTGTACGAGTATACCATGAACCCCAAATAGATTTATAATGTTAATAATGTACAAAAAGATCCATTTGTAAATGTACCTACTTACTTAGATAAATAAACTTAATGGCCAACTTCTTAAACAGAGAAATACTTTTTAAACAATATTTTGGCGTGGCTCCTATTTTTCAGGAATATTATCTAAACTCGATAAATTACAAAATAAATACGTGAAAAGCAAATTAAAGTCAAATTTTACGGATTATTTTTGTGGGTATTTTTAAACAGTTTTGAGAGTGTAGGAAGATGAGCAGTTTATCGTTTCATAAAATGAACTTGTGTTTATGATTTCTAAAATGTATTTGACCTATTTTGAAAATTGCTTTGAGATTTTTAATCAAAATAAGAATATTACCATATTGCACGTTGGACGGGAATAAATAAACTGAGCTGAAGGTTAATTCATTAGTCTGCAGTCCATAACGACGGAAATACTATTCACTTGTGAACGCATTCACGCCCCAAGAAAACTGTCAACAATGTTTTGTAAAAAAATCTGAAAATTAATTGTAAATGTTGCCATTTTCCATGAATTTGCGTACATTTTAAAATAATTTCCTATTTCACCCACTATAATTTCTTGAACGAAAACCTCCATTACTCGATATTTGACAAAATACGTTTAGCCACCGTTTAGCGAAATAAAGTTTCGCTTGAACTTTGGCACGGGGCACGTTTTCGAACGAGACAATTTTGTAAACCCTGAACTGAGTGACATTTAATGTAATACATTAAGTCAAATTTAGTAATATTTTTGTAAAAATATGTCTGTAGAGTCACGTGGGTTAAGTGTACGCAATTTTTACATTAGGATTTTTTATATTTAAACGCTATAGATATTTTATACATTTTTGTAATAAGATTGATTATTTAGGCATCTCAAACAAACACAAAACCTCATAAGGTTCATAAATAAAATAATATTTATTATTTCACATACATGTTGATTGCGTACACTTGACCCATATGTGTGGTGAGCGTACGCATACCATAGTGTAAGTGTTCCCACCGCGTACACTTACCTCCCATTGTAATTATCATACGTAAATTGCTGCTTATCGTAGTCCTCATAGTTCTCATGCCACCATTTTTTACACATAATGCATTCTATCCAATTTTTGTGGGTGGATCTTGATATTTCTTATTTACATTTTGGGCAAAAATAATCCTTAGAGGCTTGTTTTTGTGCCCTATTAAAACTAAAAACTCTTAGGTGCCAGTTGACCTCTCTGGATGCTTTCTCACATATACACGCGGCATATTTCGCTGCTAAAATTAAACAAGAGATGAAATATTCTGCTCCAAAATATTTTGTATGTCGAGGTGTAAGTATTCACATTCATATAATTGCGTACGCTTACCCCCGCACACTTGCCATATCACACAAAAATACAATAAACTTTAAAATCAGATAAAAAGTTGTCTGTATGAAAATAATCACTTCGCACCCGTGAAACTAACACTATTTGGTCAAAAATTGTCATAGACTATATCGATCTAACGCAGTTGGTTACATAATAAGACATAGGTAACAGAGGCAAAAAATAAGAAAACCACGAAAAAACAATTAAACTTTTTTTTATGGATTCTTTTGTAATCCTCTGCTAACTAGCTGTGGGGCTTATACAAATACCCCTTATAATGTCTATCTAACTAGTACTACGGCTCATTAGGCCTTATTACTATCACCATCTGATGGTTGTATTTGATTGGCTGAATTTAAGTTTACATTAGTGAGTTCTTAGGGAAAAGGTCTTAACTGGATAAAAAACCCTAACAAAAATAAAATGAAAATTAACTCTCAACTTTATTTTCAACGCAGCGATCACTGTACACACAACCTGCTAACCTGCTAGGCAACCTAACAATTTATAGAATTAAGGAATGTGAAGCATGCACGAACTTTTTGCAAACATTGCTGCGCACACTTAGGCCTGGCGCGCACGGGTGACTATTGTCACGGCAGCAGTTTCGTCACCATCTCCAAATCTATTGGAGTGTATGGAGCGACGTGACATTAGGGTGACTTTTTAGTTCCACTGGCCGGCGACTTTTGAGTGAAATTGTCACCGTGTCTTTAGAGAGTATTTTGTATGGGCGCACGGGTGACAAAATGTTATTCGGTAACTCTGGCCTTTTCAAAATCTACCGCCGGAATGAAAGGGTGACGGACGATAGTCACTCACCGTGTGCGTGCTCGATTGGAAGACAGTGACAGTGACGAAACTGTTGCCGTGACAAAAGTCACCCGTACGCGCCTGGCCTTACACTCCGCGCACGGTTAACCCACGTGCCACTATTGGGGCTATCAAATTGGGGCGTTTGACGAGTTATAAAGAAACAATTATTCTAAAAAATAATATCTTTAAAAACGTGCTATCATGAAATTCTGGTATTTAAATAAAATTGTGAATATAAATTTTTAATATAAAGGTTTTCCTCATTATCTAGTCAAATTACATTAAATGATTTATTATAGGTATACCCAGTTCTATTTAGCTCGTGGTAGCTACCTTCTGATACTGATAAACTCGATTTAGATTGGCATGCTTAATGGTCGAACCCCGGCAGACAAAGGGCTTGAGGTAGAATAATATCACTACCCCGTTGAGTTAATGCTCCCTTTACTGAATCTAGCCTGATTCAACCGTCGCATCGCATGCATCAGAAGGCCTCGTGGGCAGCTTGTAGCTCGCAGTCACATGCCGGCCGCCAGATTTCATGGGCACGTAAGGAGAATGCCATTTAAACTCCATCTCGCTTCACCTCTGATGAAGATCACCAACCATTACAGTATTAAATTAAATTGTCAATTTAAAATATGTCGGAATGTGAGTATATTTTTTGCAAAAAGGTCACAATTCTAATTATTTTATATAATAATCCATTATATCTATAACTGCTTTCTTATTATTCGGATGGTTTTTGATTGATATTTTTTCGTACTACTAGACTGGTAATCTTAAGAGGTAGGTAAGACTTTATTCCTCGCTGGCATGGGTTCTATTTAAATAATTTGAATTCTTTCACACATTTTCTGCATACTTTTAAATAAATATTGGTGTGTAAATATACGAGGGTCATTCAGAAAGTAAGGTTGAAAGGGCCCCTGAGGCCGGGGAAATTTTTGTTTCGAAGTTGGCGCACCTGGCGTGTAGCGGTCAGTTTATTTGTTCAGTCACAGTAAATTCTTCCGATGGAGAGGCTTTCGTGCGCTCCCGCCACCTCCCGTCCGTGCGAGATCCGTTTTTTGACTTTGCAGAACAATACCGCCGCGAATATCCATCGGAAGCTCGTGGAAGTTTATGGCAGTCGATGAGTCGACAACATGTCACGAAATGGGTTAGGTTGTTCGAGAAGGCCGTACTGATACTCACGACGAGGCAAGGAGTGGGAAACCATCAGTGATTTCTAACGAACTTTCTGGGGGTACTTTTGGTGGATTTTATGCCTAAAGAGACTACCATTAATGCAGAGACTTACTGCAATACCCTTAAAAACTCAGAAGAGTCATTCAGAACCGCAGAATGGGAATGCTGGCCCGGGGAGTCAGCCTCCTGCATGACAACGCCAGGCCTCACACCGCGCGAGTTTCACAGGAGCTGCTTACATCGTTTGGATGGGATAATGTCACCCCCCTACCCCTCTCCACCCCCCTATTCTCCCGACTTATCGCCTTCGATAATATCATAATTTTCATAATACTAAAGGATTTTTGGCGGCGCCGTTTTTGTAAAAATCACCTCAAGGGCGCTGTACAAATCTTAATTTATATAAAACATACTTACCTGGCAGGACACAATCACCATATCATAATAACCTAAAATTTAGAATTACTTAAATTTTTATTTTTTATTTTATTTTATTTGGTTTATTTATTTATTTATTTATTTTTATTTATTTTTATTTTTTATTTTTTATTTTTTTTTTTTTTATTTTTTTTTAAATTTTTTTCATTTTTAGGCATGAAGGCAAATTTAAGATAAAGTATATCGGAGGTATTTTTAACTTTTCGTAGTGAAGAACAGATAATGGTGATAATCTTCTAATGAATTTAAGGAATGGGAGTCTGAAAAGCTGGTTCTATTGGGCTTGTTACATCTTGATTATGGATATGATTTTCTGAAAAAAATGAGTTTTGAGTTTGGCTCTGAACTCTGCCGAGTCTTTATTACTCTCAGATCATGTGGTAGTCCATTCCAGGTTTTAGACCTGACAAATTTCCCAAAACTTAGTTTGGTGTGCGCTGTTATTTCAACCTTATTTAATTTAATTAAATTAAATTTAAAAAGGAGCCATTCCTGTTTGATTTGAAAACCATCACGCTTAAACTTTCTTTCCGGGACATTTAAAAGTAATTTTTGAGGTGCTCTGAGATATGAATATTTTGATACGCCGGTGATAAGTCTTGCCGCGGCGTTGAAGACTAGTTGTAGTTTGTTAATTTGATATTTAGGAAGACTAGCGTATATTCCGTTGCAGTAATCTAAACGCGAAACGACGTACGAGTTTACAAGTAATTTGGTTGCCTCTGTTGGCAGGTTTCTTCGCACTGATTTTATTTGTCTTAGTTGAAAGAACCCTGTGCTCACAGTCTTGTTAATTTGGGATTTAAGGGAGAAATCAGCATCCAAATTGACGCCCAGAAGTTTGATGGATTATGCTGACGTCTGCTTGTGGCGGTCCAGAGAAACTCTGTCTTTGAAGGGTTCAATTTCAGTCTATTTGAGGTCATCCAGAGTGATCGCTTCTAGGCACTCAGTCATGCGATTTTCAGACTGTCTATTTCTGTCGGTGAGCAGTAAAAGTAAACTTGCTGGTCGTCGGCGTAGCAATGTGATATAAGACCGAATGATTTGATTATTTGAGCGACATCATTTATGAAGAGGATGAAGAGCAGTGGGCCCAGAACGGACTCTATCACCTTTTCACTAAACTAAAGGAGTTTTTGGGCGGAAAACGTTTTTCTAACGATCAGGAGGTCGAGGAAGTAGCTGAAAGGGCTGGCGGCGGAGGTCTATGACACTCGCATACAAAAGCTGGTGCCCCGACTACAGAGATGTCTTGATCTCGACGACGATTACGTTGAAAAATACTTTAATATAGTGTCCTGTGAATTTTAATTGAATACAAGCATTTTTCGATCCTACACAAATATTAAAACCTTACTTTCTGGTATTCCTTGGTTTGACGAAAAATTTCCCGAATATTTTTCTGTTATTAGCGTTATTTAATTTAATTAAATTAAATTTAAAGTTATTGTTTCCTGTTTTACTTATACATTACGTTATTTCGTAATTCAAAAAGTCAATATACAGTAAGGCGTTTCTATAGCAAAACACTTCGTTTTTTCACACAGAAACATGTCTATAAATCGCTTAGATTTATTCAAAAACTTTTATTATTCACGCACGTAGGAATTCGAATTTTAATAAAATAAATCATTACTCCTTAAATCATATTAATGCTAATGTATTTAAAAGTACAAAGCTTTCCGTTTATTTGGTTAAATATTCTAGATCTAAAAATAATGTGAACATTTCTAAGAACTTATAATTTGTTCTTACTCTATTGTCAACATTACAGAATATCTGAATATCAGTATAAGAAATGTTGGAAAACACATATACAATACAGTGCAGACTGGATAAAGGATATCCGGCCTTTCTAAAAAACTCGCTTTATTATCGGTTTTAAGAATATTTATTTACTGAATAAATTTCTCCAGATTTTTATGTAGATGGAGGCATTTCACTTGTATGATATATACACGACTACGTAAATATACACAACACTTAAATATACGACATATGGACACGACTAGAATGTACACAGGTTAAATCGATTTTAACGCCAAATAAATTATCATAATAGATCTATGGCATTATTGATAAGGCAATGTAGAGTAAGTAAGGTAAGAAAGATGTGAAAATGCTAATTTATTGCTTCAAAATGTAATAAGAAAACTGTCACTTACTAAGATTAAAAGGCTGATTGGGAAGTACAACATTGGGTCAGTTTTTTACGCTGTTCAAATAGCAATGCAATTTAAACGGGGTTCGTGACTTTGCAATGGTTTTCCCGAATTAACTGCCATATAAACATTCCCAAACAATGGCCAATACACATACTAAGCGTCTTAAAGGCATGTCGCTTATAGTACCGTTGTAATTCTCCCCTTTCTCATAAACAATGCATGTAACAGAAGGAGATTTTACAACGAACGGAGTTTTCGGGTTCTGTAACATGTAGAGCTAAAAACTAAAGAACAGCGTGTAGCGTAACGTAAGAATCAAGACAGCAAATACACAAAATGTTAAAAAAAGGTCAAAAAGTTATAGAAGATTTTTGTGTCTCGAGTAAAAATGGAGCAATAAATTTTCAGCGAAAAGCATGTAATTTTTTTCAAAACTTCAAATCGTAGACGACAAATTCAATTTCGAACACCCATATCAGTGCTCGGGATCATATTCGGGTTTCCTGTAACTGAAATATTGTATCTAATATTTTTGTGCCTACGTGACTGTCTTTTTGCTCTAAAAGTAAAACACATGAAAATATTATCAAAACATTATCATACATTGTAAATGGAAAATTTTTGATAAACCTACCTATATATTATGATACCGAAATTTCATTCCCCTTTTTTGCAGTTAGTTAGAATATGAGTTTAAAAAAAAAAGGAATTGAGGGCAACACTATTTATTGTATTTAAATCACACCAAAAATGTTCGTGACGCCATCTGTCTATTTTAATTGCAAAATAATATTTCAACCAATGTAAAACCTCCTGAATTTCTACTTATTTTTTCGTGGAATCCTGCTACCTCGAAGAACTTAAGGGTTTTCAAGACAGTCGCACGTGAAAAAAGTAATTTTGAAGTTGAACATTTATTGATATTCTTTATATTCCACCAAGTCATTACAAAACGAACCATACCATACAAAAATGAAGAGTGTTGTCTCCAGAGCTGTTTTTCAGGTTAGTACAGCACAATGGCAGCATCTACAGCTTCTAGCAAGTCACAGACAGTCCCGACGAGAGACAGTGAGCATTGGGACGGCGAATGGTCTTTTGAATCCTTCACACCATCCTCTAAATATCGTTAACATTTTAAATATATATTTACTAGCACATTTTCCCCAAAGCAGCATATGGCTTACGTTCTCAGCCCATTATAACAGGTATAATAAAATATAAATAGAATAAAAATGATTCGATAGGATATATAAATATATTTTCCCCACTCGAACGTTTCAACATTCAGACAAAGGAAATTATATACCTGAGGATAATAATATATTTTTATTTTACTTGCTTTCCGTCCTCCTCTCTTGGTGGAAAGTTCGATATATTATGTTCCTTACTATAAATTGAACCTCTTTGAACACAATGAGGATGTAAGGATAAGGATATTGTCTACCGTTGGAGCGAGAGAAGTGGAGTCACTTCCCCGTCTTTAAGAATCGAGAAGTTGGAGAACTATAGGGTGTGGATTATACGCGGGCAGTCTGGATCAAGGAGAATGTAGAGTGTAGTGTAGCAGTCAAGAGTGTGGGAGTCAGTCAGTCGCCCAGTCATAGAGGGTGTTTAGAATTATTTTCCAGACACACACAAACAAAATACACACGAGTCAAACAAAATACTAAGTACGTAATTAATGTTTACACAACGATTTGAAAATAACAGAAATTATTATCACTCTAATTATTAGATTAATGTTAATACTAATATCTATCAACACTAGCCTCCACGGAGTTACAAGCAATTCCCGTCTCGCGGAACATACATCAACCCCTTGCCCAAAAAGGAGGTCATTCACCGCTATTCCAAAGACCGATAATAAATCAGTGAGCTTCAAAAAAAAAAATATATCTACCTAAATCCCTGTCTTAGTCAATACGTGCTTACGATTATACGACTAATATATATTTTAAAAATCTTTGATTTCAAATTTTCGAAGAGAAAATTTTATCAGTTTTCTATGCATTTCAGATAAGAATGAGCTTTGAAAAAATAGACCATGAATAAGGTAGTGATTCTGTGTTTAGGGAAAACGTGCTCGGGAGATGCAGAAGCTGACACTGAATCCCATAAAGTTTTACATACTATTCACATTCTGTAATATTATTCAGTGTTGCGCGGCTCACTACTTGCTTTACATAGATCTTAAATAGAAAACACGAAATTTGTATGTATATCCCACTAAAAACTCTCAAATGTTGGAATCTGAAATTTTTACTGCTTTTTCTGTCTTGTATTCTTAGGACAACGCAACTATGTTTAGCTCCTTATCTTCATCATGGAGCTTTTCAATGTCAATTTAACTAAGACACCATATCGTGTATTCCATATTTTAAAATAAATTGTTAAATTATAAAATATACACCCTAAGAGTGTTTTAATCTCTGTGAAGTTCAGTAAACAATAACGTTTGCGTTTTTATGAAGCAGTTTTGTGAAATTTCACTTCAAGCACGCCCACTAAAAACCCGTAGAAGCAGGAATCAGACTCGCTTTATCACACATAGAATATAGTATCTAAATGAAGTACTCGTATGTTAGCATAACGATAATTTATTGAGGTAGTATCATCTTGAAGTCCTGTCCCTAGAAATGTAAATGCGAGAAACGCTGTTGTGAGTTCACCGCGTTGGGACAATACGAGAGATTTTTCCATACTAAAATTGAAAAAAAAAACTTTTTCCAGCTGTACAAATATTAACCGAAAACTTGCTGATAAGGAAAAATTTAACAAAATACAGGACACTACTGGTCGCATCTAAAAATTGTACAAGATTTTTTTCTTCCTTAATATGAAATGTTGGGAGGTTAGTGCAATATCATACACTCCCATAGCGAATATACATATAAATAAAATCTTTAAAAAATTGAAAGAATTTTATTTTTTATTAAATCCATTAAGATATTGACCAGTCTTTACTTTCTTACCGCAAAAAATCAGGGTGTATTTTTCATGAACATCTACAGGCAAATTTTTACTAATACGTTTACACCGGCTTAAGAAGAACACGCTCAGGGCCACGTAAAAAAATATAGCTAAAATATTCAACCAAACTAAGGGTCTTTTTTTATTAAAATAGTATGGAAATGTCTAGTACGCCTGAGAGCCATAAAAATAATACCATTGACATTTTATTTTGTCACAAATAAAATGTGGTATAATTAAAAACCAAATAATTGTGGTCTATATTATATGTAATAATAAGAAAAAAACATCTTTATGCAATTTTCCATACCCTTTGAATAAAAAAAATATGTCGTTTAGAGTATTTTATTCCTACACTGTTGCAGTAATTGTTTGTACCGGTGCACTAAAGTTTGTCAACTCTATTATGAGCACGTTTCTGAGCGTCTGACTTGTTTGATTATATTACCTGCACTAAAGAGTACAGGTACCTGTATAAGAGGCTTTGACTACTGTTCACGAATAAGTAATCCAGGGCGACTATTTACCACCAGAGTTAGAGAGAGACTGCACTGTTTTTAGTGCACGAACCATTGCTTCGTTGTATTATCAACGAAATACAATAGTTTTTTCACAAAAGGGATTTGGATGCATACCTGTAATATGCTTAGTATTAAGATACTACCAACCAAACATCTTATTATAGGAATTCAGTGATTCCGATCCATATCCCGTGTACGTAACATATGTTAAGTCGCCAACCTAAGCCGCAAATATCTATTGAATATAGGAATTCATATTCCAAATTTGGAATAAATACATATCATTAGAATAATATTGTACCAGCATTGACTGAATGCTGTATGAAATATGAATTTGTAAAAATTGATATTAAACAATCGATTAGAAAAAGATTTCTAATATTATTAAGAGACAGCTGAAAGTCATTACTTTTTCTATCGACATGTTCCACCACAGGAAAAAAGTTCACCCAGAGTAGAGTTTGCTTTTGATTATAATGTATTTTTACGATACACAAGAAATAAAATGCGGTTTGAAGTTATATCTTCCGAAAATGAACTACCTGATATGGACTGCGTCAAAAATTTGTTAATTTATTTACCGTTCATTCTTTATAATATATTAGAAGCTATAATTTGGCTGTTTGTGTTTCTTAACAAACAGTCGTCACTTTATATAATTCTATGCACGAAAAAGCCTTCTAGAAATATTTTTAATGCAATTTAACCAATATTTCATATAATTGGTGTGAGCTTGGGAAGTCGATAATTAAACAAAAGTATTAACAATAACCGTACTTTAACACGTTCCATGAAATCTCTAATCCTTGCTGTGCTAAATTTTCTGAAAAGTTCCCTTTCTGCGAAATAATATTATTTGAATATCAATAAAAAATAATCAGATCTTAGATAGAAAATTTTCCAAGGTTTTAATTTTAAAAGTGGATAATAATGGCGAGGCCTTCAGAATTACTCAAACTTGAAGTATATCACTTATTTAACGACACTTTTTTCTTAATTATGATAGTATAAAATTTTTATATCACCTGGAATATCTAAACTCTAAGCCGACTGAGTACACATTTTCCTATCTGGAGAACGTTAAATGACATTAACGTCGTGATCGTTTTATCGTCGGTGATCTCAATACTGCGTAAATCTCGACATTTTATGGTTTATGTTGACACTCTTACCATATAATATAAAAGATATACCTCTAGTGCTGGAATAGGACTGTATAACTTTTTTTTTTTTCAACATTAACTTAACACAGGAGGCCCCGAGGGATATAATTTCCCTCAGGGCCTATGTCATCTTTAGGGATGCTGTGTGGAGGGCCTTTTTGAGGAAAGGAAAGAGTGAAGGCCTGTTTTTTCTATCTATTATGCCACCTGTTTGTTTTATTCACATAGTTCGAAAAGGTCCACTTAGATATACACCCCCCAACCATTTCATAGAAAACATCCAACCCACATATAACGCATTAGTACTAAACTATTTGAAATATCGACATTTTGTAGATAGCATCAAACAATTTAAATGTAGGATAACGTAGGAAATACTATTATTATTTTAACAAATACAGCGATAGATCATCAATTAACTATTTATAATGACTCTCCTCATAAAGAAAAAAAAGACTGATATTCACTTTACAAATGCCGTATTATGCTTTTGTATCGTCATATTTTAAAACGCGTTTTTCTCAGTTTCATCTTTTTGGGGTTGGACGCTGTCTGCATAACTACGTTCAATTATATTTCTTTCAGACACGTACATTTTTGGAATATTTAAAAAAAACAAAAAAATTATTACCGATATACTCGTACATGTTTTATTTTCATTGTAGCAAACGATATCGGCACACAATTATTTTCTTTGGTGGGTTTTGAATCTTGACGCCTTTTGGTCTAAGTGTTTAAATCGTGTTATGTGTTTGTAAAATAATGTTGATATATACTGACACCGCTTTTTCTTTCTTGCAACTATTGATTATTTTTCAATCTTAATCGGTGAAATATTTTGGAAAATTATATTATATGCAAAAATCCAAATTCCGGGCAAAGACGGGATATAAAACTAGTAAATTTAAATTTAAAAAAAAAACAGTCGACTTTAGTGTCTGTAACCCGTGTCCCGAAATGTAAGACTGTATCATGATCATGTTTATATTTACAAGCTCTTTTATTGAGAACTTTGTAGCAAAGTTTGACGCGAAAACGATCTGTTTTAAGTTATACACGAAGGACTTCAGTATAAATTATCGATGAGCTCTTTACTAATAAACAAACTATCTAATGAAATTGGGTCGAGTGGTTTTAAAGCACCCATAATAAGAAAAGGCGTATTAATTCTGCAATAATAATTAATATTTTAATACTAACTTTACTTTTATCACTAAAAATATTCCTTTGTTTAGTATAAAGGTTTATAATCTGCAATATATGAAAATGTTGTTTTACATAGTTATTTTTTTAAAGTATCCTTAAAGATGTCATAAACAAGTTATGAAACTAGTAGGTGACAAAAAATGTTTCATTTTTATGAAATAAAAAAAATATAGTGATAAAACAAAGTAAGTTATTAATCAAATAATATTAATGTTAATATATTTCTAAATATGTGACAATTCAGTTACATATTTTGGATTCATTTAAAGTTTTTGTGTTTAATTTGTAGAACTCCATTTTTTTAAATAATTTAATCGATTTAAATTTAATATTATGATCATTTAGAATGAATTAAATTTATCAATATTATCATGCTAGTTTAAGTTTTTATTTTTAGTGACAGCTATTTTGACGTTTAAGGCTATTATCATTAGCTTTAGTTTATATTTTAAGACTATAATATTAAATTTAATTCAATTAAATTATAAAAAAATAGAGGTATGTATATTGGACCTTTGCTCTTTCTTAAAACTTAATATAAAAAGTAAGTAAAGTATAACTCTAACTCTCGATAGTAATAGTATGCACGTAATACGAGTTGATGTGTACAACACATATTTATGATTTTATTTATTGGTGCATAGCTTCCGATAACGATGTCCTTCAGATACAGCCTTTTATTTTATATTAACGGATTATTGTCCAATTACAAAAAATACACAACACGAAATGAGAAAAAACAGAGCAACCGAGAACGAACAGCACACACATAGTATTTGAATGAAGCAATGAAAAAAATAGGATAAAAATATACATTTGATAGAACATTTAAGTCAAAGCCTGAAAAAGGTTTTGATAGAATTGATGATGTTAGACATAATGAATTGTATTCTTTTCGGAGATTATTATCGTAAAGAATGACAAAATCATTTAGACCGGTACCAAAAATTTCAAGACCATGGCTTGAGTTAACAAGTCTCGACATTCTGGACAAGTTTGTCTTGCTAACGACTACTTATTCTTATGAGTGGAAAGGGGAAAGCGTATGCGTTTGTATTTTGAATATTCGTAGAGTTTTTACCTTGTGTTCTTTTTATTCATTAGTTCGTAAAAAACTTAAACAACCTAAAGTTTTTTTCTTTCATAAAATTGAACTTTTTAAAATTTAGCCGGAATTTTCTTTTATGATGTCAAAAAACAAGTTTGAAACATGCTGCATGCAAGCAATACACACGTATGAGTACAGTGTTTGAATCAACATTCGCTGCGATAGTAAAAAATATTTTTGAAATATTGTGTAACTCCTACAAATTAATACCCCCTCAAACATCATCATACAAATTATTTACGTTTCAAACATTTAATACACGAACACCCAATATCTTCAGATACGGCCGCTTGGACAATAATGTGGCATGACAAAAAACTAACACTCGCGTTCAGGTGTCAAGGCAAGTACGACAATATAAGTGTTAGTAGGGATCTCATCAATAAGAGCGAACTCTATCTGCACCGAAAGTGAAAGATGGGAAAGCTGGGTCGATGACACCATTATGAGACGAATAACAAAGGTTGAGAATCGCTTATCACGCAACTGGAGGTAACTACAGTTACTTATAAAAGTTATATATAGTAAAAAAGATAGAGAAAGACTGAACTATGGATGCCAGATAAGTTAGAACGAGACAAAGATAACACTTGAGGACACGCGAGTCCGATGTGATCACGCCGAAAAATATAATAAGAAATTTTACTCGCGTGGCTCAGAGCCTTCAGCCACGGACAGACCTTCGAAGGTCAACACATATTCTGTGAGGGTTTTTTCAGACTTATGAGGTTTAATTATAAGTTTATAGGCAAATGAAGAATGTCTAAGGTAAATAAGTATGTTGGGTCACACAAAAGACTCCTGTGTTTTTCTCAACATTTCACGTCTGCGGGAAGTTGCCCATGGAAAACGAACACATCCCCGAGGTATCTATTTCGAATCGACAAAAAGATTCGTAGTCAAGCAGATACCTGCGAGGCCTCCATAAAAAAACTTTAAGGCCGAAAATAGCCACGTGTTGAAGAAATAGCACTTGACTTTATCTCCTCACTTCTTTTTATTTCTCAATGATATTTAGGAATTTTTATTTTTATAATACCATGACTAAGACATACTTGGTTTGATGTAGGCTATTATATAAATAATCTGTTTTGATTTATTGATTGATTAACTCGATTTTGTTTTATTTATTAGTCTTTATCCCATTTTAACAACAAATCCCCATTCTGAAATTAAGTTTCTCTAAGTTATGCATCAGGATAGCTCATTAGGTAGAGGACTCGGCCAGTTCTTGTATGTTTTATGTATTAAATCTAATCGTAATAAAGGTTCTTACAAATTATTTATGGAATTAACGTGCCATCAACGCATTATTTCTCTTAAAGTCCCCGTCGTTTTTAAGTCATCGGTGATCTTGAAATCACCCAGCATCGAAATGTTTATATGTAAAAGCCATCACACCACAAATACTCGTAAGTTTGTGTGTTTATATGTATCAAAGTATAACAATCTTAGATTTCCACATCGACACATTATAATGCGTAATAGATTGACGAAAAAATACTTAAAACAGGTTTTCCAGAGAGTTACACTCTTATACATTTTCAAATCATTATGAGAATAATTACTAAACAGATCGGGTATCGGGTAACAGAAGCAGTACCTACCTAAATATGAAGACTTCTTCCCATACCCATCATGTTTCATTATTTCCTGTTCCGAGAAAAATCTTATGTTTCACATTTAATTTACATCCCCAAAACCATTTCCATGCAATTAAAATTATTTGTCGGTATGGAATATCTGATGAGTAAAAATTCCTTGAACCAATTTAATCTTCAAGAGGAATTTATTTTGTAGCTACATATTATGAATAATTTATAATTTTAACATATCGTGTAAAGGATACTTTCGGTTTTGTGAATCGGGCACACTATTCAGTATAAAGGTACGTAAGGTAAAAGGTTTCTCAAAATTACTTGTCTACGTAGGTTTCTCGGTGATGACTGCTTGCCTCAAGAGGAACCAAAAGTTGTGTCAAAAGAAAGATGTCGGTATTATTTTTGTCGACACAATCATCTGAATCGATCTCATTGAAAGACTTTGTGTGTACGGTTTAAAATAGTATTTTAGTTTTGTTGAACATTTTCTATAAAATTGTAAATTAAATTGTATAATTTTTATATTTTTTTCAATTCATTGGTGTTTTGTACTTATTGATAACTCTTCACGAGTAGTTTTATCAGGTCGGTTCCCCCGATCGAGAACAAACCGCTGTAATTACTCTTTTCGTAGGGAAAATTCCAACCATGTGCATAATTTGGGTATGCATTTGACGTGTCTCTCGACTATACAGCGATGCAGAAGGGATAAATTACAAACATTTTTCCAGAGCACCATCCATTAAATTAGTAACACAGAATTCCCACCTAACATGTTTTCTCTAAATATTGCATTTCGTCTGTAAAGATGGGGAAATTTATGACAAAGATTGCATAGAATCAAAAGTTTTTTTAATTTTTTCTACAGGCCCTTACCAGATGTGGCTTTATTTGAACAGTTCAATTTGAATACACATTTAAATTATTCCAATTTATGTGGTAACCATAAAACGAACCAGTCTTTAAAAAAATACGAATATATTACTGTGAAACATTTTCAAAGAACGTGTAATTTATTTGGTTAATATTTTTCCACACAGTCGTAACTTTGTAATAATCCACGACGAAGATAACTTGAAAGCGATCTTAGAATTCACCCAGGGAAAACATCTTATCAAAGAGATGGGTCCCCCCATCACCCGAGGGGGGATATGTGAAGTGAGAGCCTTTTTCCTTTCCTCCCCTACTAGTTTACATTACAACAAACTATTGTTAGGCGGCAAGCATCGCGTCGGCATCCAGTACTAATAGGGAAAAAATTTTACCTATGTCATGCTGAACTAGTTTCAATATCAATCGATTGTTCTGCATATTGCGGTAAAATTTATTCAGAGAAAAAAGTTCCAAAATGAGTGAAAAAGTAAAATACTGCTAGTTATGTATAGAATGATTCGACCGGTCGGTAGCTGAGCGGACAAACGCGTCGGATACCCACCTGAGCGTCGTGCGTTCAATTTCTCTGCTGGCTAAGTCCTCCATCATTGCACAAGCAACATCTTCCGCTTCTTATGATGGCAGTAGGAGTTTTTCAAATATTGTCAGGTTATTCGTAACCAGGAAATGTTTGTCTTTCTTAAAAAAAAACAGGTGGAGGTCGGAAGCTCTGGGAAAACTACAAAGTTGTTGCATGTATACTAACATTCGCAGCGCTTCGTCTAAAATACAATATGTGCTAATATACAGCATGCTACGTTTTCAATTCAATTGTAAATAAACCTATTCCATTCGTTGCTTAGGCTCCCTGGAGAGCAGTGGACTATCATTGTAGGAACTATCTCATTGCACGTGACGAGAGAGTTCCCTCAAATTATAGCTATTTCATTAGAAGGTTGAACTTCCGGGGTGTTCGCGAGCCCAAGGTATTTCTGCCTACTTTATTAGAACTTGCGCGGTTACAGATAATGCTGTTAAAAGGGTCCCCGGCCATGCGATGAAGCTGGATTGATTTTTCGAAGTTTAAAGAATGAAAGAGGCTTGAAGTTTGCCCCACGGTGGAAATATAATCTTTTCGGTATTGCCCGATTGACGAGTGTAGAAATCTTTAAAATCTTTTCAGTAGTTATTTTATTTTGTTTTTGTTTAAGATTATGTTCAAATGTATACTCTTATTACCGTGTAGTTTATCGAAATCAAATATTATAATTCTTTCACTCTTTATTCAACTGTATTATGATCAAATTTCCCCATTTAAGTAAGTCTAATTACCTTATTCTATCTAAGGTCAAAGGAAACGAAAACGGGGTAGGTACCGAATTGGATTTTTTTTGTGTTTTTGGATAGCAGATTAAATGACGCTTTTATTGAACATGTAAATTGTATTTTTGATTTTATTGAATAGCTTCAATCAAAATCATTTGAATATTCAAATGGAATATATAAATTGAAGGTAGGAATCATTTTGAAATGGACTTATTGGAAACGTGTTACTTACTAAAAATATTTAATTTAACAGAAACTCAGTTAACAGGTTCTTATCAATGAACATTTACGGAAGAACTTTTATTAATAGCCGAAAATCTATGAATAATAGTTTAGAAGCAATTAAACATTGTTCAATGTGAATGTATGATTAAATTTGACACTTCGGTAGTATCGTAGGATATTATACTTTGGACAAAAAATAAAAATTATGTTATTTTATTGTTTTGAAGATTTATTCTCGGCAACTAATTTTACATCTTGTTTTATTTATTCACAGGGAAAATAAAGACAAAAAAAGATTTTTTTCACATTAAAGCTCTTCATTTTTCGAATCATGAAAAATAAATGGGTAACAGTTTGCGTTTAGAAAATAAATATATTTTTCTACGCGTATATTGCTATATTTTGTATTACTGGTAAAATATTCCATTTCTAAGCGGAAATAATCATTAGCAATTTAAACATTTAAAAAGTTACCTCGTAGTAGCTTTTGTAAAATGTGTGTTTTGCTAATTAAAATCATAATGAATACGTCTAGTAAATAGTAGGTAATTATTTTGTTGGCTTAAATTAAATATTAAAATGCAATTATTTTAGATTAATTACACGAGAGTTATATACGAGGCCTGTTCAAAAGAAAAGGTGAATTTTGAATTTTCGCAGCTGTCTACATTCGATTATCGTAAACATACGTGTACCAACATAACAAAAAAAAAAATCGATAATCGAATGTACACAGCCCGCGAAAATTCAAAATTCACCTTTTCTTTTGAACAGGCCATGTATATTCCACAAATAAGTGAAAGTCCAGATTCAACCAAATGTGACTAATATTTATATATTATCCGATAGAATCTGTCCAGTTAGCGATCCAACCCAGAAATGATATAAACATGAAGAAAACGGGATATCCGTGAAAATGCATAGCTATGCATAAAAAACTTAGAAGTCACAAAATTCAACATAAAAAGTCTGTGGTATTAATATTTGCGAAGATTTAAAAAATCTGTCAAAAAATGAATGAATACATGACAAATGTATTTACGAACTGGCAAAAGTAGCTGATGAAGAACATGCCGTACGCAAGAGAAAATATGTATTGAACGCTGACTAATTTACTGCACGGAATTATTTCAATTTTGGACCCATTCTCTTTAGTAGTGATTTGAAAGTAGCTATCAACAAATTGGAAAACAAAATAAACAGGAGGTTTTGGAATTCTCACTAAGCTTTTTAAAATCTCAGTCGACGAAGTTACCGCAATATTATTACGGATGGGATATGCTAACATGGACATTGGTTTAGGATTGGCTTTGATCTGTTTTTACACTCTTAGAAAAATACGATAATTGGACGGCCTCCATGGTCGAGTGGTAAGAAACTCGACTACGAATCCAAAGGTCGCGGGTTCAAACCCGGCGTGTGCAAATAACTTTTATGTAATCAGTATGTGTCATAACATATTTAATTTATAAAAAAAATAGTATAAAGTATATTTGCGACACGTTCCAGAGTAGTAGATACCTTAAGTATTGCCCTGGTGAAATACCACCATTGAGAATCGAAACGTTGCTTGACATGACTTGAGCCGTGTTGGGTGACCAGATCTGATTAGCCAGGTATTCCCAACCTTCCTCTTCCTCATTTTTTCCCCTCCCTTAAGTATCGCCCTGGTAAAATACCACCATTGAGAATTGAAACGTTGCTTGAAATGACTTGAGCCGTGTTGGGTGACCAGATCTGAATAGCCAGGTATTCCCAACCTTCCTCTTCCCCATCTTTTCCCCCTCCCTACTACCTTCAGCTTCACAACATACCCCAATTGGTGATGCCATAGTCTCACTGGCTCTAGACGGTTGGGAGCAGTTGGGATTCTTGTGATATATTCACTTTAAAAAAATACGGCTCCACAAAACAATGATTATTATAACTGTTTTCGTTTCACACGGTAAATTACATTTTCGTCATAGATAAGATGAGTAATTGTCTAAGCTGTTCCACTATGCTAACAAGCAGAGTTTATCAAGGGTTGAGTATTTTAGATAGATACTCAATATTCGTTATCAAGAAACTCGAAGCGTTTAACTTCTCATCTTAAGATAACTACTATGCTATTTTGGCTATCCGAATAGATTTGGCTACTTACAGTCGAAAACATTGAATAAACCATATGCAATCAAAACAAATAACGACGAATATAAAGATTTTACTCGTCCTAGTGGTGATTTTTCCCATAATATTCTCCACTCGGACAATCTTCAGTAAAGAACCTTTGGAATAGATGTCCTCAAGATGTGGTGTAGACGAAGATAGGTCGCTTCCTGGAGAGATATCGGCAACGGTGTTTGTGGCA
This sequence comes from Drusus annulatus, assembly GCA_022651775.1. Classification (NCBI taxonomy): domain Eukaryota; kingdom Metazoa; phylum Arthropoda; class Insecta; order Trichoptera; family Limnephilidae; genus Drusus; species Drusus annulatus. The sequence continues at coordinate 436,730 of JAGWCC010000376.1, read as the reverse complement.
AATGAGGCAAGTTCACGCACCACGTATCATTTTAGGCTCTTGGAACTGAGTCTACGGAAAGGATAATTACGGTAGCGAGGTAAAGGGCTTGTGATATGGTGGGAGCTGGGATTCTGTAGAGTTAATTAATAGTTCACTCTGGTGGTGCAACAGGGTCGCAACAATTCCGCAGTAGAGATTGAAATCAAGGTGATATTAAATCAAAGTATCACTTATTGACATTTAGCACTGAATAGATACACCGATAAAAGTGTGTTGTGGGCGTATCCGTGTGCCCGAAGTCTCTAACCGTTAAAACTCGAGCAGTGACCGGGCCAAAAAAGGCGGAAGGAAAAAATAATGTTCGCCGCAAGGCGTATAGGAAGGGCTCAGGATCGAGTTTGCTGTAGCTGGCATAGAAGGGTATTCTGCCCGAGATATTTATTTTATTAAATTTTAATGAATTATCGAATAATGAATATTACTTCTCATGATCTAAATTTTCGGAAAAATATCTCGAATAGTGGCTAATTCATTGTACAGAAAAATAAAATCTGGTCCTTACCGCTTATTTATAACTGAGAAATGATTTGGAAATTTTCGGTTCAGTTTTTTTTAATTCGAAATATAAATTATTTACATCTCGAGGATGCACCTCAGGAAACATTTTGTATTTTTTTGCAGACTAATCACTTCTACTCCTTTGTGTAACTTTAAAAAAGCCTGCAAGGGTCAATAAATAAATAAAAATAATAATTATAAAATCACATTTAATTCAATGTGAATCTCGAGAAAACCCTCGTTTTTGGAGTGCTATATCGCCTTAAGTAGGTGATTTCCAGCATTACTCATCCCTATGACCTTTTTCTTCCGTTTCCGTGTGAGTCATGAAATAATTTTATTGGGGTCAGCAAATTTCCACTGACTGCGCAACGGAACTCATGGGTGGTGCAAATTAGAAATAAATTATCGTGACATTATTTATCGTTAGTGTTTTCAAATAGAACAGTGGCTGCAGAGATTCTAATTGTAATAAAGGTTAAGCTAGAACAAGTTAGCTAGAAAGGTCCGAAAAGGTTAAACTAGAACAATGGTGGAATCTCAAGCTGGCACCGCAGTTACCCCGCACGGAGAAGTTCGTAAAGGGAATATGGCCTTATTAACATCGATTTGAGTGTTATTAGTCATAAGCATGGAGTGAATTTACCGACGTTAGTTCCTACGGTGCGCATATGCTATTATTATTATTTTGAGTAATGGCGTTACTGGGTTATTGGGGCATTGTGATAGTTTGTGTGGTGATCCGTGTAAAGGTTTTGAAAACAAATAAATTACAAAACAAATGAATTTGACGACCCCATGGCCGAGCGGCCAAGATTCTCGACTACGGATCCCGGCGAGCCCAAATAAATTTTATTTGATTAGTTTGTATTATTTCATATTCAATGAATTCAAAATAATATATTGTAAATTTGCGGCACGTTCCAGAGTGGTAGATACTCTAAGCATCGCCAGGTGAAAGGCGCCATTCAGAATCGAAACGTTACTGAAAATAACACCATAAGAAATAGATTTTAACTAGCGCGATAATTCAAAATCGCAGTTGATCGAATTTATCGTGCTACATAACAATATCAATATATTTAACTACGGAATCTAGCAAGATTAGCCTGAAAATATTTTATTCATTATTATTTATTTTCCCACATTATATTTTTTTATATACTCTATTTACTCCAGCGCATAGTTTACATAATTATTTAAAAATATTTTATTTTTTATTTTAATATTTTATATGTGGTTTCTTGCTATTATTATTTTCATTTATTTAATCTAATGTCATTTTTTAAGAATTATTCTCCTTTATATTTTTAATGACCTTAATTATATTTATATTCTCTACGGGATGTGCGAGATTGCAAAAAGCATTCAGTGGTTGGCTCAAATATTCGCCACTATAAACTTAATAATTGATGGTAAAGTTACATACACATATACACGCCTATATATTTCAAAATGCAACTGCACTAATGTAACAATTAAGTATTGCATTGTCTGATCGGCAGCGGCATGCCGCTCTTATTTTCCAATATTGCTTACAATTTACAGAGTAAGCTTTCAAGAATTTATTACACGTGTTCTTTCAAACCATTCGAGTAGTAGTGGGTACTTAAATAGTTACAAAATATTTTGGAAATTATTAACTCTTCTAGTTATAAACTGCAAACAATATATACATTTTGCATTCTTTCAGTCAAATATATTTAAGTAATAAACTTGTGAAATGAACTATGTAAAAAGCTTTGTAAATGTCTGAAGAATAAATTAAGCCTCGCAATCCATTAAATTTATAAAAAATAGAATTCCCTGCTAAATTATTTATCTCGCAATTTTTAGTAAATGAAGGACGGATTTAACGGAACTGGGAATTATTATGCTTCTTCTATTATATCTATTTTATTTATAAATTTATTTCTACATGATGTATATCGTGTTCCTGTTTTGTCAAAATGCCATTTGAAATATCCGAATGATAGAGTTGACTGTTTTGTTCACCCGTTGAATTAACGCACTCACAGTTACATATTTTATATGAAAATAATAATTGCACAGATGATACCACTCAATTAAAATGCCATAAAACATCGGTGTTTTCATTTGATCACGAAATAATAAGAGAAATTATTTGAATATATATTTGGTTTTTGGATAATAATAATGTTATGGTACCCGATCTATGACATAAAAATTCTAAATCACTTATATATTATTAATTCTGTGGTTTATTTGTATTTTTCGCCCATTCATACCGGTAATCGCGTTTTTTCATTTAATTTATTTAACTATCTATATACTGTTTTCTTACAGAACCATTTGATTTTGAGTATCCATCTATAAAAAATATGTAAGATAACTTGCAGTACTCACAACACATAAAAATATTTAAAAAACGTTCATAATGTATGACACGAAATTAGGTTTGTTTTGGTGCATCAATATGTGTATCTAAGAAAAGTTGGAAAACAAGTTTGAAAAATGCTGTATGCAAGCAATACACTTGTGTGAGTACTGTGTTTGACTCAACGTTCGCTGCGATTCTTATACATCACGTGTTATTAATCAACATATTTAAGTGAGTCAACAGTGATAGATAGCAGTGATTTCGCTAGTGAATAATTAATAAAGTCGATTACATGAATGTACTTTATAATATTATTAAATAGTAAAACATGTAATAAATGATTTTTTTAAAGTTTTGAAGCCATTAATATAAACACTCACTTGTTCGATGTTTGAAACGAATCATCTTAGTTTTTATTTTTTCTTACGGGGAAAATTAATCTGATCAACGAGTGTTTTGGATTACAAACACGTTTCCGAAACAAATTATCCTCGTAAATCGAAGTTCCACTCTATTAAAGCCAAAAATATATTTTATGATCCGTGCATACATCAAACACATATTGAAAATAATACGCTTTTATTCCAACGTTGTGTCATCGTGTGGGGTGTCCAATACATAAAAAGACATATTGAAAACACGCAGAACATTTTACAATATAATTTGAAATAAAAATGGATGTATCCAAAACTTTCAATTATAATATAATTTTATATTTATGTATATGTCGTGTAAATATTGAACAGAAAATAACATTGGGGTGAACGATACTAAAGACAACGATAACAAAATAAAAATTATGTTAAACATAAAACACTAATTTTAGTAATACAGTAGGCATTTGTTGCTTTCAAGTTTTACACACCAGATATTTTTATTTTAGTCTTACAAAACTGAGTAATTAAATTAGGAAATCTAAAATATTGTATGGTGGCCGTGAAACTTTGGCATTCCTTGTAAACATCCTTAATGTTTTTTTTTGTTGAATACTGTGTCATAGAGTTTTATTTTTAAATATTTTACGTGAGTGTCTTGCACATTTCCAAACACGAATATTTCAAAAGATATAGGTATACTCACTAAAAAAGACACACATATTTAGTTGCCTTGTTACGTTATAAACATATAGTATAAGCAAATTTAATTCGAAACAAAGAAAGGCCATTTAGAATAATGTGGGTTTACGCGGAATTTATTACCGGGGGAAATTCTGTCATCCAACTAGTTAAATTAAACACCCCAATACCATGAAGGTTTGGTAACACATTTAAAACAGTCAATTTCTCGTATATTATGTATGTGTTGTGAGTTTGCGTATTGCAGGAATGTTATTCATACGAAAGTACGTACCAACGTAATTGCGTGTGCGAGCTGCCTTCCACAACCATGCAAAAAAGTCGTTTGCGTTTGCACCGCTATCCGTTGAATTCGTTGCTTGATTGTGTTATACCGAATTATGTGGTAAGCTTTAAAGGTTGACTGATTTGAAGGTTACGACGCTCTGTTGGCAGCCAAATTTCAAAGCTAGATGCACTACCCTGCCGATGCACTCCCCTTTTTAGTAGAAGTTTTGCGTAGTGAAAAAGTTAGTCCTGTGGATCTAAGGGATATTTTAAATGAAAGGAAACATAGAAAAAATGCGACTATTTTTCTTTAGAGATTTTTTTTGTCGACTAATAATCTAATTACGAATGTTTATATATTTAATCGAAGTATTATTTTTGAAAGGTGCATTTATATTTTACAAATTTTCTCATTGTACTAATGAATGCGACGAAATAGTATATATTACCGAAATATTTTACCAAAATATTTTATGATAACATTCAATTACTCGGGGTTCTGAATAGTGACAGTTGAAATGACCAAATTGAAGTAGGATTATGATGAAAAAAATGAACGAATACCAAGAACGGATATAATAGTAGGAAAAATAAGTCACGTAATAAGGATGAAGGAATCTGTCTGTCCATTTGGAAGATCTGAGGGGATTAAAATAAGGATATCCGGAAGGCCGTGTTTCAAGTGCCCGAGGCATTGGGTGGGTGACAGAGGGGAGTGAAGGGGTGCGGCAGAAGTGTTTCGCAAATAAAGTATAATTTGAAGGCTTTGTGTAAACGGAGGATTGATTTTATCTGAACATTTATTTTGTGTACCTTTCCGCTCTTTTACGGTTCAAATTCATAATTTACTTATTTGATTCGTCCCACGTATTTGTTGTTGGACGTAGAATCTTTAATTTGTACAAATAATATGATCTTATTAATAACCCGCTCTTAAAATCTTTTTGATCTGGCTGACATAGAAAATTTAATCTTGAAGACCAATACCGTCAATTAGAAAATCCGCGAATTCTCGACAAATAATTTTTATAAACAAATTTGTTGATTTAAAAAGATGGAAGCCGCATTTAATCTGCACACTTTCATAGAAAAAAATATTAAAATATTTATTCTTCGTGTAAATAATTGATCGTTTATAATGTTGAAATATTATTGTTTTCCACTCTTGTATTAGATTGATATCATCTTAAACAGTTATATAAACTAGTGATACATTCATGTGTAATAACTTTTTTGAGTCCACTTTTCATTATTTTAAAAATATATATAATTTGAATTAAATCTAGATTTATAGTTTTATATTTAAGATCTGCTAGTTTTTTTTTTACTGTAACAAACCATTTTTAAACTCCCACAATAAAAATACAAACTAAAAATAGCAGAACTTAATAATAATCAAATTCGATAATTCCCATACAATAATAATATATACTAATACGATTTTTTGTGTGTTTGAAATCGGCTAGTTAACCTAATAAATTACCCGCAACGCTGCGGAAAAATCATTCTCGAGGCAGGGTCTTTAGTAAGTATTAATCTGTCAATTTATTATAGGTATGATTTTGTATTTTAATAATACCTTCTTTAAAAACTTTCTATTTTATTAATATTACTTATTAATGATAATGGCGTACATAAGATATACCTTTATAGCTTGTCAAAGCTACTAGTTATATCTGAATAACTGTTGAGACATAACATCATGTTAATATAACTTTCGCTTGTACATCTTTCTACTATGACCTTTAAATATTGCATCAAGTATTAGTCACACGGTATATATGTACATAATTGACATTACAAATAGGTATAAATTAACTCAAGTCATTAAAAATATAAATATATATGGTATAGTTTCCTTTGAAAATTCATTTAATACTGCTCAAGTACTTAGCAAAAATATTCACATAAAAAATGCTAATTACTAATAACGAACAAAAATAACATAATCAATCAAAATTATAACATAAGACCTTCTCTCCAGTATTCCGCCTGTTATGTTAAAATCACCAACATCCCGATGAATTTTATTTGGTTTTGTGATAAATTACTAAAATGAACAAAGCTTTTTTTGTGATTGGCGTCTTTTGTTGTGAATCAAGGCCTTTTAGCACATTAAATGCGTTTGAATATTTTGAATGAGTTACACATTTTGCAACAATTTCAAATGTTTTTTCGAGAACCATACCAGACCATAGTTGGATTAAGTTAGAACAGAAATGGTTCTCTTTTTACTTCTCTATTCAATGACACCTCACTCTGCCCGCGTTCCCATTTCAAATTTGAAAGCTGACCTAACACTACTTCCGGTTTTCGATGAATTCTGCCCACAGCCTGCAGTGAAATATTTTTCCAAACATCATGCCACGTCGCATTTCAGAAAATACACGGCCTCAGTTGATTATTTTTGTACTTGATTCGGAAAATAATTTTTTGTTTTTTGAACGTAGGCATGTTTACTAAATGCATAAAAATAAAGCCTTTTGAAAATTATTTTGTGAATGAAATTTTACTAATATGCTATTCCAGTGAGATTCTACTGTCGGATCCCCTAATCAATTTAAATTCATGTTTGCATTTTTAACAGTCATGATGAACTGTATTCACTCGAAGTCACTGTTTTGTATTTAACCATAGACAGGGATGGTGCGAAACCTGTTCAGCATATCACCAAATCTGTGGTTTGGTGGAAATGTACCGATTGCAATCTTTAGAACATATACCCCGGGAGGGAATGCTTTGTTTGCTCTACCGGTATTTCAACTAAAGGTAAGCCTCATTTTACTTCTCGGCACCTGTACACAGCCGGAAGATACGGAAAACACGAACCCATGTAGACATTTGCCGCATGAAAACGGGTCGTACCTATAGATAAATTACGTTTCGTAACTCTATTCTAGATTCATGGTAAATTTAAAAAAATCATTGAATTTATCATTCATAACTTGCCTTGGTACATAAAATAATAATTAATATTATTTGAGAAGCGTACTAAGCATCTCTTGTTTTACGTATGATTAAATCCACACACACGCATTCATAAATTTGGTTTAACCCAAGGTTTACGCCCCCGCCATAAAATACTTTCCTAGACTCCAACGGCTGTAAAACGAGGCGATTTATTGTTTCGCGTTTGAATGGATGGAAAGACATCGTTAGCACTACTAATTCGTTGCTAACTCCGAATAAATATAACGACGGAAAAACGGTTCCTCGAACGAAAACTGTGATTTATTATAAAAATGATTTTTCAATCAAAACGGTATACATATTATGTCTCATACACAGGTATGATGTGTTTTGTACTTACCTAATATGTAATATATTAATGAATTGCGTCTAAAAGGTAAACATGACATGGCACTCTAAATAGGTCACATAAATTATTGTTTATGTGAATACATATTTTTCTAAGATATCTAAAATGTTATGTAAAAATATAAATTCTTGATGTAAAGTTAATAAACGACTTACTTATTTCAAAAAAAATGCAACAATAATCTTAGCGACATCTGTTTGTTTAGCTCATTCCAGTAATACACATTCCTTTTATAATCAGTTCTCTTATTGGCTAAAACAAAACAGACATTGTGTTAACGAATTTATTGTAAATCTTATATTGTTGGAAAACAATTTTACTCAACTTAAAGTCAATTTGAGCACCTATTACGGTCATTTGATATTTGGAAATTCAAAAAATTCTTAAAAATCCTAATAAAAGTACAAAATATATCGGATTTACTTGAAAATTTTGTTGATCCATTCTGATTTTTTTTTGGTTCATTATGATTCCCTACACAACAGACGTATAGTTTGGAGAAGTTTACAAAGCATCAGTACCTAAGTTGATAGCACTTGAAAGTTTAATTTAAAGTAAAATAGCAAACAGTGTGCGTCTAGATCGAAATTCATTAATTTTTCACTAAGCATACTACGCTTGTTCGTGACACGAAGGGTGGTAGCCATTATTAATCTGTCGAGCTTCATACCTACTATTTATTTGCATTCATTATTTATTACACATTCAAAAGAGCTGTTGAGTGTGCTAAGCCAAACGCCGCCTCGAAAGAGGTACACCGCTGATAGCTTCATTGTAACCTCTCCCTCTTTCTCGTGAACGACTTATGCATCAGAAAAAGAGGTTAAACTGAGCTCTCAGCGGGAGGACCATAATAATATCGCACAGTGACTGCCTGTCAAGGAACACACGTGGATCAATATAAAGTATGTTACATAAATGTATGTGAATAAAGCAGTTTCGTAAATTAAGATTTATTATGTTGCTCTATTTTGACGTTCGACAAATATATTGAAAAAAAAAAAACAATCCTCACTCATCTTTTTACAAACAAACAAAAATATTACAAAAAAACAACACACTAGATATACTCGAAATGCTAACAAATATTTACTCCAAAATCCTGCTATCTTTAACTGCTTTTGGACAACGGAGTTTTAGGTACATTGCGACAAGCATCTTCAACATTCTTCCAGAAAATCTAAAACAAAATAAAACATCACAAAATTTCAAAATATAATATTAAATTTTGAATTATTAGCAATGACAGAGCTTTTACCGGTGCACTCAGCCAAATTCGATGTTATCGATTGAACCAACCACAAAACAAATAATTTTATTTATTCATATGTACTATTCTATCTTACAATTTAGATATAAGTCACATTAGTAATGATAAATTCACATTAGCAAGAAACAGCAACCATAGATTAAATTAAAGTGACACAAACAATCTCCAAAATAACTGCCTCAAAACAGGCTTGCCTACTGAGGCAGATTATGAGAAGACAAAAGTAACAACTATTTTACACAAAAAACTTAGTTTACTCGTATATATATTAAGTGAATACGCATAATAGTCTATGGTATACATCTTTTTGATTACTGTGTTTATTAGTACATATACTGTTTCTAATGTATCACTCTCTTGTTCAAATATATTAATCATTGTACCTACACCTTTATACAACCTTATATGTTTTACATGTTTATCTTTAAAAAATTATTATTGTAAACTATACTTAAATAAAGATAATTATTATAGGTGATCTCGAATCATAAAAACTCAAACAAACATGGCCGACGCAAAAGAGATATATCAGATATCTAATTGACATGCAACTCAAACACATATCAAATTGAATAATAATGCAGCCTATTCCTTTAAAACTAACTATAACTGTGATGGGTAGTTAACCATCACGGCGTTTTCCGCAAGGGTAGGCAGTGTGAATGGACCCCTACTTGTTTTTAAATTATAATCCGTAGATACCGGATTAAATGTACTTTCGTACTTGAGTTGACGATTATACGATCCTCGTGGCCGTTATATAAGTTTATTTTATGTGACATTTTGCAAAAGCGCCCTTCTATGTATGGTGTACACACGGGGGAACTATATCGCCACCCGGCTGGGCAACGTTGTGAGGCGGGTCAAGGAAAATAATGTGTGAAGAGATAAGTCAATGCGGGCCTTAAAGAGGGCCGAATTAAATGGAGGAGGAAAAACAGATGGTAATTTGTTCCACATACGAGTCGACTTACACATAAACGAATTGTAGCAATGACCTGTTATCATAAAGCCGACATCAACTGTGAACGGATGTTCCGCTCGCGCCCGTCGAGTTGCACGCACGCACACCGGCACTAAGGATCAATGCCTCTAGCTCCTCCGAGCAGGCTCTATTGAAATACCTTTAGAACATACTCAGTATACCTACGTTGCGTCTGTGCATTAGAAATGGCAATCGGTCTTTTAATAATCGCCAATCAAACGAATCGCCCTCCTTTGGACAGAAACAAGGAGGATTATATTGTCGGTTTAAAGGTAAAATTCACTAAGTGACATTTTACACTTCCAGAGGTAATCGAGTTTTAAGGCTATTTTACATCTTCAAAAAAATGCATGTCTCCTAGCCTTACCGTTATTTTAGAAGCTTTAAATGCATAAAATCCAAACAAAAATACCTCATCATATTAATTTTACTGCCGTAGAATGAGCTATAAATCCCAAATTATCACATAGTGAGTTTTACCTGAGTGATAATGTGTAGTACAATGACATGTTATTTGATGAAACCATACATTATTATTTAAATAAATGTTTTATTGAATAAAATATATACATTTTACACAGTAGAAACATGCTAAGTGATAAAATATAACAAGACATGGTGTAGCCAAAATTAAACGGAATCTATAGATCGCTTCTGCACTTATTATTTATTTTTCTAATATTGGAAAAGAACTGAAGTAATAACTTTCTTTACATAAGCGTCAACTAAAACATAAAAGGCCAAAAATAATCAGAAGGATTCTAGGTGATTATTTGATAATTTCTAGAACTGGCTGACGATTTCTTAAACGGTATTCTTTGGCGTATAAAATTTTATTTCGCCTAATGATTGAGATCTTTACGGCAGATTTAATCACGATTAGTCATAAAACTGTAACAGAGTTAAATAAATGATTAAATCGCGCCGGGTTCATCGAAAATAAGTTCACCTTCAGTCATTCGGTACACTGAAGATATTACTGCTGTTATCGGGATCGGTTTAGTCAGCGTTTTTAGAAATGCGTACCCACTATCTAAAACAAAATTCTATGTTTTTAGTACAAACTTTAAAAAATATGTCTTGTTTTCGAAAAATGAGTTAAGGCCATACAATTTGTATATTCGTTATATCGTTATAATCACACGATTTTATTTTGGTATTGAAAAATAATTAAATAGAAAAATAACACAAGACTTACAATTAAATAACAATAGGTTCAGAAGGAACGAAAACGTTCCATAAAAACAGGTTTTTGATTTAACTTTAAAATACCTAACTCAACTGAATGATCTCTTCTAATCAAAATGTATTAGATAAAAAGTTCAACAAGTTGTTGACAAATTTGCGTTAGAACGCAATAATTCGACCAAAATATGTTTTTTCCATTGTTTTAATTCTATTTTATATTTCATTTGAGTTTTTCAAAAATGACTTCTTAAAGAGTAATTGTTTGAAAGTGATAAATTACGCAGTATACTCCTTGTCTAAACCCTTTCTTATTTTTTATTGCTAGGATCTATGTACTATTTATGTAATTTTCGTTTGAAATTGTTTCAAAATCTATATTGTCTTAATATCGTAATATTATTACTCCACCCGTATTGCGGCTATTCGAGATCCATCTTACTACCTTATATTTCACACATTTTATTTCAACTTCTTCTATTTCTGGTGTGACATGAGTTTCACTGAGCATGACCATTTGCGGGTTTCATTCTTCGAGAAAAAAAAATCAACTCTTCATGGTGTGCATGTTTTATTATATATTTAGTTATAGAATCTTCTCGGTATCTAATTCACTGTCAGAAAATATTTGTTTGCCTTATAGCAGGTCTCTAGTGACCTAAAAAAAACGATTTTCTTTTTTCCGATCAATTTTGCAGTTTTCATTGTCGTGTGCTCCAGAACATCTAAAGCATGCCTTATCATTTCTGCAGTCTTGTGCCTTATGCATTTAGCCATTACACTTATAACATCTTAGAAGTGACATGTTGTCGAACACCCGACATATAATCCCATCCTATGTTTACTTTACCTTATTGTATCATTCTTTTGTATGTTTTTCCGTTAACTTCCAAGAAAATGTTGTAATTTATGCCACCTCGTTTAGTTTTCACTTCTTTAACATACTCGTAATTATGTAATCTCAATTTTAGATTCAATGGTTTCTAAGTAATCATTTTGTAAATTAATTCTAGATATAATTTCATCTGGAGAATATTTATATGTTAGGCCAAAAATTTTAAGTTTAGGATTCTTAGTTTTTGGTGTGTTTGCATCGGAATTTAATATTTGTTAATGTAAAATAATATATTTTTATTTCAATTGATAATATTTGTTCTTACATAATTTTTGCTGCCGCTACATTCTTGCGTTCAATTATTACTGTCCCTTGTTTAAGGTTCTCATTCCAGTGACACCAACATTAACTGGATCAATGTTCTGTATTATTTCCTCTTTTGTGAGAATATTTTTTTGATCCTTATATTTTGGCTTCATAATAAGAATCGGTTCATGCTGCTTGCATTTTATTGCTTCTTTAGTAATTTTCCCATTTCTTGTTATTTCTGCATACGTTTTTTTTAAATTTCAATGTAGTATTGTTTTTTTTTTAATTATGACTTTATGTTTTCAATTTTGTCTATAGACACTTTATTTATGGATATTTAAAAAATTCAAATATATTTCGTTGTCTATGGTAGAGATGAAACTGAAGTCACAATGACACTTTGTCATTTGTAACTTTAAATTAATGCTTTTTATAGTTATCAATCACTTTTTTCAATGTAACACACACTGTTTTTTTTCTCACATCGGACGGTGTTAGTAACATTTTTTTATGGATATGTTGATTTCGCGAGCGAATTAAAATTTAGGTGACAGCTGTCAATAAATTTCTATAGAGAAGCTTAAGCAAACAATATTTTAACTGGTAGCATGAGGTAGCGACAGAAATGTACGTAGATACGGTTTTCCCACTCCACTCTGACTTTAAACCACATCAAGAAAACGAAATTTAATATTCCATAAATTTTGCACACACCTCCACCGATTAAGATTCCCTGGTTTGGGTCTTTTAACATCACTGAGTACATGTATTTAAGGGTTTATAAATATTTTGATTCATATTATTATTTTATTGGGCGATAAAAAGGAAAAACAAAGTAATATGCATCATATAATAGTTGCTAACCCCATTGTGAGTAAAAATGATTAAATCGGTTGGTTATATGACTCAAACCAGCATTAAACTCAACTAAATTAAGCATATTTAGTCGACGTGAACCGATGTTTGCTCATTAGTGATCTGCAGTCGTGCTCGAGAACGATGTCGAATTACCGACATTGTCGATATAACCTTTATCGATTGACCAGAGGTTGTACATTTATAGAAAATAACGAATTTCGTAAAAGTACCATTTAAGATTTTTCCATGTCCTATTTTGTACCTTCTGTCCTCTTCGCACGCTTCCATTGCCTTTTTATTATTAAAAGAATTTCCTTTCATAGGCGGCTTCGTACATTCCTCAGAAATTTTAAATTCCTGTCAGTATTTGAAATTTCGCAGCGATGTTTAGTCGGACACCTCTTTTACTTTCTGTTTTTTCTTTCATTAATGATTTAGAAAAAAATAGGTTTTTTCCCAGAAAAAAACGGTATTACATTACCGCTTATATTTAGATAAACGTCGTGTTAACAATTAAACAAGATAGTTCAAGCTAGCAAACGGTTTAATTAACTAACCATCATACTATTTCCCTGCAGAGGTAAGAAGACAGTATGGACTCACATATACGAGTATTATGTATAATGTAAATGAAGTTAATAATGTCTAAATCATTCACACAATAGCTGACCGCAAATTTCCGTGGATGCAAAATTAAAAAAAAATGTAATTGCCTTCAGCCTCCAATATTTGTGTGGCGGTGAATTGCGTGTCTTTACTTGAATACATTGGTATTATGCCTGTAAGAAGTACTAACTTCTTCTTCTTCGGTCTCAGTAAGGCAAACTGCAATATAATTGCACGATCAATTTTGCAAGAGGATATCACCATTTTAAAGGAAGATTATTATTTGCATTTTAAAGTTTTGTTTACGAGCATACTACTAATAAGTCCGTGGTAATATTTTCCTATCTACATAAACAACATGTGCAACAAGACAAAAGCTTACGACGGAGCTTTAAGTGGCCGGAACATACAGAAAATTATTAAAAATCTACATATAATATAAATAGTACAATAGATTTCTAACAGAAATAATACAATGGATTCAAAAATTACGGAGATTTCTTAAAGCTAATAACCAAACAAAACAACAACAAAAATACCAAATTCAGTAGAGAAATCACTTATTATGTTTCTTCTTTCCTTGTAATTATTTCTAGTTTGGTTTAGTTTATGATAAATTACCTCACTTATTAAGAAAATGCTTGTGGTTATTCATGTATATATGTAGGTACATACTAATAAATATGCGTAAAATGGAATTCGCCCGAATACTAAACATTTCCTCACAGCTTGGTGTTAATGGGATTACCAAGTGTTGGTTTAACGTCAGGAAATGTTTAATTTATCACTTGCTTGCCGCAGCACGTTTAATAAGGCGCATGCACCGTTGTCCTCTGCGATATAAAATAATGCCTTCATAAAATTCTCACATATAACTTTGCTTTTATGATATTTTTGTGAACTTTTTCGCCGTAAAATAGTGATATCCTTCACATAACTTATACATTATGACAATCTTGAGATATGTGCGTTGAACTTAAACTATAAAACCTGAGATCGAACATTGTAAACAGGTTGATAATTGTTCGTTTTATTAAAGGGAAAATGTATCTCGTAGAAACAAAGTATGTCTTACGTTTCTTTAACGGATGATTTTGTTCTTTGTTTCAGCTGGGTAAATATTGCTAAGGACCTGACTAAAGTAGGAAAACAATAGCCCAGAAAAGTTAGTGTCCTGAATATTTATGATATTTACGGGTAGGCACTTCTTCTATAGCAACACGACAAAATGTAACTAACAGTTTTAATACGACGGTGAGAATATTGAAAATAAGTAAACGTTGCTAAAAATCTAAGCGAAATTGAGTGTATCAGCTTCTAATGTTTTTTGTATCACGTAAAATTTGACACGAACCTTGATTAAGTTTTATTTTGGTAAATGATTTTATCAATTGGCTGTTCCGTTATCCCAGATTTCCGTTTTGTGTCTTACCACGCCCATACGAAATTATTTTAGAAATAAAATCACTGAAGGGTTCGCTCTAAGAGCCGCCTGCAGGCCTATCAAAACAACCGACAGCAGGCGATTGTTTACTACTAGGGTTTTAAATATACCCCACATAACTCACTGTACAAAGTTTTTTGATTATTGGAATGAACCACATGTTAGTGGCAGAACCACGTGAAAATAAAATATCCTCTTCATGCAGACTGAAGTTCTTAATTTTAATTAGAGGATTTTTTCTTAACCCTTGAGCACCAACTCTCGATTCACCTCGGCTACCAGCGTTTTGTCACAAACGTTTTTTCTACAAAACATTATGAAAATATTTGCATTTTATAAAAAAAAAATCCAGACAACATCAATTTTCATTATTGTAATAAATTGTATTTTTTAAGGATGGAATAATCTTACGTGTCCGGATCATGTGATTTAGACGTAACAATGTTCATAACTACAAGTTGTTTATCATAACGAAAACGTAACGTACGATATTATGTTTAACACACCCTCACACATCACGGATATTTACTACTACCCGTGGCAACTGTGTAAAATGGACGCGACTTTTAATGTTTTTTTATGTATTTATTTTAACGGTACATAAGTACATTTTTCCATGTATAATAAATAACATAGTATAAAACATATACATAAAATAATAAATCACTCTTCGGATTTGTTTGCAATACTAAGTTACATTTAATTTATGAAAAAACCGTTTAAATTTTATTTTATTGTGTTTTATGCCTGTGTAAGGAAATGCAGAGTTTTATCACAGACATTACCATAATACTTCTCTTCTTTGCGCTACTTGACTTCTCGGGCTTCACATAAGAGATCTTTTTATGAATAATTTTGTTTTATTCATGCCTGTTTAGTAAGTTCATACAATATAGTATTCAAAATTTATGCACAAATACCAAGGAATTTTTTTTTTACGTTTTGCAGTGATTCGAGTCAATATCCCTATTTCTAAATATCTAAAATATGTATAGCTGGTCTTTTTATGTCAAGAATGAGGTCCATATTTTAAAATTGTTCAGTAAGAAAAAATATGTCTTAAAATCGTTGAAATCTACTGAGACGAAATAAACTGTTAAGCTGTTTTGTTTAAGTGAAATATAATGTAAAATAAATTTACAAAAATAATTGTTATACAAATAATTATTTGTAAAACAATTATTTCACAAACATGATATAAAACATAGATTATTGGGAGTTGCCGCAATAACGTTGTTTTATAATAGATTAAAAAAACTCACGTGAAATTTCATACGTTATACGAATATTTAGGGCAATAAAATACAGCGTTTGGTGTGTAGGCTTTTATAAATAATAAAAAAACCCTCAAATCCCAACACGACAAATAGAAAACATTACATCTAACGGTTATGAAGCATAAAAACATAATATTTCTAGTTTTGCTTGAATAAACAAAATCGATTAGGATATGTGTGTTCACAAAAGGGGAACGAGTGTACCGAAGCACGCGTTTCACAAACACTTGGGATGACAGCGCACGGGCAGTAGGGGCAGAGCGGGCACGCTGTCACGGGCACGGGGCACGGGGCACGGGGCACGCCGGCATTGGGGGGTGGGTATTATTGACAAAGCATTACGGTGGGTACCTCTCACAATCTCTCACAACTCACATAACTCACTCCACTTGTCACAATGTAGATCAGGGGTTTTTAACGTTTTGTGTCCGGGCTCGTCGAGATTAGACAGAAAGTTGCGGGTAACACCATTTTGGTTAATTATTATAACTTTATTGATCTTCAATTATTTTTAAATAAAAACCAAAGTTTTAATCATTATAACAGAATTATTGGGTATATTAAGTTATTATTTTCTCAAAGTATTATTATCCAAGACAGAAAAACACATTTCATGTAAGAATTTTGTTGTTTGAAAAATATTTTTCAAATAAATCATATGGTTACTAAAAGAAATAAAAGCTATAATAATATTTAAAAAATATTTAAATATATATAAATATATATATATATATATATATATATATATATATATATATATATATATATATATATATATATATATATATATATATATATATATATAAATGTATATATTTAAATATTAAATATATATATATATATATATATAAAAAAATATATATTTAAATATTAAATTATTATATATTTATATTTATATATGACATTTGACAGTGCATTTATTTAGCTAATTTCTCACAGTTCGGGATTAATGATGATGCTCCAGTACGAAAGCTATTTTCAAGGATGACATCGGTGAGTGGAGCTATATTTACGTTTTTTTGTTTTTATTATTTTAATAGTTTAAAATAGTGGTTAATATGAGTAAATGGAAACGAAACTCAATTGATCATATTATAAATCTTCTTCCATCGGGAGTACTTTTGTAGGTTTTATTATAAACCAAATAATAATACATGATTAAAGCGACCCTTAATCTTTATTCAAACAGTTAAAATAACAAATGCAACAATAATTACAAGTTAAGAACTTTCAAATGAAATATCAATCTATGCATGCGTACAATTTGAAGTTATGTTGAAGCTAGTTTCGGAGAAGCTCTTATCCTGGTATTCTATATTATCCATGTGTTTAGATAGGGTGGTTGTTCGCATTCCATTTTAGAGATAAAAGTATCCCGGGTGATCTAGGCGCAATAATTAATGGTAATAATTATGGCGACGATCTCAAATAGACGGCGCGTCGATTTACCAACTACCGGAGATAAGGGGCGTGGTAGGTAACAGGCGCGAGTAAATGTCATTACGGACCGTCTTACGCCCGTGGATCCGTGTTGAAAACCTCTGACATAGATTATCGAATCGGTGAAATGTGTTGTACCATTCGTTTGTCACCTCTTCATTACATTATTGTTGATCAATGTTCCAGAAAATGGTCACGAAATGAAATCTTTTTCCATTGTCAAAACAATTTACCCGAATGTCTACATTTCGGACGTATTTTCCATAGAAAAATAAACGTATTATTGTTGTGGGAATACGCGAGGCGAGATGATTCAAGAGATTATAATATGCTCTTCTTCGTGAAACTCGGTTAATGGAAATTGAAAGTCATTTGTGTCTATTTCACCCAGTCACTCAAAATCAAGAGCAATTACTTGAATCGCACTTGCTCTTGATATTATCACTACCGTAAAACACGCTAATATTGACAAAAAAGATTCTTATATGGTTCCCGAGTCAAAAGACGATTATGGTCGGAACACGTGTTCGAACTACGGCTGTTACAAAGCGCGTAGTCTGTTTTATTTTGCGAGAAAGTTATTGAGATGACAATGGCGTCTTCGGATGACGAAACTTCCAAAGACGACGTGCAGATGTCTCTCCATGACAGCTCTGATAATTGGATAGAAGATACCCAAACTACCCCATCCAATAAAGAGACTCAAAATAAGTATGCCATTGTCAATGTTCTGACTGTGAAAGGTACAAATCGCCAATACATTGCAGAAATCACAAAAATGTCGACAGATGAACAGGAGTATTCAGTAAAATATATGAAAAGAAGTGAGGAAAGATTTGTATGGCCAAAAAACCAGACGAAGGAATAATAGGCAAGAATCAGATACAACTATTCTTGAGGAATCTTATCTGTATCAAACGTGGTCTTATTTTCCCGAAAAACGGTTGGAAGGATACTATGTTTTTAATGATTTAATAAAATCTATTTATTTAATTATTATAATTCCTTACATTGCACGTGTGATCGTTTTTTTCCTTTAAAGTAATTGCTACTTTTTTATTTTAATAAAATATGAATAAACAATACTATTGTTTTTTTATTAAGGTAGATACCCTAAAATTTATTTATTAAAATACTAAATCAGAAGCGGAAAATCCTGCACAATAGTAAATCAAATAAAAATTATGTCAAACATCGAGTCCTAGTAAGTATTACATAAAAAACGTGGAAAGTTCCAGCCACTGGTCAATGTTAGAATAAGTGTGGGGTTATATTGACCAACCTTAAAAGTACCCACTGTAGGCTTTGTTATATATTTCGGCGTTTTTAATAATATTTCTTAAACCTGCCGCTGAAGCGACTAAAATACCGAAAGCGGATAGGTAATAACTATTTTAATTCAAATAGTTGTGAAGCTCAAAACCAGTCAAAGTTAGCGTGTCTTACGGTATATAAAACTATTACTGCGCATTGTGGTCATCTTACGGTCATAAATACTACTGGGACAACGTCCTTTCAGGAAATTTACACTAAATACCGTACGAGTTTGTAGGAAGGGTGTAATCAATCAAGGTGGACGGAATTCTAAGTATGTTTATACCTTTTTTTTCCATTTTATCAATATTATATCAATTTTAACGATGTTGTTTTTATGATGATAATCTCACGACGTTTTTTTAACTCTTTTTAGTTCAAAAAAATTCAATCCCCTTTTCGACTTATAGTAATTGGTCAACTTTTTAAGGCGTCGTTTAGTGATTAAATCACCCCAAAGACGCTTTAAACATTATAGACATGCTTATTTGCCAGTTTATCCTCTACGAAATTTTTATTATATTGGAGACCAACAGTTATAAAATACTACAAAGTACATTTAATAGATAACAGAAATTTAACCAACTATAGGTTACCTCGCTGGTAAGTAAGATCAAGTAAAGGTAGAGTATCTTAAAGATCTCAAATTCAGTTTACGACCTCAGATTGGGTTATTCTAAGAAAATAATAGCATTGGCAATGTTGCAAAACGCCACGGAACTGAACCTTCAAAGCTATTTAAAAAAAAAAAAAAAAAATGTAAACATAATTTGTAATAGTTTTACCATGAATGTTTAGGTTTCCTTTGACAACAAACCATTCTGAAACATAAATAAACGGTTTACACATATGATTTTTGTCATTCATTTAGTCAAATGGAATGTATGTTTTAGTCGTCAAACATTTTTCAATTAGTTTTTCTGCTATTACCATCCCCTTTACTGCCCTTCAACGCCCCCTGTTGACGATAAGACCACCAATGCCGCCCGAAGCTCCTCAGCGCCCCGGGGACGATATCGACCACTAAACTTATGAAAATGAATTAAACAATGTACCCACACAGTAGAAAACACACTAAAGCCGTATTTGCGTGCGCGGGCTATTTATACCATATTTGTATGTAAATTGACTTCATGGAGCGCTGTACTTAGGTGAAATATGTAGTACACTTTGTTATCAGTGGAAAAACATCACGTTAATGCGATATTGAAAACTCCAGATACTCCTTAAAATTTTAAAAAGGGATCTCTGGATTTTTTTTCATTTAAGTCAGTTGTTCATTTTCATCTAACATAATAAAATTTTATCTAACATAAACAATTTTCATCTAACATAAACTATTGGCAGCGCTGTTAAGGGCTGGTTATTTTATTCATCGTATAGGGTATATGTGATTACCCATTGTTAATTCAGTAAAGTAATCTTATCGAGTTGTTTGATCGAGAATCACCTCTGCTTGTCACTCACAGAGGTGGAAAATTCCACACCGACGAAAATGCCGGTTTTCTCTTGTTAGAACGGAATTTTATAAGAGGGCGCCCGGATTTGTGGACGATTGTGGCAGCTGTCATTTATTTAAATGGTTTTTAAAGCCCCATAAGCATTGATATATGTATAAACTATATTTCGTCGATGCCCACAACTGCTTAATAGAATTACAATAACAATTAAAACTACGATTATACTATTTTAGTGGTAAGAAATTTGCCCGAATCTATTAACGTTCTAAAAGATTTCTTATAAACCTTTCTCCTTTCCAGCACCCGAAGATAAAACCGCATAGAGGATTGCTTTTCTGTGAAATAAGGCTCTAAAATTTTAGGCCTAAAAATCAGCGGTTGACACACTAAAATAAAACCACACCAAAATTCAAAGATTAACTATCAAAACGTGAAAATCGTGACATGTCGTGCATTTATAAATTTTCGTTCAAGATCTATACTTCAAACAACATTAAAATAACTCTAATAGGATGTAACTATAGTAGAGAAATGCAAACAACCCGTTTTGAGCTTGACATCTGTATAGCGTTGAAACAGAGTTCTACTTGGAACAGAGTTCTACTCAAAACAAAGCCGACTCTAAGATGCTAGGATTTCAGAAATGCAAGTTCGTTTTCAAATGGCACGGTATTCTCAGACTGTAATAAACATTTGTTTGTAAGAGTGACTAATGATTTTAGCGCTTATATTATGTGCAAAACTACGAGTACTTATGTATGTAATGTTTCTTTATTCAGTGACATAAGTTTAGTACAGGTATTTTCGGATCTTACGACCACCAGACTAGGTACACGCTTGTATTATGGTGGCCGAAAGAAAACCTTATAGAATTTCTTTCACATATTGTATCTATATGAAGATGAAAAATGTTTGAACTTTCTTGTGTACTTCATAATGAAAACAAAAAAAGATTTATAGCAAACTCGAAAGAAGAGTTTTTGGGTTGGTCGATATCTCGTCGGGTAAGATGCTCTGCTTAAGGTCAGGGGGATCGAGTTCAAACCTCCCTGCGGGTACTACCTTAATAGATTTTCAGAACAATTATGAATGCTTTGTAAAAATATTGATATCATAAACTTTTAGGTAAAGGGGGAAGTCTCTTTCAAAGGAAGATTTTTTAGCAAAATTTTTAGCTTTTGCATTTCATTGAAATTTGTGATTTTATTGCGGTAACCCGGGCATTTATTATTTTATTCTTCCTTATATATATATTCGTTACCCGCCTCACTAGACAATGTCTGTTTTGAGACAGGAATATTATTCTATTAGTTATTAAAAAATGTTTTTAATTGGTTTATTAGTAAATTATAAGAACTGATACAGATCATCGTGCATGTTCCCAAAAAACTGGTACGAATCAGAACACGTGCTACTAAACACAAACTACTGTGCTCATCACAGTAATAAAATACGGTTCTCCACCAAAACGTTAAGGGGATAAAAATGATAGTGGTACAATTTAGGAATAGTGTAACATAAGTAGATCGTAAGACACAAAAAGCTATGATGTATACGTTGTACAAGAGAGGATTATATATATATAAGTTAATGGCAATTTGTGCGTGTGATAGAAAAACCCATTATGAGTTTCTTCGCCAAGGCGTCTTCAGTCATCCCTATATAGCATTACTCTGGTAATCTCGGTCCAAACCAGACCCTGGCTTTGGTCGCAAAACCATTTTTAAGTAAATTGTTCCTAGGCTATTTTATTATGCAACTTACCGTACTATAGATACAAGCCTGCCTTTATAAAGGTGTACACAAGTCTTATTACTCTATTATTTTATTATTATTATGTTGTTATTATTATATTATTATGTTGTAGAGTGTATACAAAACTAACTAATTTTATCAAATGCTTCATCAATGTTTCTGTAAAGTGCGTCAAATGTTGCCTTTAAAATTACATAAACATCTAGACTAGCAGCCACCATGTTTAAAATGAGGTAACTGATAAAATGTATTATCAGTTCTTATATAATTTAGGATTTTTATGGATATTTATATATACTCGTACGTATATTATATAGTCGATACCACTATATTTTTTTTTTCAACTTAATGTTTTACCACATAATTTAATTTATTTTAGTGCCTACTCATTGGCATCCATTTTGACCCAAATATTTATTCACGATATTTTTTCTGCAGTACGAAACACAGAAGTAACATCTGGTACTTACATCCCTTACGGTTGTCAATAATATCAAGTAGCATAGAATAGAGATTAAGGAATGGTTTATGTGTGGCTTCGATTGCAGGGCGTTAATATATCCCTTATCAAGACCGTTAAATACAATAATTTTTTTCATTAGCAATTCGATATCACAATGTGTATCCAATGAGCTCGCACACTTTTGTAATCCGTCAATTTTTTCCAAAAATTAAAATTAAATAACGTTTCTATTTTGGTTTGGTATTTTTTGATCTTCTCATGTATCCAAACACTTGTTATTGTTACTTTATCATTTTGAACCCACTTGTTAGAATGTTTCGTCCATTTATGACAAAGGGGAAAGATAAAGGTATGATTGGGATTCTTTTTTCAGGGATGATTTGTAAGGATACTACTTTTTTTTAAATGATTGCATAGTATAAAAAACTTTTTTTTTGTATATTATTCACAGGGAGATAAAAAAACTCATTCCGGGTAGGTTTTTTCTTCGTTAGTAGAACTCCATTTTAAACTAAAAAGTGATAATTTCTCTAGTTAATATATTTTTCCTTAGAATCCCTACATTGTTGATAGGAAATCTACCAAATTCAAACAAGCACCACTAGGTATTTGGCATTTAAGCCTCTCGTGATAGGTTTAGTAGAGTATAGGTACCTAACTGTATTTAATTTGATGATTTTTTATCTTCTTAAGATTGTGATTGTGATTTTAAGTTATGTAATATGATTCGATAAATCGAATTGATGAAATAAAAACTTTTTAGGAAGAGTCTTGGAGGAGTCCGTGAGCTCTGGCTACCTGAAATTTGCTCTGGATTATAATTTCTCATTAGCTTTGAAATATTAATTTTGCTATCTAATAGGTATATTTAGTATATTATTAAGAAAATATTTTTCAATGGTTTGATTTTAAAAATCGATAAAAGAAGGTTAAATTCTGACTGAACTAGGCACTACAAATAGTCAATCATAAAAAGTTTACATACGTGTGGAAAACTTGTTTTTTTCGGTGCCAAACAACGTTTTTTATATCTAAAAGATCCATAATTTACACATATCGTCAAGTATTTCCAAAACTCTCGTTTGAAGTGATATTTCCCGATTGTTTTTCAAATTCGATATGCCCAATACGCCGTGATTATTCTTGTCAACCTTCGGAAAAAATACAAAATACCACAGCAGATATGTCAATAAATAAGGCAATGAACTAAGCGGGGAAAACCTTGAACGAGCTTTTCTTTTGCAAAATAAATTGTAAAATCTAATGTCATGCCGCGCTTATTTAGCACGAGGAATTACGACTTACCGCAATATACTTAGCAATCGTGTGAAAATTGCCGGCTTGGATTTGAGACATTATTCACAGGCTGAACAGAGAACAGATGAAAAACCGATGAAGCTACGATGTCTTGGGCAGTAGAAAAAGCGTTTGTATGGAAATGTATTTTATTTAGGCCAATGGAAGAAAGGGTTGTTTCCAGCATAAATAACTATTTTTATTTTATTTAAGCGTATAAAACTTGTAGGGTACTGCTTCTAAACATAAATCAATTTAATTTGATCCGCTTCTTAAATTTTCTGTTGTCAATCTTTAGAAATCAAAATATCGCAGATTCATGGCGGCTATTAATCTTGTTACAATCTTGGAATCCGACAGTCCTTTTTTATCATTCAAATAAATAAAAACATGTATTAACTTAAATTTTGATATTACTGTTTTAAAATATTATATTCACTGGAAATCTTAGACATTTCCCTAACTACCCGTGTAGAATTAACAGATAAATCATTTGTAGTATTATTAAACCTTTTGAATTTGTGTGTTGGCATATTAGAACTAAGAGACGAATTCAGATATTTTAATTCACAGATACTGAGTATAACCGAGAAACTTAAACGATCGTTGAAATCGAAAATCTGCTATCATTTGATTTATAGCTAAACGATATTTTAGTTTTCGTTAAATTGTGTCTGATTACATAAAGTTTTATTCGTGTTTATTCGGTAAACGATCTTGAAGAGTGTAAATGAAAATTGTATATTTATACTAATTCTTTTTGACGTTTTACGGCACTACGAAGGACTAAACCCTAGACACCTTACCTTCGTCGCATCGACGAATACACGATACTAAATACGCTGTCTTTTTTTCCGCGTACGCCGATGATTGTGTTGTCGCATGTCAACTATGTAACTGGTCGCCACGGTCTCTCGGGAGGTAGTCATGTCCGGTGGGTAAGTACACAATTTTTTGAGATATTGCGAATCTACTCATCATTTCGACGAATGGTTAGGGTTTGTGTATATTTTTTGGTAACTAGTTGTGGTACTTCTTTTGCAGTTTTTTACCATGGCATCAAAACGATTGTAGGATGCTAATATCATGAGTTTATTATTAGAAGAGGAGGATATTTCTGCATTGAAGGAATCGTCGGATAGCGAAAAAGAAGTCAATGTGGATGTTGATGATGTGGAAATTGATATTCAAGACGACCCGTTCGACCATGAGGATAGCCAACTAAATGCTTAAGAACGATCCTCACCTGGATTACTGAATCATGTGTTGGAGCCAAAATCATCGCCAGTTTCATCGGAGGAGAGCTCAGGTAGCTGCAGTCGGAACCGTTATGTTTGGTCCACGAGTAAAGGGCAACTTCAGGCAGAGCAGCTGCAAACAATATTGTACGAGGACCAGTTCATATAGTAAGGAGTATGGTGGATTCACTGTTATTATTCGACCGATTTATGAATGATCAGATATTTGAATAAATTGCAAAATAGACAAAGTCGGAGATTGCAATAAAAAACCAAAACCAACAGCAAATTACATCTACGCAGAATGCACAAATAAAAAAGTGGTTAGAGCACTTATTGGTATTCTAGTGTTAACAGAAGCTTTGAAAGACAACCATCTGACCTTTGATGAATTCCTTAACATAGAGTATTCTGGTACAAAATACGTGTCATCTATGAGCAAAGAAAAATGCGACTTTCTTCTACGATGTGTCCGTTTCGACGTTAATTTGACAGCGATTTGTGGTGAGCATAAAGTTGATTTTTGCGTGACATGCTTCAAAAAACTAGTTTTTACATTTTTTTCTAATCAAAGAAAATCTTATTAGTTTAGTTCACCAAATAATAAAATACTATTTCTCGTTTTTTTTTGGTCATAAAAAACAGTGCCTTACTAAAATAAATAAATGTTTTTGACTAAATTTAAATAAATCTCTTTTATTTATTGATATAAACCTTTGCCTCATCTGTCTGATAAACATATGTATTTAATTAAAAATATCCACCCTGAAAATTGATCATCGAATCGACAAATGTTTAGGTTTCATGGGGTTTGTACGAACGTTAGGTGTTCAGGGTCAAAAGTTTCCTTACTGTTTTTTTTAAACTTCGTTTAAACTGCAATATAAAAGATGACGAAAGCGAAAAATGCAAAATTAATAACCTCGAAGTCGAGAAATAAACCCGAGAAAACCATTAAAAGTCTTTAGGCCCCGCGTTTAATAGGTTTAACATAAAAAAAAAAACTGTTAATAAGTTCAATTACTTAAAAAATTAACTTCTTTTTTTCGAAATATTTCGCAAACACCATTTCATATTATTTTTTACAGCTAGCATTATTGCGGATATACTATCCACATTTGCTATTGCAAATGCACCATTGAAATTCACTGGGTGGAGTGACCAATATGCCAGCTGATGGTATTTATTTGTTTTTAAGTTGCTGCTATTTATTTTTCAAAATTACTTAAATTCTTATAATTAAACGAAACCGTGTCGATACGTAATTACCCCCCCAAGATAGAAAGATACTTCGATGAAAAATGAAATTATTGAATTTGAAATAAAAGTAACTTTGTTTTAACACCACTTTATTGGATACATACACCAACCGGTTTCGGCTCTACCTGAACCTTCTTCAGGGTTGAATAAATATGTATTCAACTAAAACAGAATTAAAACGGCCTCCATAGTCGAGTGGTAAGACGCTGGACTACGAATCCAAAGGTCGCGGGTTTAAACCCGGCGTGCGCCAATAACTTTTATTCAATTAATATGTGTCATAACACATTTAATTCATATAAAAATAATAAAAAAGTATATTTGCGGCACGTTCCAGAGTGGTAGATACTCTAAGCATCGCCCAGGTGAAAGACCACCATTCAGAATTGAAACGTTGCTTGAAATGGCTTAAGCCGTGTTTGGTGACCAGATCTGAAGAGCCAGGTACTTCCCAACCTTCCTCTTCCCAATCTCCTTCCCCTCCCCAGTACCTTCAGCCTCACAACATACCCTGTTTGGGGATGCCATAGTCTCACTGGCTCTAGACGGTTGAGAGCAGTTGAGACTCTTGTGCGGTATTAATATAAAAATAAAAAAAACAAGGCTTGGGGAAAACATAAAATGAGCACATCAACTTAGGTGAGGATTAAGTACGGGAGGGGTGGTAGGAGTAGGGGTAGAGGGTTGGAACAAATTTAAAATTGGGTTACTGGGTAAATCTAATTGCTTATTAAGTAAGTTACTTTTATTTATTTTTAGGGATTTTTTTTTATTTCAAGGGCTTCCAAATTATTTAGGCTTAGACCTATCCCATAAATCCCCACATAAGTTGATGCGCTCATTTTATGTTTTCCCCAAGCCTTGTAATTCTGTTTTAATTTTTTACATATTTATTCAACCCTGAAGAAGGTAGTTCCGGTTTCACAAAACACATGTTATTTATCATCTATCCCCACTAATCAAATCACATGTTTATAAACCATTATCTGTCACGTTTCTCGCAAGGTTATAATATCGTCTATGTCTATGCGAACTAACGATGATTTACCTTCGCCTCACTTAATATCAAATTATTGGAATAATGTGTTTCGAGTGATTGCCAATTTGTCGTTTTATATAATTATATAGATGCTAGTTTTACTATCCAACCGCGCGCGATTAGAATTCTTGTATAGATTTATTGATGGTTTTTTGTTTGACAAGCCCCCAAAGGGCACAGAAACAAAAACGGCTCGGAGGGCTTTGAAGCAGAGAATGGACGAGTACCTTGAGAGAATCTCCTCTTGGGGTAAGAATGATCTCGTCGAATTTAATGTTTCAAAGACCCAATCATGTCTGATTACGACTAAAAGGGATCCAAATGATAATTTAGTCTCCTTCAACGGAAGTAATCTTCCCAACAAACCTTCCATTGAGATGCTTGGTGTAACCTTAAGTGACCAGTTAAGGCACCGGGGCTCCATCGAAGCCAGAGTAAAGTTAGCCTCTCAGAAGTTGGGCGTGTTGTACAGGGCCCGCAGATACTTCAATAGTACACAACTGCTGACCTTGTACAAATCGCAAGTACGCCCCACTGTTGAATTTGGCAGCCACCTCTGGTCTGGAGCCCCTAAATACCTGAAAAAAACCCTTGACTCTGTGCAGAAACGGGCGGTCCGTTTGATAGATTCTCCTATCTTAACAAACGGATTGCAAACTTTGGAGCACAGACGTCAGGTGGGAATGCTGTCCTTGTTCTACAGGTATTTCAATGGAAGATGCTCCGAGGAACTTGCGTCATTGATCCCTTCGGCACCGGTGCATAGTCGGGAAACTCGCCAAACGCACGCCCAACATTTGTACACGGTTGACATTCAATACATGAGAACGGGTCGCTTTTACGACTCGTTCTTATGTTCAACAGCTCGGCTATGGAACGATTTGCCGGCCTCTGTGTTTCCTCCCTCCTTCAACATGGGCCTCTTCAAGACCCAAGTTCACTCATTCCTTTCCTTAAAAAAACCCTCCACACAACATCCCCAAAGATGACATAGGTCCTGAGGGAAATTGTTTTCCTCAAGGCCTCCTGTGTGGAGTTATTGTAAAAAAAAAAAATTCATGAAAATCAAATAATAACCACTACAATGTGGTCTTATACAAAGTTATTATTTGATTTTCATTAAATATGTCAAACCACAAAGTGATTGCTTTCTACTTCGGCCACTTTCTACTAGCCGTATTGTGGCATGCCTTTTTCTTTTCTGATTGTTGATAAATCCATCATATGCCTTAGGAGCTAAGAATATACTATGGAATCGTTGTCCAGAGAAAGTTTTTTTTTGTATTATCACCCTTGGTTGAATTCTTAATCGTGTCGTGTGGCTGTGGTCTAGAAGATTTTGTGGGGTAGAGTTGTTCGTATAGTACGTCATACTTTCATATGTATCGGCCTTACATAGATAATAATTGTGTCTTCGTTGAAAAGTGGCGTGGATGGGTACATATAGGGCTTTTTTTTTACTAATTATTTTGTTCTACGGCTTTTTGCGCCTTAGCTGTTATTTAAGATTGTTTTGGCTGCCCCGCCCTAGAATAGTAAACCATAACTAATAATTGATTTGCACAATGCGTAGTATTTTTTAATGGTTTTGTTGTCAACAATGTTGTGTATATCTTTCGAAAATAAGATTAGTTTGCGCATTCGTTTGGGCGTATGTTTCAACTCTCTTTTTCGGCATTTTTTTTTTAAATTAATCACTTTAAATATATACAGAATGAACAATATGACGTCTTGTATTATTATTTGACAGCTAAACGGATTTTAGTTCCATAGGGCAGGTCCCTGTTAGAGATTATTTTGCGAGCTGATAAAAGAGGTATTGACCTAATAATTTCAGACCTGTACAGATTTTATGACGCCAAACTTCACCGTTCTAGAGTTTGGGCCACATTATTTTAACAGTTTTTCTGCTTAAAATGGCTTTAAAGATAAAATTTACAAATGTAAAGAATAGTTTTAATGAAATGGTGTCGAAACATAAAATTTAAATCGGGTCGGATAATAACAACTAGTAATAATAGTAGGTATATCTTTATAAGGATTTTCCAATTTATTTGCGTATCATTAATGTAACATTTGGTAAGTTATTCAGAATTCAACCAATACTGTGATTCATTATAATAAATTACCTTTCTTGTCTTCCTTCTCCTAAAGCTTGTTATCTTTATTTGACTTTAGCTTTATGATTCCTTGATAAATTCACCCCCTGAGTCAAGCATGAAAAACGTGCTGGTGGAAGAAACTTCGCGATTTTCCACGGCAATTTTTTTCAAACTAAATACATAATCATTTCCCAGAAGAATAATTAAAGTGAAAGTAGAGGTAACAACGGAGGAATAATCTGAAGAGAGACTGAATCAAATAATAAGCTATGAGTAGTAGTACTACTACTAGTAGCATATTCAAGAATATTATGAACTGTGGTACTTTGACGTGGTAGACTGCCTGTCAAAGAGTGCGCACACTCGATATTTGAAGATTTATCATTGAAATTTCATACGAGTTATGCACACTGTATCAATTTATTATTATGGATCACAAAGTGAATAATTTGTGCAATTAAATATATTTAAGACAAAAAGCTTTTTAAAAACGTTAGATTTTGATTATTTCACGATTAAGAGGTAGATATCAAAAATTGCACAACTTTAATAAAATATGTTTCTTTGTTTCAGAACTCAATTTGGCAACATTGAGAAGAGATTACAAAATTAATCTTATTTATAAGAACTTCGACAAACTTTTATTGGAGATTATACTTCAAACGTCTGTCTGAAGAAAACAATTTAGCCACAAAGCAATCAAGACAGGAAAAGGTTTTACCAAAAAAAGATTTGGTGTTGAAAATTATCACAGCAACTTTGAAAGAACTCAAGGGGAATAAGTCCCTCTTGCCCTGGAAAACTCTTTTCGGGGAAATCGAGAGAATTGAAATTACTTTTGGAAGCTTGTTGAATCCAGTGTCAATAAACTTGTTCATTGTTTAAAACAACTGTTGTTGCTTTCAATACTAAATAAACTTTTAAGACTATGCGCCAAAGACGATTGTGATTAAAAAATACTTTTGATTGATTTTTTTTTAAGTGCTGGTGTCAACACACAATGTGAAAAACGAAGAGAAAACCAATAATAATTACTGGGTTAGTTAAAATGTTTCGCTATGCGACGATAAATAATGTGATCATAATAATAATAACATAACTAACATTAAAGGGAAACGAGCGTGAAATTGCTCTTAAGATATCTTCATAGTAGATTACCATTTCAAATTATATTCCCTACTAAGTTCAAGCGTGATAAGAAATAAAACATAAGCATTAATAAAACGAGCCAACCGTGAAAAACAAATAAATAATGTGAAGTTTGCGAGAGTTTCTCGATGACTATTTAGCCCGACTGTCCTGGCCGGAGAGTTCGATTTCGTGTGTTTGGGAAATTATTATTATTTAGTTCGGTCCTGCAGACAGTGAGGTAGTGATGTCTTGTGTTGTGGAAGAGGAAGCCACTGGAGCCGTCCCGAGGACTCATAGAGATGGGATGCTGGGCAGAGGCAGGAGAGCTTGCTCTGAGCAAGGACCCTACCCGGGACAACCGCACCGTGAGTACTCGCATTATTCTACAATAAACTGTTTTCAGATGTATGATCCTGCCGCTGATATATAATATAATAATAATACCCATGTCAACCTCTCTTTCTGTTAGATGACTGAGAATTGGGGAGAGGTTACAACGGAACTATCAGAGGTTGGAGACTCTCAGTATCACCCTCATGAAAGACCTCCATTCAGATCGAAACGGTGCTCGAAATGGTTTTAGCCATGTTTGGTGACCGGTTCTGAATAGCCAAGTACTGCAACCTTCGTTTTCTCCCTAATCTTCGCTTCCCACTCCCTTCAGCCTCGCAACATATCCAACTTGAGGATGCCACAGTCCCATTGGCTTCCGGCAGTTTGGACTCTTTATTTACAGTTAAAACCAACAAAAAATCTGCGGTATCCCTATTTGATCGTATTCAATTACACTGAAATTGAAAATGTGTTAACTAATTACATAACCCTTGTTATGTGGTTCCTATTTTTTTTAAACTGTTACTT
Source organism: Drusus annulatus (assembly GCA_022651775.1). Lineage (NCBI taxonomy): Eukaryota > Metazoa > Arthropoda > Insecta > Trichoptera > Limnephilidae > Drusus > Drusus annulatus. The sequence goes on along the minus strand of JAGWCC010000376.1, from coordinate 405,059 downwards.
CGAGGTGAATTCAATTTTAATGATTTGATAAAACATATTTTTAATGTTATTTCCACTGTTTTTTTGTTAGGCCGGACCGGTCACAAAACGTTTCAGTAATCTATAGACTGGTACAAACAATACTTAAACTATGTTATTTATAAATTTTGGTGGGTCTGGGGTGGACAATAGTGAGTTTTAAAGATTATGTTAATAAATTGTATATGTTTAATTGTGTCGGAAATTATCTAATGGTTACTTAATTAGAGGTTAAATGTTGACAAAATAACTTATTCATAATATGTAGGAACCACTATAAGTTAACCCTTTGAGACTACAAAACAATGCATAATGATGAACACAGACGGAATTTCAACACAGTATTGTTTATAAATAAGGAGACGCTTTGCTTCATTTATTCAAGATCCCAAGATTTTTGTTGTTGTTTTTTTTATTACAGAGGTCTTCAAGTAAAAATAATTTGATCTGAAAACAAAGAACGGGAAATCTTTTTTTAATTAAAAATACGGACTACTGTTAAAAAACTCTGCAAAACCTATGATGTTAGTTAATAGAGTCGAGTTTAACCGTAAAATCAATATGACAATCGCATATTCGTCAATTTTCGCAGTAACTTTGCTAGGTTATTTCAATGTTCTTTTCTTTTTCACGTGAATACCGCACAAGAGTCTCAACTAATCCCAACCGTCTACAGCCAGTGAGACTATGGCATCCCCCATAGGGGTATGTTGTGAGGTTAAATGTAGTGGGGAGGGGAAGGATATAAGAAAAGTGAAGGTTGAGAAGTACCTGGCTATTCAGAATTGGTCATGAAACACGGCTAAAGCCATTTCAAGCAACGTGTTGCAACGTTTCAATTCTAAATGGTGGTCTTTCACCAGGGCAATACGAGTATCTACCATTCTGGAACATACCACAAATATACTTTATCTTATTTTATATCAAATGTGTTCTAACACATATTATTAAATAACATTTATTTGAGCACGCCGGGTTCGAACCCGCGACCTCTGGATTCGTAGTCAAGCGTTTTACCACTCGACCATGCAGGCCTTTAACTGTTCAACTTTTTCAGTTATTCTTACCAACTAACCAACAGATTGGTGGTTGGAGCTTTCTTATTAAGTGTTTTCCAAATTATTAGCTTATGATTGCATATAATATTGATAACAACGAAACTGTAAAAGAGGTAGTATCAAAATCACGCTCTAGATTATCGAATAATTACTATAGCACAAAGGATTGAACAAATACAAACCATTGAACTAAGAGTAAACCACAATGTTTAGAGGCTGAAATATTTCAGGAAACACGACACTTGCTCGCAGAATGATTCAAGCGTTACAATGAACTCATTCTCCGAGCAATTTCCCCTTCTGCCGGAGAGAAATATGTTTTCTTTGTGGAATTTATTCTCCACACCACACCAAATAATTGTGTCTCCTAAGTGAACTCTACGAATAGTGAAATTCTACAAACGGTTTTGTAAAGGTAGCGAACATAATATAATAAGTTACGAATTTATAGCTAGCAATAAAATTAAAAATATCTTCCATTGTTCAAAGATATTTGTGTTAATAAAACTAATGTTTTCAAATCTCTATGGTCCGTTCTGTTAGTATTTTTGAAACACAGCAAGCAAAAATATGTTAAAAATTTATGGATAAAGGTAGTTTGAATAAACAACTTACTTCGATAAAAGAAACGTAAATACACTCACATTTTGTCATTTAGATAATTTGGAACAATGGCCATTCCGTCTGTTATATTTCGTTTATTTACCAAGATAGGGTTTAATTTCGGTATTCTGAACTGTGACTGAACTTAACTGGAATTCGACGGCCGTTGTCCTTCATTTCCCACAGAATGCGGGTCCACCCTGAAGCACCTAATCGATATTTGATTATTTAACTCGGAACCAACATTTATGTAAATATTTCAATGAACCGCTGAAAATTCAACGAATCCAATGTTTTCCCGATACCCTGCGCGGTAGCCGCTCATGTGAACATTAAACATGGTTGACAAATTTAACTTGATTTAAATAATCTTTATTACTGATAATGATTACGTATATGCTGCAGTGGATAATGACAACATATCACATTATGAGTGGGTTAATCACTTAGAGCTTTTAATTCACAACAGCCTGTTATCTTGCTGGCCACTCAACGACTCTGTTTTGGAGGTACCCACCACTTAAAGTGCTATACGGTTTCCAAATGTATATTTTTTCGAATGTATTAACTTCGTAAGCTTTGTGTTGTTTCTCTGTATTTGATAATTTGACATTTGTAGTAAAGGATGCGTGTGACATAATCTTTTAAATAACGTTGTACTCCAGCACTTGCCAGATTGGCATGTTCGTTGTTTACAATGAATCATTATTGAACAGTTACATATCCACTCTAAACTCCACCATAGAACTTCTCCAATTTACTTAAAAACTCCCCAGTGAGGTAATAGGGTTGAATAAAGATCTAGGAAGAATGCGTATTGCCTCTTAGTATACGTTTACTACATACATTAGTGCCATTTGAATACAGCCATACCACTCGTTCCAGTAATGACAGCATGCTCCACAGAGATTACTCGTACGTGGGTAGGTAACCGTAAGTAACAAAGTATGCTATTTTCTATCTTGCCATAATGCATGTTTAAGTACTAAGTTGGCATTAAGCATCTATGTAGGAATATTGATTGCGAGCTTCTTAGAATCTTTAAAGGATCCAATCACTCTGACCAAATGAATGACTAAATGAGTCTTCAATCGACGTTTACAATCGGCCATTAAAACAAATACATTATTTTTTTACGTGAACACATTCTATGACCACATGCCAAGCAATACAAACAGTGCTGCATATTTTTACTCCACTTTTTAAGACCACCATTCAGAATTAAAACGCTCCTTAAAATGGCTTTAGCCGTTTTTGGTGACCAGATCTGAACAGCCAGGTACTTTCCAACCTTCCTCTTCCCCTTATCCTTCCCCTCCCTGCTACCTTCAGCCTCACAATATACCCAAATTGGAGATGTCATAGTCCTACTGGTTCCAGACGGTTGGAAGCAGTTGGGACTCTTGTGCGGTATAAAAAAATCACATCTCCAAACTCACAATAATGATAAAGCTAAAAACACTAAAATAAGTAATACTAAAGACGTAACTATGTGTATTTGTTAAATGTTCATTGAAATCAACGGTTCAAACGATTTAGGGGCTATTTCACCACCTCTCAATAAACTACTATTCATTAGTTAACTCTAATCATCGGAATATTCGTTAGTTATCTCTTTCCGCAAGTTTGGCTGGCAACGTCGCTTTTTTTCAAACCTTATCCCGTCTGCTGTCACGTCTGTCAATACAATGCCGTTATTTCTAACATAAACTAACTTTCACAACACAACATTCGCGCGCGAAGCTCATTACATCCCTGTCACCAAATAGTTAAACGCGTCTCTACATTTAAATAAAACATATTTCTATTTTATAACTTTATTATTAAATTATATTAGTGAAGTGCATTGGGGAGTGTCTATTATTGCTTGGTGAAGGTTGATAGTTTGTAAGCATGAACATGTTGTATGTGGGTATATTGTACTGCCAAAGATTGTTGTTATTTCATAGTATATTCCGTGATACATTGTGAAGGCGTATATTAGAATTACATACCGTGTGCTTCTTGGAGAGATTTTATCCTTGATTTTGTATCTCCTTTACGGCATTTTTTGTCAAGCGAAATCTTGACCTAAACTCAATGTCATCTAAGACGTATAAAAAATTGACTCTTGGTTTGAAAACACACGGTCTACGTCTTTCCGCCATGTCCTGTTCGTCTAAGATATTTAAATCTTCAACCACTTCCATAATTACAGTAAAAAATCAACTTCAACAGAAAACTCGCCTACTGTCAGCTGTCAAAACAGTACGCCGCCATTTTAAATCAGAAGATAGATACTAACTTGTGCACTTTACGTTGACAGCTTCTTGAGAAGTGGTGAAATAGCCCCTGAATAATACAATAAAGTTATAAAATAGAAATATGTTTTATTTAAATATAGAGACGCGTTTAACTATTTGGTGAGAGGGATGTAATGAGCTTCGCGCGCGAATGTTGTGTTGTGAAAGTTAGTTTATGTTAGAAATAACGGCATTGTATTGACAGACGTGACAGCAGACGGGATAAGGTTTGAAAAAAAGCGACGTTGCCAGCCAAACTTGCGGAAAGAGATAACTAACGAATATTCCGATGATTAGAGTTAACTAATGAATAGTAGTTTATTGAGAGGTGGTGAAATAGCCCCTTACTCTAGTATGTATATATTTTTCATTACCTTTTATCATAACAAGCCAGAACATTTCATTTTTCTTCGACTAGTTAAATTACACCAAATGAACATTATATTAGGGTGACAAATTATTGTTTTTATAAGGTTTTGGAACATTGATATTTTTACTGCACCCGCGTTCATGTTAATAAAGATTGTGGTTTTTAAGTTTCAAACATATAATTGACTGTATTTTATCAAAAAAAATGTTTTCGTTTTTGGAAGCGTCAAAACTGGCGATTCTATATGTGTGTCCAATTTAAATTTCAAAGTATTTATAAGACAATCTTTTTTTCGATTGTTAAACCCACTGTTCCACCGAATAAGTAAAAGTGTTCGTAGGCTTTTTATTATTTTTAACTTTTTTTAAAAATCTTTCAAAGTACTGTATTAGGGGAGGACATCATTTTACTCTTGCGAGGTGCAGATATAGTGCTAACACCTTTGCAACAGATTTTGTGTTTCATTTCCCAAGATAAAAATTGTTCTAAAGTAAACCCCAAAAGTGAATTTATGCAAATTATCACCTATACTTAAAATCAATTTTGATTAAAGCACACCCAAAACGTAAACACATTTCGTGTTGGGAAAACGTTATATTTTTACAGTTTTTTTGTAAATGCTTGCAAGTATCTACAAATGATGGAGTGGAAATTTTTCCCTAACTTATTTGTATTCGCCAAAGGATTCTAATTATTATTACGCACATTGTATCGGGCGAACCACATAACGATATCTCAAAGCCGAGGCATTTTATCTTAACTTTTTGGGGAAAATTATTTATAAACTAGACTCTACCAAAGAGAACCGAAATTTGTATGTGTAGAAATATGGCCTTTCGAATTTATACCATTCTAAAGAAATTTACATATTTCAACGCGCTTAAATCAAATTTTCCAACAGATTCATTTTTTAAAACTTTGTTTATCTTGAAACAATAGTTCATGGAGATGCGATGTATTTGGCTTTAAGCCATCAATATCATAGTAAGGATGTGAATCTAGTTATCTGCATTGATTTCACCCGCTACGAAATGATTTTAAGTGTAAATATTGTGTCTGTAACGAACCGACTGATTGCACCGAATGTGATGCATTTGGATGGAAAATTTGCGCTCAAAAGACTGCACCCAGTAGACATTACTAACTCGACCCAATACGTGCAAGACTGCTTTGAGAAGTCAATTGGCATCGTATTTTCAATGAGATATATTACTGATTGGCTCAAATATATTCGTCGCTAACTTGTAATGACTTGTTAGACAAGAGATGGCGTGTATTTTGTCACAGAATAGTAGGTATACTTTTATACTTAAAAAAACTATGGTTGTGGTTCTACGAACATTGTATCGCTGGTTTAAATGCATAGTTCATTTTATAAATTTGAATATGTTTTCAACTTCGGTGTAAATTTATTTTGGGCAGTTGCATCTTGCTTGTCTGTGCTGAATTAAAACTCTCCTGCATACCTCAAGATAGAATATAAATACTATTATTATTGTTTACGGTTGCTATTAGACTGACCGTGTTGAAATTCGGACGGGGTAATCAACTTAGTATAGGTACAGGCTAATAATAGAAGGAGTTGACTACGGTAAGTACCCAGTCTAAGCTTTCCAAGAAATATCCAGTCGATAATTCAATTATTATTAGATTGAAAGCACTCACTATTATTCTGTCATATTGTGTTCTAATATATGTTTATATTGAACAGTGTTTATATAAACAAACTTTAAAAAAAAAAAATATTCCCTTTGGGTCTATGTCATCTTTGGGGATGCTGCGGGGAGAATATTTTTGAAGAAAGGAAGGAGTGAACCTAGGTCTTGAAGAGGCCCGTGTTGTAGGAGGAAGTAAACACAGATGCCGGAAAACCATTCCGCAGCCTCTGTTCAACACAAGAAAAGTCGTAGAAGCTACCCGTTAATGTTAACCGTGCATAAATGTTGGGCGCGCGTTGACAAGTTTCCCGACCATGCATCGGTGCTGAAGGGATCAATGACGCAATTTTCTTGGAGCATCTTCCATTGAATTACTTGTAGAATAAAAACAGTATTCCCACCTGAGGTCTGTGTTCCAAATATTGCAATCCGTTCATTAATAGGAGAATCTTTGAAACTGATTGTCCGTTTCTGCACAGAGTTTAAGGTTTTTTCAGGTATTTTTGGGCTCCAAACCAGAGGTGGCTGCCAAATTCAACAGTGGGGTGCACTTGCGATTTGTCCAGTATTGTACGCCCAGCTTCTGAGAGGCTAATGAATTATTAAATTGCGTACAACTAGCTGACCGGCTAATAACCGCGTGGTCCAAAGCGTCAAGTCACACCCAGGCATCGCGGATTCAATCCTTAGTAATTTTAGTCCTTCTATAGGAACTATTTTAGCGTTTTTACGATGGAAGATGATAGAATCATTATCTATATATTTATATATTTTAATTTTTTAAAAATCACATCTTAACCTTAAATAACCTAACCCTAACCTTAAATCACATCTTAACCTTCAAATTGAAATGAAAGTGGTAACTACTCCATCAATCAAATTAGAAGTAGGTTGTGATCGTGACTCCTATTGGGGTAATTATTGTCATCGCGATGACAGTGACAAAAGCGATTTACCTCCAATAATCTATCAACGAAGAGAAATTAGCTAATCTTATGACAGTGATGATGACACAAATAAGTTGGGTGTCAACATGTAAACTTACACATACATACACACGTTAAGCGTTAGATAATGGCTGATTCACACCAACGTCCGGATCCGCTCAGTGGCGATATTGTTCCGCATGAGAGCTTATTGATATGGTATGAATATCGATCAAGGAGTATGTGCCAAGACAAAGTTGTGTGGCAGTATATCCTTCTGCCCACCCTTGTGATATTTAACTACTTAGTAAGTTAAATAATTATTTTGAATTGTAAAAATACTAACATCGCAGATTTTTTTCTATCAAAAACCATTTTTTTATCACTAAATAATATTTTTATTAATTATTAATTATTAAAAATATTATTTAGTGATAGAAAAATGGTTTCAAAAAAAAAAATCTGCGTTGTTAGTATTTTTACACTTCAAAATAATTATTTAACTAAATTAGTAGTTAAATATCACAAGGGCGGGCAGAAGGATATACTGCCATACAACTTTGTCCTGGCACATACTCCTTGATCGATATTCATACCATATCAATAAGCTCTCTTGCGGAACAATATCGGCACTGAGCGGATCCGGACGTTGGTGTGAATCAGCCTTAATACGTCCTGTAGTACCAAGCGCAAATTATAATATATTCATCGATCATAATCAAACGAATCCTGTCAGTGAATTGACTCATTTCAATGCTTTGCACCAGTCAGTTTTTGTAGACCGGTTTGAAAGTTACTTTTTTTTATTTCTCCTTTTCTTTTGTACCTATGTGTGGATACCCAATGTCGAGCTTTCCAGCTTTCCACATTAAGTGAGCTCTAAATCCTACGGATCCAACGGAACTTGTTCCCAGCTGAGTTTGTTGACGATGAAATAGATCCTTCTCAACCCATTCACGACAGATCCAGTAAGTTGAGGGTTATTTGTGAAAATTGATTATGTTATATATTCCAAAAGTTTTCTGCTTCCGAGGGAACAAAATGACCCTCAACTAAAATTTTGTTGTGTATTCAAATTATATTACCTATTTTATAGGAAGTATTATAATAATAATTATTATAGTTATCTTTTTTTCATAGTTTACAGTAATAAAAACAAATAAAATTAATTAAATTGGAAACAGTATATACACAATAAACACAGTAAATTAAAAATGATGACTTAGTTTTTGCATAAATTAGTTATTACTTTTATCATTCTCATAATTTGTCTCACTAAGCAAGCCTGTGTTGAGGCAATAATTATTGCAGATTGTGTTACTTTAATTTAATATATTTTTTCTTGCTAATGTGAATTTATTATTGATATATATATATATATTTGACCGGCTGAGAATTTTAGAATTATGTCTACGAGTTTATCAACACCTATTTTCATCTTGTTTATAACTATACGTATACTATGTACTCTGTTGTGCAGCTTGCATTATAAATTGATGCAATGTCTTTCAAAAAGCTCTAAAATTTTGATTTTTGTTTAGTTTTGTAATGTTTTTAAAAGGAATAAAAAATAATTGACCGGTTTGTAACTGAGTGGTCAAACGCGTCGGATTCCCACCCAAGCGTCGTGTGTTCAATTCATCTGCTGGCTAAGTCCTCCATCATTGCACAAGCAACATCTTCTGCTTTTTATGATGGCGGTAGGTGTTTTTTTAAATATTGTCAGGTTATTCGTAACCCGTGAATGTTTGTTTTTTCTATATATATAAATAGTAAGTAAGAATAGTACATATATGAATAAATAATATTTTGTTCTATGGTTTGTTCAATTAATATCGTCGAATTTGGGTGAGTGCACAGGTAAAAGCTCTGTCATTGATATTAATCCAATTTTTTATACTATGTTTGAAATTTTTTAATGTTTCACTTTGTTTTAAATATTCTGGAAGAAGTTTGAAGATTATTGTCGCAATGTACCAAAATCTTTAACATACCAGATAGATAATTAAGTACCCCGACCTTTAAGGAAAAACTGGGTTAGTAGAGTTTTGCCTGTGTGGGAGAGTAAAACGTTCCATTTAAGGGAGAACCTTAATTCGTGGGATTTTTCGTGATGTCTACGTTGTTTTTTCTAATTTTGTTATTTATTTTCTTTATCCTTTTATGTTTTTTTTTTTTTTTTTTACTCAATTTTCATAAAAAAAACGTTTTTCTGTAATTTTTTTTTTCAAAAATGTATGTAACAAAAAAAAAAAAAGTATATCTATGCAGCTTGTGATCACAATCCGGACTGTTAATGTTACCCATGGTTTTAAAACATGCAACCAAATATTTTAGTCATAAATATAAATCATAAGTATCGCCCTGGTGAAAGACCATTCAGAATCGAAACGTCGCTTGAAATATCTTGAGCCGTGCTTAGTGACCAAATCTGAATAGCCTGGTACTTCCTTACCTTCCTATTCCCAATCTCTTTCCCTCCTCCACTACTTCCAGCCTCGCAACATACCCCAAATGGGAACGCCATAGTGCCACTGGCTCCGACGGTTAGGGCACAAGAAAAATGTAATTAAATAAATACATGAAAAAGTTTGATTTACGTGTATCTCAATGTGCAACCTTGATCCAAATACAAAAATGTGTTACTGCACAAAAATTATTCAGTTTTATTAATGTAAATTTGCTTAAAATAACATTTTTGCCCTTTTGGCACTCCGTTCGAAAAATAATTCACGGAAGAAAAAAATCGGAAACAATAAGAAATATACCTACATGATTCCTCGAATTATTCATTTATAAATAATGATATCCATTTGACAAAAAATAAAAATCTGATGAAATTATTTCCAAGAGGGCGGTATGGAAAAGTTTATAAACGATTGCAGACGAATAGTAAAGAAAAGCACGCCCTAGCAGAAATATTATTTGGAAGATTTGCCTTCCTAACTACGTAAGCATGTTTTTGTCGGATATATTTCTTATTGAACAGCTTTTTCATTTGTACGGTTAAAAATACCTAGGTTTAAAGCAATCCCAATGTTCCGTCATTCGTACTATCGCATTTGAAAATGTTTTTTTTGTTCAATTTAGTGTATTTTTCCCTCTGAGAAAATACCCTTTCTTAAAGTTTAAATATTATTAAATCGTTATTTTAATAAAAATTATAATTTACATAATCAATCAATAAATAACATAGTAAAATGAATCACAAAGAAAATTATCTAAATAATTATTTTATATTGAAATAAAATTGATTTTTTTATTGCAAAAGACTTCATGTGATTACATTTTAGATTTTTTTGTAGTTTACATGTCAAAACATCATGCACACTATGCCATTACTTCGAGTTCGCATTGCAGGTAACCAGTGTGGCAATATTTAATGAAAATTATTTCAAACGAATAACCAATGATGTAAAGTATGTACAATGGATGAAGGAGAACTAAATTCATCGATAACTCACTTTAGTATCAAAGAAAAGTCAACCAAGAGTGTCCGGATTCCCGAAAACTATTGTCAGTATTGGATATAGTGGATCATTTATTTCTTTCCATAAGACCTTTTAACAGAAGATTTAATACCGAATTCTAAAAGAGCGCTTTCACTTGTCATTTCGTTCCATTCCCGAGTTTACTTCTTATTGGTTGTATTAACACTATTAAATTTTGTAGAAAAGGCTCAACATTTCCATAATTCCTTTCATGCTCACTGTATTCCGTTTATGATTGTAAGTTCATATACTCTCTTCCATCGATCAATTTTGATATTTTCTTTCATTAAAAAGGTGACAGGTATTTTTTAAATGCTGCAAGTACCTTCGTTAATCTCTCAAATTTACTCAATCGAATTAGATATTCAACAAAATCTTCAGTGATCTACACTACAAGGAATCTATCGGTTAAACACATTGTTCAGTATCAATACGTTGCATAAAATGGCTGCAGTTATGTTTAGTTATTCCAGTTCCGTTTTCTTCATTTTGTCAATTTCTCTCTGATTTGAAATATTTCCAAATTAAAGGTGCCATAACCTCACTTTAAAAAAACAAATTATAGTGAATACCGCACAAGAGTCCCAACTGCTCCCAACCGTCTAAAGCCAGTGAGACTATGGCATCCCCGATTAAGGTATGTTATGAGGCTCAAGGTAGTGGGAAGGAGATGAGGAAGAGGAAGGTTGGGAAGTACCTGGCTCTTCAGATCTGGTCACCAAACACGGATAAAAACCATTTCAAGCAACGTTTCGATTCCGTATGGTGGTCTTTCACCGGGGCGATACTTAGAGTATCTAGCACTCTGGAACGTGCCGCAAATATACTTTTTTTATTAGTTTATATGAATTAAATGTGTTATAACACATATTAATTAAATAAAAGTTATTGGCGCACACCGGGTTAGAACTCGCGACGTTTGGATTTGTAGTCGAGCGTCTTACCACTCGACTATGGAGGTCGTCACTGGCTTCGCGGAATGATATTAGAATTATAAAAAGTCATCCTCCTTCGAGGTATGCTCTTCTTGCTTGTAAAATTCAAACCAATTCATTTAATTTTATTTTTTATTTAAAAAGAAAGACAAACATTTTCGGGTTACGAACAACCTGTCAATATTTGAAAAACTCCTGCTGCCATCATAATAAACAGAAAAAGTTGCTTGTGCAATGATGGAGGACTTAGCTAGCAGATGAATCGAACCCACAACGCCCGGGTGGGAATCCGACGCGTTTATCAGCTACAAACCGGTCAATTATTTTATTTCTTTTAAAAACATTACAAAACGAAACAAAAATCTAAATTTTTGAGCGTTTTGAAAGACATTATATTCATTTATAATGCAAGCTGTACAATATAGTACATAATATACGTATTGTTATGAAACAAGATGAAATAGGTGTTGAAAAACCCGTAGACATAATTCTATACTGTGTATAAACATGGTGTGTACTAGCGTTGGGAAAAACTTCAAAGTTTTGTAAATGTTTCACGAACTGCTAGTTATTTAAAATGAACTCTTCAATTGAAGTCGAACTCGCCATAAAATAGTACTAGTCGGTAGAGATCTCAAATCAAAAAGTACGAGCAAATCAACAAATATTCGTCTCCGTAAAAATGCACTAGTAGTTAGAGATTTGAATTGATTTGATTATTTAAATTGAATTTTGGATTATTTAAATTAAAAAGTATTAGCAAATCGACAAAAGTTCCTCCCCAAAAAACTACTAGCAAATCAACAAAAACAAATGGAACTGGGGATGAATCGGTTCCTAGCCAAATCTTTGTAGTCGACCTTCAATTGAAGTGTGCCTCAAAATGGAGTAGTTCTTTGTAGTCTTTGAAGTCGAACTTCAATTGAAGTACTTCTTTGAAGGCTTTAAAGTCCAACTTCGCAACTGAACTGCTGCAAAATAAAGTAGTTCTTTGAAGCTTAGACTACAAAGCTTCAAAGAAACTTTAATTCAAGTATTCGCACAATGAAAAATGAATGAAGTTTGAACTGCCGCAAAATTAAATAGTTCGCACAGAGCGATCACAACGCTCGTGTGTATATAACAAGCAGCAACAAAGCTTGCTCAAATGTAGCTTCATTGATGCAAAATATGTTTATGTCTGTTTGATTAAGTTAAATAAGATTACATTACTAATAAAAAATGATGATATTTTCTGATTGTATCTACGTCTCTTTATGTTGCAGCAGACCCTGGCAGTCCGCACCTGTGGGCAGTGCAATGCAAGCGCGGCGTGTGGGGCAAAAAGCGCACCTCCGCTCCGCAGATGGGGCAGGGCGGCGCTCCCGGCATGAGGAAGGCGCTCATTCTGCGCTCCCGGCGCAGCTGGCCCGTGGCGCCCCTACAGTGTCATAGGTGAGTCTTGGTCACTTTACGAAATTGCGCAACACGCACCAGCAGTGGAAGTACGGCGTTTGGTGAAAAAGCGCTCTTCGGCCCGCAGATGGGGCGAGGCGGTGCGCCCTTCATTTGGAAGGCGCTCATTGTACGCTGCCGGTGCAGCTTGACCGTGGCAGCTTGCCCGTGTCGGCCCTGCAATGCTGTAGATGAGTCTTGCCACATCCCTAATTTGTGCAGACTTGGGCAGCAGTGCGAGTGCGGTGTTCGGGGCAAAAAGCGCATCTCCGCCCGCAGACTGGGCGGGGCGGCACACTCGGCAAAAGAAATTCTCTCAGGCTCTGTTGGATTCTAGAGGGAGACACTGCTTAAAAATTCCAAACTATGACTTAAATGGTAATTATTTAGTAAAAGCTGAAAAATGCATGAAACCGAATCGATTCTATTCCACAAACATTTTAGGGGAGAGAGGCGCCAAAGAGTCTAGAACCGGCCGTGATTGGCACACCGTAGGCTGTAATGCTACCTTGAGAGAATATCTTTTATAATATATATTGTGTTTATCGTTCCTTGTTATACGCCCGTTTCACTTATTAAGTATGTCGGTCTCCGGCGCTTTTTAGTCATAATGTCTCCATATTAAACCACCAATCTTCAATTAAGTACTATTTTATCATTATTTAAAAAATAAAGGCAAATCAAATTTATAAACTAATATATTTAAATACATATATTTTTTTTTTATGATTAATATCATGGTAACATATATAGCAGTCCCGATGAGTTATAAAAACTCACTCTGGAACAATCGAAATTAAATGAGTTACAACAGAATACAGAGATCAAACTAACATAAATCAAACAATATAACATAATAAAAAATACAGTGTAAAAAAAGTAATATTATTACTTAGTATTAATATAAGATACAAAATTATAAATAGAAACAAAAGAGAAAAAATAAAACCCTGAAGTGCAGTAAATGGGGATGTTTTTACGCTACCAGGAAAAGAAAACTGATTTCGAAATGAGGTATTTTCATCTTTAAACGAATTAAAAAAATATTCTTTAAAGTATTATTTTGGATTTTTGTATTAAGTTGACTATTTTTATATTCATCTGTTATATAATGTATAGGCAATGTATTCCAAAGATTTTATCCCATACTTTGTGGTGTGTGTAAATGGAATTTGAATTTTATTGTTATTTCGTGTGTTATGTTGGTGGATGTCTTGATTGTAAAAGGGTTTGATGTTAGTGTGCGTTGTTTTGCTAAGTAATTTGTAGAATGGTGCTTATAATTTCATATTTGGGGAGGATCTTGATTGGAAGGATGCCGGTATATTTTATTTTATTATATAAGCTTTATATAAGATTTATATAAGCATATTTAAAATGTACGCAGATATTTAAAATAAATTAGCTACTTTGGTTATTCTGAATAATTCGATTTTATCCGAGACCAACTGACTTAAGTATAACCATATTTGAAAATAATATTTTACTTAGGTAACTCTTCTGAGTAAAGTTGTATTTTTCTCAGCAAATTTAGAATTATGGGAAGGTACTTAATGAATGTCTTCCTAAATGAATATCGTTCGGTTTACACGGGCTTCCTACCCAAGCTAACCTTTAAACCTTATCAGGTACTAATTTGTCATTCTAAGTTAAATATAGGAAAACAACGTAAAGAAGGTATCATTAGTTAAATATGTTGGTTTATAATTTAGAGCAATCTTAATGAGAAAAGTTTTTCCGGCAGTCAAATTTATTAACTAAAACCTTAGCCGGGATTGACGTAATTTTCGCATCAATTATTAAATATTTCGTATTCGTAAAAAGCATTAACTTTGTTGCTTTCCGTAATTATAATATAAACACATAAATTTGTTTTAACCACTTTATTTGAATACATTGATTGGGTTCTGAAGCCCTTCCATCATTATAATAATATTAAAACCTTGATGATGGAAGGGTATTTCCAAAACTGTTCATGTATTAAGATAAAGTGGTTTAAAACAAATTTATATGTTCTATAAACTATCAAAAACCACAGTTAAATCATTTGGATCCTAAAAACAAACCGTAAAATACAAGGTTGCTGTTACTTTAGTACAATATTTTATTCGGGCCTTACAGAATATGAATTGGAATGAAATAAATAAAATGGAATACAACAAAAAAGCTGAACAGATGATATTAAATTTGAAAAATTCTATCAATGAAACAGTTCCAGAACAGACCATATGTAAAAGAAAAAATAATAAATGGTACACGAAGGAGCTACGCACAATGCAGCACGACAGAGACACATTTTACAAAAGAGCACTCCTTACTAATAGTAGTGTGGATTGGACTAATTACAAAAAAGCGAGAAACCAATACTCTAAAAACATAAAAAGAACACACAGTGAGTACATAAAAAATAAAATAAACTCAGAAGAAGGGGATCCCAAAAAAATGTGGAAAAGCATAAAAGAATTAGTACATGGCGAAAACAAAAATGATATAAAAACTGTGAACTTCCCAAAAGAGATAAATGAAGATAACATAGCTAATAACTTTAATAAATATTTAATTGAAAGCATCGCTCAAATTAACAAAATGATACCCAAAATTATTAATAACCACACAAATGAAAATTCAGTAAAAGAAGAAGTATTGGTCCTACAAAAAATTAATTTTGAATACTTATTAAAAATCTTAAACAACATGAAATCAAAGAATAGTGCAGATGGACTAACTATAAGTATAGTTAGAGATGCTTTTCCAATAATTGGACCTACACTATTGAGTATTATTAATGAGACTATCGAAGAAGGAAAATTTCCACAGTCATGGAAACTATCTACTATTATACCCGTTCCAAAAGTAAAAAATACCAGAAAATGTGAGGAATTTCGCCCCATCAACACATTACCAAAATATGAACAGATACTTGAAGTTATAATCAAGGAACAAATTTTGCATTACTTAGATAAACACAATATTATATATCAAGAACAATCTGGATTCAGATCCAATAACTCTTGTGAAACAGCACTAAACGTGGTTGTTGAAAAATGGAAGGGAGGAATAAATGATAACAAATTAATCTTAGCGATATTTTTGGATTTTCAAAGGGCATTTGAAACCATAGATAGAGAAATACTGATGATAAAACTAAAAGAAATTGGTTTCTCGGATGTAGCTTTAAAATTAATAAAATAATATTTGAAAGAACGAAAACAAGTTCACAACAAAAGTAAATAATCCATTATCAAAACCATTGCAAAATAATTTAGGAGTACCGCAGGGATCAGTCCTCGGACCTTTGTTGTTCATTATTTATATTAACGATATGGTAAAATATTTTTCAAAATCAGCAAATAGTCGTACTTTGCACGACTATTTGCTGATGATACACTCATATACATAATTGGAGATAATTACGAAGAGTTAATAAATATTTTGAATAATGAACTAGATAATGTATCAAGATGGCTTAAAATGAATAAACTTAAACTAAATACAAAAAAGACAAAATGTATGATAATTGGATTTAAAAAAACATGCAGTAAAAAGCAACATTAAAATTGATGGTGACATTATTGAAAATGTAAGTGATATGAAATACTTAGGAGTTATATTGGATGCAAAACTAACCTTTAGCAAACATGCTGAGTACACACAGAAGAAAATTGGGAAGAAGATTTCTTTTTTGGGAAGAATTCGGCAAAAAATTTCCAGAAAAACAGCAATTACCATATACAACTCCATTATTGCTCCACATTTTTATTACTGTTCAACGATTCTTTTCTTGTGTAACGACAAAGAACAAAACAGGTTTCAAATTCTCCAAAATAGAGCAATGAGAATTATACTTTGGCGAAATAGATACTCAAAAGTAGCTAAAATGTCAGAGGAACTTTGGGCCAATTTGGCTGACAGTTAAACAGATGCTGACATTGAACACATTGATGTTTATACATAAAATGAAGAACAACTTGTTACCAGAGTCTTTTTCTGACGAAATTATCTACAATGTTGATATTCACAAGTATAATACAAGGGCATGCAAAGAAATCAGATTACCAGAAAAGAATAAAGCCAACACCCAAAACAGTTTACTATATAAAAGAATGAATTCGTATAATGCGCTGCCGGAAACCATCAAAATTATGCCTATCAATAAATTTAAAAAAGCCTGTAAAAATTATTTAAAATGCATGTAAACCAAAAATAATAAGTAGTGTTTAAGTTAAAATATTATAAGTCAAAAAGAAAATGAAATAATTAGATACTTGTAAACTTAAATGTACAAAATAACTAATATATAAAAAAATAAATAAATAATAATATATATATATATATATTAAAACCAATGTAATATTTGAGTTTCGACATCAAGTGAAGAACATGGGTATTTTGGTTTTGATGACAATTGACAATACATCTATTAAATTATTTGGTGAGTAACTGTTTTTGTTTTGAGATCTTTGTTTAATACATAAAATTGTTAGAATTACCGTATTTTATATCTATGGAATTACCGCTGCTTTCGAAAGAGTTCTTCTATATGATACCTACCTTTTTTTTTTTGAAGAGTGATCGATTTAATGTAATTTTGTTGATTATTAAAATAAAATAAATTGTTATAAAAATGTAATATTGTATTTCATTGTGAAGAGCTTATGAAAATTGGACTTAGATTCTGCTTAGTGAACATTCTGTAAAACGTAATAATGCGCAATACGTCGATTTTGTGTTCTTTTTGGAAGGTTCTAGTTAGAAGTGGATCAAGTGCTTACCTTCTCCGAATAAAATCTTCAATAGTAATGCAGACCAACACACATTCAATAGCGTTTCATTATTATTAATATTGATAACTGTGCAAAAGCTCGTATTTTTTACTTTCCGACTGATTGTTCCCTTTCCTTCAGAGTATCATCAAAAAGTAAGAAATTGAATTAAAATCAATAGGAACTTTCATATTTTTTTTATATTCCAAGATTCTATGTATGTATTTTATAAAGCTACTAGGTTAACTAGTTACAAACAGATTATCGGCTATACTTGTACCTCAGTAGAAGATACCTACTTGATAAAAAATCTTTCTTGGCTTGGATAATATCTTCTATTTGATACTACCCCAAAATTTCAATAATCTGTTTCAAAATAAATGCTAATATATTCCACACGCTGAAATAATCGAATTTCCTTAATTTTTACGCCTATTTTTTGTGAAACACTTTTGTGGTCGATTTTGAATACATTATGAAATATTTTGGTACAAAGTACCAAAGTTCGACGGTTTTGAATTTTCTTCCATCTTGTGGGGAAACCAAATTTTGATATTACGGTTCCATTATTTGTCGTAAAAAGAAGTTTTGTTGGTCGATTGGGTTTTGAAAAGAAATATTTTATCCTTTTCATATTTTTTACTGTCCATCTTGTGTAATATTATTGACTTCCCTGAACTGTCTGTTTTAGAGTTTTATTTTATCAGTCGTAGTCTCAAGTGCCCGAAGCGAGGGAAAATATTGCATCACCAGCTTTGGGGAATGTTATGTGGCAAGAGGGAATGGGGAAGGGAAGGAGGCGGGGTTGATAGGAATGTATATGGCGTTTCATATCTGGTCTATTCTACGTGAATAACCCTATTCGATTTTATTTATTTGTATTTCCCTTCACCGTGTTACAGGTTTCTCTAGGTCCAGAGACTCGAACCTTACCGCTAAACTACTGAGCTTATTATAAAACTTAATTATTCAAACATGTAAGATTTGAAATCAGTTCGGTCAAAAATAAACATTTGGAAAAAAGTATCAGTAGTATTTTCTTGTTATTTCACTACTATAAATTAGTTTCAACAAATTTTCCAATTCGTACCGGCTTAATAAAAACACCTTCATTAAAAGTTATATTGTACCGGTTTAGTAAAACCTAACCTTCATTATATCACTTAATTGCATCACTTTAATTTGTACCATTTGTTACAACAGACACACCTTACTCACATTGACAGTTATAAAAATAATGCCGATTGAATAATTTCCTTTGTTTCATTTTTAAAAAATAATACCATCTACCGAATCGTGTTAACCAAATCAATGACTAGACAAAATTTATATGCGCCATATAAAGTTTTTATAAAAGCTATTAAACTTTGAGAGTTTTCATTTACACAAGCGAAATACCGTACAAATAGGTTTTTATCCTAACACGAAAATCATAAAAATAACAATATTTTTTAGTAAAAGCGCTGGGAAAGCGTCAAATTAGATTTTCCTCGGAACCCCTTTTACCTAAAGATGTTTATTAACCCCGGGGTCACGTGGCGCTCGCACACCTCGCGTAATAGAATAGATTTAGTGAATTTACTGAACATCAACAAAGTGTGACTTTATGGTATGGTCTAAAGAAAAATTGTAAAATGTCCTGAAATAATGATAAATTCTCATCATCTCCATCAACCACGAACTATCAACACCCAGATGGGTAGAGTCGATATTCGAAAATGAAAATATCCTCTTGGCGATCTCCGTGGCAAAGCCATAAACTTCTTGGCTCCTGATCCAAAAGGGGCGGGTATTTTTTTATTTATAAAATATTGTAAGTTATTTCATATACAAATGTAAAATTGGTAAAATAATATCCGTTTCCTGTGATTTCACCTCGATCTAGATTCGAGAGTTCTCCAAGTATCACTCTGGTGATAGATCACTTTGCAGGCTTAAAATGGCAACATAAAATATGTATTTAGTTAACAGATCTGAATATAAATGCACTTCTCAACCATTCTCTACCCCATCTCCCTTTCCTCCTCATATCCTTCTTTTTCCCATTTTCTTCAGCCTCATAATAATCCATTGCCATTGTCTCACTTGCTCCAGGCAGTTTTCGGACTCTTAAGTGATAATTAAAAAATATGAATATTTGAGAACGTCCCCAAAAGTCATCATGCGATTGATAAAACTTGCCTATCCACGTGTTATTATTATCAACTTCTGTTTGAAAATTCTTGCACACATGTATTCCATGTATCTGTCAGTTTGTATTTGTTTTTTTGCAGCAAAAAAAGGGCCACTGCTTACACAAATATAACTGTCATAATGTTTTTTTTTAAATACATAGTTTACCCAGTCGCTACTAACATTGAAAATATCGGTTAATTTTTTGGAACTCGAATGAATACAACGTTTATGAATGTGAGATGCCTTAAACCATTTTGAAGTGTATGTGGTTTTGCTTGCCTAAAACTTTTGATGGAAAGTAATATAAAAGTTTTCCATTCAACGCAGGTAACCAGAAGCTACCAAAGAGCAGAGAGGATTATTTTAAGATTTCCTGAACAAAACTAAGAGTTTAAAGCGAGAAAATATTTTATGAAATATGATGCCGGAAAAATCTTACAAGATATCTTTAAACTGATGTGTATTTTACACGGGAAAATTAAACGTTTTTTAGTATTAGATGAAAATGTTTAAGTACCTTTATATCTGCTCCAGTAAAATTGAATGTCTACTTCATCTTTGTATTGAAATCGAAGGATTTTAACCAATCAACAATAAATTTAAAAAAAAAAAACATCCCGAGTTACGGATTACCTGACAATATTTGAAAAACTCCTACTGCCATCATAAAAAGCGGAAGATGTTGCTAACAATGCCAGTGGTACTTAAAAAAATAGTAAGTGTTAATTTTAGTCAGGCATAAGTATATTGGTATCAACATATATTTTTATTATCCTTAAAAATGTTCACAGGTGTAATTAAAATTCAAACCTTACGAATTTATTAATGAGAAATAACAATTAAAATAGTTATTTTGATGAGAAACAGTGGAAAATAAATTATTTTATTTTCGCCTAGACGACCGAATTTTCGTAAAAATATTGACTGTGAGGAGGAATAATTAAAGTTTTAAAGATACTGTTTGAGGGTATTGAGCTTGGCTATTTTAGCTTTTAACATAGTTTTTTTTATCACGAAACATGTCTACTTACTAATGACACAAATAAGTTAACGGTAATCTCCAAATATCTTTAACATCGGGGTATTTTCAGTTTACGAAAGTTCTCGCCAAGTATTTTAAAACCGTCATTGTGTTTTCAATCATTTATTTATTTTATAACGTTATATCTTTTTTCACTGAAAAAAATTTTAATGCTCTCCAAGTAGCAGATTTTTTAATAGTTATAACGATCATGAGAAACTAATTCGTATGCATTTATTAGGGTGAAATAAAGAAGGTGCTCCACTGAAATTTCCAAAAATTACCACTTAATAAGCACCCTAAAATTACTGGTGTGCTATTACGTGTTATGGCGGATGAAAGTAATTTGTAAAATCATCGGACAAATAGTTATAATATGTTTAATGCTTTTAATCGTAACATATAATAATAAATATTTATAAAAGAAAGATAAATATCTTTATTATTTTGTTGTTTTTTAATTTCATTGAATTAACTGATGATATCTCTATGGTGATAATTTCGTCCGCATTTCAGAATACTAGACATAATAGTCAATTTGTTAAACTCAGGTGTAGCAATTTTTCAAATCGTAAATAAATGAAAATGTTTTCAAATTTGAAAACAATCTTTTGATTACTGTTACCAATAAAAAAATCACGTAAAATAAAAAAAAAACAGCTTTGTTTTTAACCTACCGATTGTTTTCTCTAATGTGCAGGCGCAACGTAGGTATGCTGAGTTTGTTATACAGGCATTTCAATGAAACTCGACGAACACGACTGTAACACTCGTTCACAGTCTATGGCAACTTCATAAGAACGGGTCATTTCTCTGGCTCGTTTTTGTGTAAGTCGGTACGTTTGTGGAACTTGCTACCGGCATCTGTCTTTCCTCCTTCGTGTAATCTGAACCTCTTCTAGGAGCGCATTTACAAATCCCTTCCTACAGCCCCTTTCTTAATCCGCCTCACAAATTTGCCCAACTGGGTAGCAATATAGGTCCCCCGTCTGCACACCGTACAAACATGGGTAGTCTTGTGAGGAGTAACATAAAATATAGGTACAGAGTGTTTTCCGACGTTAAGGAAATATACAAGGATATGGGACATTGCCAAGTATTGATTTTAGGTTATTATCATTCTATTGGAATGAAATGCACCACGTAGATATAAATTCCCAAGCAAAAATGATTGAATTAAAATACAATTGTATTACTGTTGCGAAAAAGACACCTTTTGGTCGTTTATACATTTAAAAAGAAAATTAAATGAATACATCAAACCATAATCAAAAATATACACTGAAAAAAAACATGAATATGTACCTAGCTTTATGTGAAAATAATTCGTAATAAACGTAAATGTTCAAAACAAAAATGTGAACTCACACATTTACCCCATGTCTTGTCCAATCCTAAAAAAATACTTTTTTTTTAATGAAATCTAGTTGCGATGAGTTAGTGCGGTTTAATTAGCTTTTAAAACATTAACGAAGCTAATCAATACAATTGAAGTGTATGCTGGGAAAGGGTCAATGTATTCCTTGTATTAGGGTAGTTCTATGTCAATTTTAAACGCCGTTGCTATTCACGAACCAGCAAATCGATTAGAACGAAAAGTTGATGACCTCGTAATTCTCCACTTTGGGTTCAGAGAAAAAAACAATGCATTAATCAAGTAATAATAGGACCCTGAAGGAGCGGTGTTTACCGTTACATTTTCTGGTTTTCACGATTTTCCAGAACAGAAAATTGTCCGTTGGTATTTTTAGAGACAAGAAGGTCTACTTTTGTACTTTGAAATGTTTCTTATCGTAAGGTAATTATCTCCGAACTGTTTTTTCTATACAAAAAGTTATTTTTTTCACGGTTTTCTCTACGCAGGTGTTAACTAATAAATAATTGAAAATTATTACGTAAAGTTTTTGTGTTAGGGTAAATGATTTATTTTTTAATAAATTATTTTTGTATAAACAATCAAGGTTATTTTGATGTTACTTATTGTTTAATTTTGTTTTTAAAATAAGAAAAAAGAAGTTTACTAGCCTAGGGAACACTCGTCTCTTTATATAAAAAAAATGAATGTTTGTCTGTCTGTCTGTTTTCGATTTTCTCGAAAATTACTGGACCGATTTCGCTTACAAGAAAACATTTTTATTTTATTTTAGTGACGTGAAGATTAAGAGTTAGTTTTTTTTTAGTTTTAATTAAATCCAATATGCAAAACTCTTGCTATAAAATTTTAAAATTAGTATGAAAAACATTGAACCCGCCATGTTGTATTGAGGTTAGCCATACATATACCGCTCTCTGACATATTACATATTCCACAGAAGAAGATTTGTTTGTGTAGAATATTTTCAAAATGGAAAACACAATCAGCTACGTACTTAAGTTTTATTTTTCAAAATATATTTTTTTAATGAAATAAAACAAAATTAATATTTCTTTGTTTAGAGATAAATCAAATGTTAATACTAATAAAAATTAATATAAATGTTTTCAAAGCGGAAAACACAATTAGGTACCTAATTAAGAAATATATATTTATATACGAGTATATATATTTTAAATAATTTTTTAGAATGAGAAAAAAAAATCAAATTGAAGTTTCCTTGTTTATAGATAGAAACAGTTGTTAAAATGCATTACTTAACTAACTAACTAACTAACCATCACGCCGTTTCCCCGCAGGGGTAGGCAGAGAGGACGGACCGCCATATAACTCTGTCTTGGCACACACTCCTTGCTTCATTTACATTCATATATCGTCTCATACATACTCTTCTGGTATTCTGACTCTTCACATGACCCGATTCAGGTATTTGATTTACTTGATCGTGCCATGTCTTTCTCGGGCGTCCTCGACTTCTTCTTCCATTCACTTTCGCATCATATATTCTTTTCACACTCCTTTCTTCGTTCATTCGCTCTACATGCCCAAACCATCAAAGCGTCCCTTTCTTGATCCTATTCATTACGCTCACATCAGCCTTGCATTCTTTCCGGATATCCACATTTTTTAATACGATTATTCATGGTTATACCGCACATACGTCTCAAAGATCTCATTTCCACAGCATTCAGTCGGCTTTCATCCTTCCTCTGCCAGTTCCATGCCTCACTGCCATACATCAGGGTTGGTATAAGCACTCCATTGTGAACTGCTAGCTTCGCTTCTTTGGACAATTTCTTATTTGCGCCAACAGCGTTCAGTCCTCCATTAATGGAGTTTCCTGCATTCACCCTTCTTTCAATATCCTTATCAGCCTTTCCGTCTCTCGTAAACATACTTCCCAAATACACAAACTCATCCACTTACTCCAAGTATTCATCATTCACAACTATATTGCACGCTGTTCTCGTACTTTCTCTTTCAAACACCATGACTTTGGACTTACTTACATTCATCATCAACTCATTTTGCATACATACTTGGTTCATCCTAGACACGAGAAACTGTAGATCTTCCATACTATCAGCAATCAGCACCGCATCGTCCGCATACAATAAGGAACATACTTTCAGATTGTTCATTTTCGCGCCCAAGCCCACACCTTTTAATTCTTGCATACAATTATCCATGTACAAATTGAACAACCACGGTGACATCACGGGGAAGTTGTGAGTAAAATAATGCCACTGACCTTGGAATGTGTTATCAATTCAAGGATTTCGTGACTCGTGACTGAATTTTGCCAAAAACTTCTCTGTAAGCATCCGCAATGAGAACATTTTTTTTAAATCCCACATTCCATGCGTGACCATTTACCTTTGTACAGAGGCATGATCACAACCCTTCTCCAATCTAATGGCGTGTAACCCTCCTCTAAACACTAGTTTAAAAGTTTGCATAGCCATGTGAGAACTACACGGCTACCCCCTTTAAAGTATTCAGCAGCGAGATAGTCGAAGCCATTACCGCTTTGCATTACTTTCGATGTAAAATTAATTATGGCACCAAAAAAAAAGCTATTGGTTAATCTACAAGTCAAGTAAGAAAGATAAAGACATCACGAGTTCCAGAAACAGTGAAGCGAAGGGAAAAAATACTTGACACCGATCGAGTTAAAACATCTCAAGCCCGTTCTTCTGAGACAGACGAGCAAAGGGAGGAAATAATTAAATAATTTTAGCGATTGTTTGTGTTTTTTTTTTCATTTCAAACCTGATTCGCAGTAAAAAATGAAGACGCAAAAATTCGAATGGCAATTTTTCATAATCATTGAGATGCGCGGCAAAAGTATGTCTTCTTTTTAAAACTTTATATTTAAAATTGTAGCATCAATGATATTTTTAATTATCTTTTTCAATAAAAGCCTGGTTCTGTTTCAAAGTCTTTTTGAATTTATTTTTCGGGAAAAAATGATAGGCAAGCCAATTTGGCAATTGTGGCATTCCAAAGCATGCCGGGTACTCGCTAGTAGTAAATTAAAATATGGATAAATCGCTGAGAAAAAATAACAGATTGTTTCTTTTAGATTATTTCGCACGTATGTAAAAGAAACGAGGGCGCTAAAAAGAGAAAGACTGTAGATAGTAAAAAATATATCAAAGGACGTTATAAACTGCATCATAAACGATGGGGCTTCAAATAAGTCCGAATTGGAATATCATGACACTTAAAAGATACGTCCGAAAACAAAATAATGGCGAAAATGAACTACTCGTATTATATTTGCCCAACTATAAGTTTGTTTTTTGCCGATGAAGAAAAACAATCGAATGTTTTTTTTTAAAGCAAAAAAACTTCCCTATGGACTAATAACAAGCAAACCATATGATATATCATATACTTTAAGCTACATCAGCTTACATATGAATTCGCTGTTAGGAAAGAGAGAAAAAAATGTTAAGTGGCATCTCATAAAGAGGCATCATATGATTTTGGTTTAATGAAGCGTTTTCCTAACTTATCTCTATGAATGCCTGAAGCAATCAATCTTTCCCGGACAAGCAGCTTCAATAGGCATAACATATATGAGATATTTTATTTAAAAGGTATTCTAAATAAATATAATCTATAACCTCATTATATCTGGAGTGTCACCGAAACTGAGCTTTCGAGTGTTCATAAATCTAGAAAAATGAATGCTACGTCAGGCGAGAAACAAGTTGCTGAAGTAACTTCGGGAGGACAAGGTACCACATAACGGCTTCCTGTGCCACAATGCGATCGGTAGCTACGAGTACATGCTGCCTCATATGATCGTTCCGAGAAAGAATCGGCAACCTAGATCGCTGAACAATGCACCTCCTAGTAGCGATTGTGTTTCTAATAAAAGAGGTTAGATGACTCCAACTAACATCTTTAAATTTTCAAAAAATTTTAAACGCATTATTGGAAAATAAGCAATTAATTTTAATGGATAATCACGAGTCACGAAATCCTTGAATTGATAACACATTCCAAGGTCAGTGGCATTATTTTACTCACAACTTCCCCTAACACAATTCACAAATTCCAGGCATTATATACCGGTCAGTATATGGAACTCATAAAACATACGTAATGCTGCTTGCGATAACTGGATATCCTAAAAATCCAGAATCCGTTAACGATTTATAAAGGGCTGAATGTTTGGGAATTTCTATCCTTTGCGCTTTTACACATCCTAATGTTTTCAGTGGCTTTAGGAGTACTGGAATATACCCCCTTGACACCAATAAATTCACTGATATTTTTTTATCAGTGTATCTCACCGGCAGGAAAAATCCAGAGCATCCTGCAGGAAAAACCTCTGAACAAGAACAACTCTTACGAACAGTGATTCCTGAAGTATAACCAAAATCGACATCTCTTGCAACTGCTGGTGCATCAAACCCCCAGCAACGGAAAAAACGGCAAAAGTTAATACAAAAATTTAGTAAAAATGTCCGATAGTTCTCCTGAAAGAAGTTAATCAGCCTTAAACATCAACATTAATCAATCCAGAACTAGTAAAGCCGTACCCGAAGGCAGCGGTCCGCAACTTTTTTGAAACTGCGATCCCAAATTTAAGGAAGGCTTTTTTTCTGTGACTCCAAGAAGAAAAATAGCGTCTGCAGACTGCAGAAATATAATTTAAATTAGAATAAACTTTAAAGCTTTTATGCTTATTATTTTTATATTAGTAATTGAAATAAATAATGGCAGCCAAATCGGAAGAAAAATGTAAAAAAATGATTTTGTCAAATGAAGAATGAGATCGATCAAAAATGCCGGTTTCTTACTAGGTCTTGGTGGCTGAATTGACAGAAGCGTAACTCCCGGAGAGAGTAGAGGTTCGGAGTTCAAGTCTCGGTCGCGACCGCTATATTTTTTTCTGTATTATATTTACGTTGAGGATTATTGATATTATTTCAAATATTAATATAGAAATATAATTGCTTCCATAACAGAATTCTCGTACTGTATCTATCGTATCGATTTAAGATTCAGTTTGTATTCCATCAAATTCAGATGTGATTCCATAAAGTTTTCATGGATTTTTAATTTAGTTGTGCAAAATACTTTTCTAACAGAAATATTAAAACGTGTAAAGTCTCTCGTTATTTGGAAAACTGTTTCCGAGTAAGAAAATGCGTTTCTCGACCTTGAATCCACATCGTTAAGGAAATCTTTTCGCATTCGTATTTTATAATGCCATTTACTGGTTTTGGTATTTTTCACCTTATCCGTTATCATTTGAAAAAACTTCTTGAACGTTATGTAGAATATCCGTAGAACATGAAAAAAAGAATAACGAGGTAAACGACGCAACAGGAACTAGGTACTTCACGCGTACTGCGTATTTTGTTAAACGTGCCAGCAAGCACACTTAAAAACCTTATTTACATATAAGTACAAGATTACCTGCGCAGTCGAGGGCGTCGCCACTATTGATATTGTTGATACTCCACTAAAAGGTTAGTTTCTCTCAGTCACCTGTACAGATACATTTGTAAAGCTGTACACGTGTTGCTGTATTGTGGCTGACGCTGATCATTGATTTATCTCCCAATATCTTATATTGGTTAGCTGGTCACACTAAATAAAGACAAATAATAAATAACGCTATCCAATAAAGTTGGCATCAAGACTGATCACACATTGGGGGGGGGCGTGATTTACTCGTATATTGTTCTACTACTATTATTCAAACAAGAACCGTTTGTTTACACATGTTATTGAGAGCTTTACTTGTTCCGTATTAAAATATTGTTTTATTCGTATTACTTTAATATAAACTGGTATTACGAAAGACAATCTTGTCAATTAATTAGCCGTATGCAGATAATTTATCAACTCTTAGCTATGAAGTTTTATGAAACTTGAATACGTTAATTCATGACGTATGGCTTTATTGAAAATACAACTACCACACATAAGACGAACACGACAAAATGAAACACGTACAAGAATACTAACTTCAATACCCCGGAGTATATAAAGGACTTTTATTATTGAAAAATAAAGACACATAGAACAGGGATTATGGCCCCTGTTTTGTTTATAGACAGTTTAATCCACATTTTAAAAACTTCATATGAGATTAAGGTTGCGAATTGAAAATGTTTGCGTTAACCTTTAGAAACGACATTGAAAAAAATGCGAATTTCATAATACCAGAACTCACTGTTAGAGTTTTTTTTGCTGTTTCAGATACAGCTTTCTGCTTTATAGTTAATATGATAAAGCACTGCAAGTTATTTGTAATAGAGAAACGCGTCGACTTTAAACAATGCTATTTTGACAATTTCAAAAATATGGTGTTTTTGTTAATTACTCTTATAGCTTTAGAATAAACCATAATATGATAATAATTATCATTGTATTTATAATATTTTTTATTTTTTCGTAGAAAGCACGGTAAAAGATTAGGCAAAGCGAAACCGGTCAGTCATAAAAATTAAAATAAAATCTATGGTCTTATACAAAGTAACATTTCATTTCACAATATAATTATTTAGGTAAACTTCCTCATTATTTGGCAACCCACCAAGACTTCTGAATTTACGGTTTGACGCAATATTTTTATTGCGAAATTATTGATTGATTGGTGCAGTAAGCAAATAGGTAATAAACTTTAAAATAATATTTTATGAACAGCAGATCAAAGGAACGCTTGAATCAACATATATGTAGGGTGGACTTCGACCGTGTCTTCGACATGTAATATTATTTTTGGAAGTGTAAGAATTAACCTTCAAGTATAAAAAAGATATACTATTTTTTTAATAAATGATTTTAGACAGTATTTTTCAGTTCAGATCTCTCTTTATTACGGGAATCAATTTTCATTAATACATACCAGCCTTTGGACCCGTTTTTATCCGCCTATTTTAAGAGATTGCGTTTTACCATTGTTTAATATTTTAAACAGTATTCAAATTCCTAAAGTCTTCTTTTGATTGGTTCCATCTTCCTTAAGTATCTTATAATAGAATAACAAAAGGAAACTTTAAAAATGTATTTTTCGTTTTTATCACCTTGCATATAACTTTGCGCAGTTTGAAAGGGAAGTGGTAAGAGGAGGCCAAGACGCGAGTGAAAGGTTCCCATGAAATAAACTTTTGTTGGTATACTTCCATCACGAGTTGGCAGTTAGATGAATGATGTGATATATTTTGCAGTGATTGATGGCGTCGAACGGTGAACCCACAATACCAGCATTATACGCACATGAGCCCAATATCCCCATAAATCGTGTGGGCAATTGGAATTATTTTCATTTAACAATGCGTAGAAATGAGGTTAGATCTATCATTTATAAACTCTCAGTTGCAAAATTCGTACTAAAACTGTATTTAGGTTAACTGAGTAACTAGTAATGTGGACACACTTCAGAGTCATACCCAAATACAAACATCCTAAACTAACACTCATTTACTTTTTTATATGAATTAGCTTATTGAAGCTTTACGCTTCATTGTGATATTAATTACTAAACAATAATAATAATATTCCAAAAATATGAAATAGAACAACTGAAAAAAAAAATTAAGATGGATGCCAATATTACAAAATGGAAAAAAAACATGGTGAAATATGAGATTGATAAAAGTAGTAATATTTAAAAAAGTTTCTTTGGAACAGATGCCTTACTCACGGATAGAGTGAAGGGCCCGAGTTCAAGTCTCGATCGCAAACTAATATTTTTGTTTACTGTGTCTATTTATATTAAATATCTCTTGAATATTATTAATTTTGTTTCGGTAATTAATGTTTATTAGATATGTTAATATGAAGCCCTTTAAAGTGGGTGGCAAAGTGATAACCGGTCGGTCGTCATCAAAAAGTATTCTAATCATTTACATCTGCAAACCCAGTATGCCTACTCGCCATCCACATGCTAGCTACAATCGAATTCTACCACCTCTAATATTCAATGATAGCCATTAAAATTTTCCTCGCAAACAAGTACCTATACTACAAGTTTTGTGCATTGTTTTACTGTTTCATATTTGATTTAATTGATATTATTATCAATATTATAATTATCCTAGATCCTCTGTCGGCCGCAGATCAAATGTCAATGCCCCTCAACTTTTTGGGAACTTAAGGAATTCTGAAGATATTTATGCGTTATTATTTTTCTGCATCGATTTGGTTGAAAATCGGAACGGAAAAGGGAACTGATCTTTTGAAAATATAATTAATTAATTCGACGAACTGCAAAATATCGGGAACAACAAATTAATGTGTGTTTTTTTAAGAAAGACTAACATTCCTAGGTTATGAATAACCTGATAACATTTGAAAAACTCCAAATGTTGGAGAACTTAACTAGCAGATGAATTAAACCTGCGACGACGCCGCATGAGCCAATAGTTCTCATTTTAAAATACTGCATGTAATTTGACAAACTAATTCGTGAGATATTTTGCAAGTTGTAGATAAATGTAAATTTTACACGGTTTTAAAGGTTTTCAATAATTTTTTTCCCAATCATATTTTAAAAGAAAAGACACCACATAATTTTCTACAAAAAATCTCCTAAAATAGGTAGGTACATTAAACAACTATGCAGTTTTAATAAATATAAACATTGTCAGCTGGTTTCTACTTGAAACACTTAAGACACAGTCGTGCCGATGTCCCACTTTTACAATTCGTACCGCAGTTATGATGCCTGCAGGAGGAAATTGCTTCACAACAAAAGATGTCATTTGAACGCTTCCACCGATACTGTGGATCGTTATCTGAAACCGTCTTAAGTGACGTGGGCGGGTGGAAGCGAGTTTTGTACATTTTCATCTTTCTTCCTCATTTTACACCACTCGAGCACTTCTTGACTTCATTGCAGTTATTTTGGCACTCAATATTTTATCAACCAATTGGCGAGAAATCACGTTTAAACAAATTAATCACATAATTTTATATTTAAAAATGCGTTTTTATGGGGAACTTTCAATTTTTTTCTTGCTATTACAGATAGGGGCTAAATGTTTTAAAGCAATTATTTATTCCATTTTTTTTTCGTAATATATATCATATTCATAGATACCTAGGTGACATTTTATCGCTAATATGTTTTTAGTTGTAATAAATAAAAACAAATTCCAACATTTTATGGAATGCGATCAAAATAATTGCCCGCGGGAAGGTACTACTTCTTAATACGCATTGTTAAAACTTAATCATTTTATTTTTCAAGCCGACTCTTTCCATAAGATGAAACAATTATGCAAATAGTATAAAAAAAGTTGTTTGAAGTAAAATAGTTAAGCATTTTTTAATGTAAGTACACACTGTAGAAATAAACTCCAACGATTTCTCTCAGGAAAAGAAATGAGCCACGTACCACGTAGGTGTAGATACCTACTAACTTTGTGAAGGTTAATCTGATTTCCTGCCTTTAGGATGGGTTTCTGCATCCGTCATCTTATTTCATGCTTTTCCAACCGATCCAATCTCGAAAAAGGTAACATTTTGACTCCGCACGGGGTAGCGCAAGTGGGGAGAATTATCAGGCTAAATCCAATTCATCCCTTACTCTCCCCCCTTCAGCGGCGTAAGTGTTTTTTTTCCATAAATTTCTTTCCCATATAAATACGCCTTTTAATTAATTTATTTTTGTTACAGGTAAGTTCCTGCAATGATAATATTATAAGGCACTCAACAACCCTTCGTTGATCACCGATACCTGTAAGTACACGTATTTATTTATGTTTAAAAGATACCCTCACAGCTCTTTTACGTTTGAAAAAATCTCTACATACATATTGAAGAGTGAAACATTTGGTGATTTAGAAAGATACGTACTCGTATAACGGAATCAAATATAAATAAAAAGTATTATTTAAAATTTATTCAGATTTAAGAAACGGTATGTAAAACATGTCTTCGATTTAAGCATATTCGTTTAAATCGTATTATATTATATTTATGTTTTACCCGAGAATGTAGCTGTATCCGTAGATCGTCGGCCCTTTTCTTAGGTTCAGGGTAAGTTTATAATTTCGGCCACATGCATATTTCAACTGAGAGCTAAAATGCTGCCAGAACTTTCAAAATCCTCGCTTGCCGAGTAAAATTTTGTGGAAAGTTGAAGAAATGACAAACAAGGTCGATGATGAAATTGAATTATTCTTTTTAATTGTTTTCAAGTTTGGTAATGGTTAATACACGAAGGCAAACTGCCAACTTTCAAACTCGTTGCAAAATAATTGATGAATTTAGGTTTTTAACAGTCTATACCTACCTATTTTTCAACGGAATTTTGAATACCCAAAGCTATGTATTATATAATCAAAATGAAATCGATTATATTTTCAACCTTTTTATTTATCTTTTCTTATGCCTTAATTTCAACGTAAATTAACGTTTACATATATATTTAATGAATGCTATTTATTGTTTAAAAAAAACATGTTACGTGCAAATTGAACCATATTTTATTTTACTATTATGTAGTTTATCAAACTGAAAATTCCTTTCTCGCACATTCGGAAATACAATTGCAAAATTATTATCTAGGTTACTATCTATCTGCCAACTATTCCTCCGAAGAAAAATATTTATTTTTGAAAAGCTTGTTAGCTTATTTAAAAACCAAACATAGCCCGAGTGTACATACAAGGTCGAATTCTACCTATATAATATTCTACTTCTCTGTTTTATGGTCAGATGGAACAGTATTCTTTAAAATACGAAAGTTTTCTACGGGGAATAAAAGCTTTTTTGCTAAAAGCCCAGGGTGAATTACAAAATAAATTTTACAATTAGTTTTTCTAATGTTTAACCACCAAACTAAAAAAAAAAGTTAACTCTAAAAAAATGTGGATGCTGCGAACTAAACTCAGTTTAATGTTATAATATAATTTATTTTATTTAATGATAAACTTGACGTAATGTTTGAAAGTAATATTAACCAAAGGAACGTTTATGTCGTCTTGATCGATCCCCGATGCTTGAAAAAATTATGATTTATGTAAGACCTACCTAAGTAAAATTTCCCGGTATGCGAAACTGCCCGTCAGCACAAATGACGCAGATTTATTTTGCTAGTCACGTTAGTCTTGATGGTTAATTACAAAAATCACCATCTTCGGGGTGCCCTATTCTTCAAATAATATTGGCGATCATCCAGCCTAACTTTAATCGGATTAGTTCATGCACGCCTCGAACACCTGTAGACTGGCGGATGATAAAAATGTCGGTCTTCAAGCAAGCAATATACTGTAAGAAACACATTTAAAAAGTTAAAATTTTATTTCACTTTAAAAGTCTAAGCTTTAACGCATGCGACCCTACATTGTGTACGGAAAAGTTGGCATTATTTAGTGCTGGGTTACTCGCCACAAGTCTAGTTCTCGGACACATAACAAGAAAGATATTTTATCAAATGGTTTTCTTAACCACTTTTACCCTTACTATTAGTTAGTAATTTTGACCTAAAGATAGCTAATTTATGGATATAGCTAGAAACGGATTTAGTACGACTTGTGAACTTGTCCACGATAGAAGCTTCAGTTGTAATAAAGTATACAAGTCAGGAAAGAATGTTTTAAAAATACTTTATTTCGTCACTTTGATAAGAGTTCATTAGTTCACTGTATCATCGTGTTTTACAGTATAAAGTCAACACCGCTCTCGTTTCCAAAACAGCTCCCATGAACGAATATCACGCACGACCTATTTTACTGTTTTTTTTTAATAAATAATGATTTATAGTGTTACGTTTTGCTTTTATACGGCTCTTAAACGGGAGCATTAAAATACCATTAAATTAGCCCTTCACGGTTAACTACGCACAGTAAAACATCTTTATTTTTTTTAACCCTCTTAAATTTACACTTGGCATTCTTCCTAATAAAAATATCAGCGATGATCAATAGGATTATCAAAATTATATGACCATCAAACTTTACAGTAAAATTCCAGTAAAATGAGTCAAACTAATACCGATCGTTATTTCAAAAGACAAGTATGTTAGCTATAAACACGAATAATTTTTTTTAAAGTTTGTAAATTAGACCAACATCTTACTCAATATTAATAAATAAAAATTAACATTGAACAAGATAAAAAAAAAACTTAATAGGTTTACAATAAATCAATACGCTTTACAAGAATAACCATCAAATGACAATGAATGGTTAAGCGATCAAAAGTAAAGAAAACGTAGAAAACAATTACATTGTTGTTTGACATATTCAATGAAAATAATAAATAAATTTGCACAAGACCACAGATTTTGTATTCTGACGATGCTTAGGCTAAGCGAAACCGGTCGGTCATAAAAGTTAAAATAAAGTTTTTAAAAAGGTTTTTTTTTCTTTTCATTAAAAGTTTATTTAATTACACGACTTTAATCGCTGAGTGTTCAACCGCCAACTGGGTTGAATACAACATCCAATTAATTTGTCAGATTAGCATTACTTAGAATTCCCAGCTTCTCTTTGGAGTCAGCACCAACACAACGGTTCAGCGCTTCCCAGTTCACCTGTTGAGGTTTCTACATTCTACCATAAACCCACCCTCTCCATGTTTTCGCCTTCTTTGCTTTCCGAAGCTAACAGCATCCTAGATCACACCGGTATATATAAAATGTAGGTCAATCCCTATTGCTAACAATGGTAATGGGACGGATTATTTTATTATGAAGGGTAGTGGGACGATGACTTGAATGAATTGTGATAGTGTTTTAAAACGAGTTAAATATTTTTTAGTTCAATTAATATTAAAAGTGGTGTTTGCTAGCAAGAAGTAAACACTATAATTTAAGTTTGTCATCAGTCCATTAAAAAAAGCTGTCAATTAATAACATTTTTTACTTAAAACTTTGTTTATGGTCGCAACGTCTCGTGAGTTTTGCAATATGATTTATTTATTTTTATATTAACGGGTCATTGTCCAATTACAAAAAATAGATAACACGAGAAAAAAAGCAACAGAGAAAAAATCACCACTTACATGATATTTTAATGACCCAATAACAAAAATATACATTTAATAGAACGTTCAAGTCAAAGCCTGAACAAGGTTTTGGTAGAGTCAACGATGTTAAACATAATAAATTGCATTCTTCGGAGATTAGTACCGAAAATTTCAAGACCATGGCTTGAGTAAACAAGTCTCGACATTCTGAACAGTCAAGAATGATACCGAGTGATGATTGAGGAACATCAATTCTTTGTTTCTGAGTCTACGGCAAGGAATATTGAATTGGATTAGTTGCAACAAAGAAGGTGGGTCAATAATACAATTAATAATTTTGAAAATGCAAATCTTTCTACACTTTTCTAATGAATAACAGCGTAACTTTGCGAAATGTATTTTATGATAAGGTAAGAAATTTGACACAAAATTTTCAAACAAAGGTTTTAAAGATTCAATAACTCTATCACTGAGTGCCGACGTTTGTGTATCTACAAAGCAGAAAAAAACACATTTCCATAAAACACAAAAAACCTGCTTTTGAAAGTCACAATGAAATTATCAACCCAAATTAAGCGCCTTTAACGCGAATTTTCACATAAACGGCGCATTGTTATACCTGTAGTATCCTTTCATTAATCAAATGAAATGGTCAGTGGCTAAACCAACTAATTCAGATCCAGATTTACCTTTAATGAGTCTAGAATTTATAATCCTTACTCCTATGATGAGGGGATTTATTACTCTACGTGGAGCAAGTCTTTTATCACAGTGGTTTCGCATTAATTTTTAATCCCCTTTAACCTGATGAGGGGATCCCGCTGATGTGATCATTTCCGTATGAACATCACTAGAATGTAATGTAAATAAGCACAGGAGCGGGAAGCGACGCTCGGTAATTACATCGAAACATTGCCTTATCTTGAGGCGTTTTAGATGTGATGTCGTAAGCTGCAGTTTTTCAACTTAATCGTAATATTTTATTTAAAACTTAATTATGTCTTTCCACAACGTGAGTGCTTCATGTCAAAGCGTAATACTTCCACTGTCTACGACCGATTCAATCTCTAACTAGATAATCGTCATTATAGCGAAAAATAAAATTTCTATTTCAAATCTAGTTAGGTATTGAAAGTTTCAAACACCATCCGGAGTATTAAATATAGTTACTGCAAATTACTATTAACTTCTGAAAAATGATCAACAGTCCCGAAATCAAATAAAATACATATTTATGGTTTTTTTCTTAAAACGTTTTAGTTTTGTGTTCACTATTAGTATTAACCACAAAATAATGGCTCTTACAATAGCATTGCTTCCAAACAACATATTTAAAAATAAATATTACTTAGTTGTACATCAACTTTTTAGGGCTTTACGCTGCGTTATGATATTATTTATTAAACTATATATCAATAATATTCAATCAATATTTAATAAAAAAAATATTATAACTGCGCTTTGTGTACTAGGCATTTTGTACGTGAATTTTACCCCAAACGACATAGTATATAATATACTGTCGCTATCTAAATTCTAAATGTTTCTGAATTTTGTTAATGCCAAAGTCTATTTAGTGTTTATAATGTTTATTTATATTCACATAAAAACATTAACTGAAATAATATTTTCGAAATTACTTTAAAATCTGTCTATGATGAAGAAATTTTAATCGTATTTGTATGATTTTAAAAAATTAAATTACAGTTTCCCAATTGTGGTCAGACTGGGCTAAAATCGTTAAAAAAATAATGTTATTTTAAATTTTTTTGTCGCTTGTCAGCGAACCATAATAAGTAATTATATTATACCTACTGTCTACGTTGGGAGAGGGTAACATTGGAATCGATCCACTTTGCCAAATTTGTTTTCAACCACCTGTAAATTTTGATCTATTTATGTGGATTCTGGTAAAGAAAATAAAGTATTATCAATTAATAACTCACTGGACTACAATAAGTAAAAAAACATGAAAGGTTAATTTAATATTGTAGAATTCCAGGATCGGACGTCGCAAGGAAAAAAGGTTGTAAGATAAATACGCCATTGAAATTAATGTTGACAAAAGATTTACCGGCGGTAGATAAACCCATGTTAATGAGTTTACTGTAAGGCTTATTTATAACATTTTGAGTCTGAAAGTTTTTATTAGTTTCAAACATTTTTTAATGACAAAGCTTGGAAGATAATTCATAAATTATATGAAACCCATCACCGGTAATTTCACATAGAATTCTGTTTTATCTTTCATTCAAAGTAAATTATATTCTTGAAATTAATTTTATAACTTCTGCGGTCTTTCTAGAAATACACATAGAGTCGCCGGAAAGGCAAAAGGGCTGAAGCGCCATTTTGGCAAGTTTACACCAGAGCACTTTAAAGTTTAAAGTTTTTGTTTTTGTTTTACAATAAAATTCATAAGTCTTCAGTACATGTTTGAATATTGAAAAAAAAAGTTAACTCAGTTAACGAAAAATATGGTTTTCGTGGTTTATTTATTAAGACTGATATATTTAAAATTTCATAAACACAATATTAACTTTTTCAAATGGTCAATAAGAAATAAGATTTGATAAAAACTATGTTTTGAATTCGGGCGAAGGCGGGTAGAAAAGCTGCATTGATCATAAAAACGAAATGGAAGAGCGAATAAGGAATTTAAGTCCATTTTTCTCACCTTCGAACTTAAATACCAGTATTTAAAAAAATTGTTTTTGAAGTTCGTTTTCATAGTTAAATTAATTCCCAAAGTTTCATTTTTTATACGCCGCCCTAACGGCAGTATCTCAGAGGTAGGGAGCGGAGGGGGTGCGTGACGTCATCCGTACCGTCAGAAGGGCAATATGTTTGGATTTTTTTAAAAATAATTAACAAGGAATTCCAGTTCATTTTTTTGATTAATTTTAACCGTCTAACTCAATTAACGGGATTTTTTACAATTTCTTAAATATCAAAGTTTCATACGAAAAGGGATTTTTATCGTTGATTTTTTTTGTATATCCCTCCAAAACAGCGCGTTACACGGTATTTATCTTTGTCATCTCAAACTGTCGTTATCCAGCTGTCAGTCTCGTATTTTGTTACCTTGTGTTTTTCTTCAATTTTACCGCTTTTAATTTAACGAAACCTTCTAAAATGTCAGGACATAATACGTATTACTATTGCATCGTACTGATCTGTAAAAATACAAGCATTACTGTAATTTATCATCGTTCCAAGAAATGCAGTTTTACGTAAAAAAAAAATGGTGTAACGCCATGAAGGCGGTATCATATCGTACGTAAACCTAAAATTTGACGTAGAATTTCGTTCGACTAATCATGAAGCATTTAGATTTTAAGAATTATAATATTGATATATTTATATTTGACCGGTCGGTAGCTGGGTGGAGAACGCGTCGGATTCCCACCCGGGCGTCGTGCGTTCAATTCCTCTGCTGGCTAAGTCCTCCGTCATTGCACAAGCAACATCTTCCGCTTTTTATGATGGCAGTAGGAGTTTTTCAAATATTGTCAGGTTATTCGTAACCCGGGAATGTTTGTCTTACTTTTTAAAAATTAAAAAAAAAAAATTACAATACATATATTCAGAATCAGTGGTTTTTGATCTACATGGACATATTTTTTTTAAGTCATAATATTTTTCACTCAACTTCCTTATTATCTCCATTGTCACGATAGAGCACAAAAAACTTTGAAAAATATGTTACCACTCTTCACATCCAGTGCTTCTAACTTTAAAACAGACTATTTAAAAATATTTTTTGAAATACCTTGAAACCTTGGAGTAGGAAAGTTTGAAACAAACCCCAAAACGCAACTCTGGTACAGAAAATGATTTATCTTACTATTAATCCGTACAGATGTACAAACTATTTGTTCATGTCAAGGGCATCGCTACTGTAGATTTGGCGTTGAAAATGTTAAAAAAAAAATTTTTTCGTTGTTTCTTTTTTTAGCCATCTGCGCAGTTAACACAGTTCAACAATTTCAAAAAAAGGTTTGCCCTTCGATACAAGCTGAATATATTGAAAAAGGCTGTATTTCTAATAGATAAAATAGTAAATAAAAGTGTCGTGCGTACAGTTTTTTTTTGTTTATGGACTTTTATAATTTGCTATGTTTTGTTATAAAATCCCCAGAAGCTAGTACTGAGGTCAATCTTTAAATTAAGTTATTTTTGTCATTTGGCAGTTGACTTGCGCTTGTGTTCATCTGTAGAATCTCTTTGTAGCGTCAGCAGTAATCTGCAAGCATTGGTGGACTTCATTTTCCTTGATACCGTTTTTTTATTCTGGATATATATTATCTTGATAAAAACACTCACCATGCTCGTCACTTAAACTACCCAATTTATCCGGGAAAAAATTCAAATGAGAGTGCAAAAATGAATTTTAACAGATAATTATGTTGCACCCATGTTTTCGTAATATGTAATTAAATTGTAAAAAGTGACAATATTGACGTGGTCTTCGTTTTTTTTTGTTTTCCAGAAAAAATTCTACGACTCAATTAAAAACTGACCATGGGTTCTCTGGGTTTTAATGTCATGGACAATTGTTTTTTTTAATCAAAATCTCCCTTACTTGCGGTCCTGCAAAGATTTGCTCTGTTATTTTAGCATAATTTACCATCGGAAACTTTTCGTTTAAATATTTTAAACAGACGCCATCTTAGCCTCAACAGTTTTTTTCCTGAACTCCAGAGTCGCTGATGTTGTTAGAACTATAATGTATTACAAAACATAAATCCGAATCCCTCCGAAACCTGACGCGTTACAAAAAATACAATGGAATTTTCGAAATCAGTACAAAATTTCGTATCAAAATCAGATATCTTCACTAAAGGGACAAAAATCATGTTGACCAGTGTAATTTTTGAATATTAATAATTAATGTATGTAGGTAAGTAAAATAATAAAATGCCTATACCCGTTCCCTCCAAAAAGGACGAATTTAAATTGTTTATCTTTATTTTCTGGTAATACTTTTTTATTGTTCCCGAATCCAAAGGTAAATAACAATTATTTGTATAGTTTTAAACTTAACTTTAAGAAGCACGATACATTACGAATATGCTAAACATACGCTTATTTTGAATTACAGCAAATAAAATGGTTTGCTTTTAGTTATTACTAAATGCGACGTAAAATTAATTTAACCATTTGCATACGCCTTTTATGACATATTTGAAAAAAAATGGCACTGTATAAATTTGTCAAGTTTTATAAGTTGGGGAGAAGGTGCTATTGTAGCCCTCCAGTTTGTTTTTTCTTCAAAAACTCTTATTTTTAAAAATGAAATAGTCTAAAATATTGTTCATAATATAAATAAATTATTAAGCTTTCGACTGCCAAAACTTTGAATAAATTAAAGACTCGTTGACCAAATTAAAAAAATGATTTGTAAAAATTGTAATTTTTCTTTTTTTTTAAAAGTGGCGGTAATTTTGCACACTTTCAAAATTAAAGGAAAACAATTTTTATGCAATAATGAATACAAATTTATTAGACGAACATCGTTATAATATAATAACATACAATTTTTTGAACTGTGAATAGTTTAAACTTACTTGCAAATACCTATTCCACGGCCTTTGATCAGTAGATATATCGCTGCACATCCTCCTAATGTTTTCAGTTCCGTAGAAATGTTTTTTTTTTGTTGGAGCAATAAAATTTCGTCGGGCGTGTGATTGATAAATGTGCCGACACTAGTTCTATATACGTGCAGACCGGTCCAAATTTGTTCTGCTGGAATTCCCTCATAGGGCAATATATTGTATATTGCGTTGTTAGAAGTTCGTGCTTCTAACAATAGAGAAGTTGAGTGAAAAATATTATGACTTTAAAAAAATATGTGCATGTAGATCGAAAAACACAGATTCTGAATATATATGTATATTTCCATATTATTATTCCCAGAATTAATAAACCCTTCTTGAAAATTAGTTAAAACGCCATAAAATAGAAACGCTTCATATTAGTCGAACGTCAAATGTACCGTTTTCGTACGATGCGATGCCGCGAAGTAAATGGCGGTGAACCATTTTTTACGTAAAATTTCATTTCTTGGAATGATTGTAAATTGCAGTAATGCTTGTATTTTTACACATTAGTACGATGCAATAGCAAGACGTATTATCTCCTGACATTTTATAAGGTTTTGTTAAATTAAAAGCGGTAAAATTGAAGAAAAAACACAAAATAACAAATATGCAACTGACAGCTGGATAACGACAATGTGCGATGTCAAATATAAGTACCGTGTGGTGCCCCTTCTGAAGGTACAAAACGCGTCACGCACCCACCCCGCTCCTTACCTCTGAGATATTGCCGTTTTGGCGGCGTGTACAAAATTCAAACTTTGAGAATTAATTTAACTATAAAAACTAACTTAAAAAAAAAAAAAAAATACCTATATTTAAGTTTGAAGGTGGATATTGATAAAAAAATATTAAAAAAATGGACTCAACTTCCTTATTCGCTGGGGGGCACATTATCAATAGGGGGCCATAATACCACCTTCCCTTCTGTAATAATCGTGGTAGAAAACATTCATACTTTAAATTGATTACACGAAAAACTGTTGAAAATAAAATAAAATTATAAAATTATTAAAAATAAATTAAGTTATGTTAAAAAAATTTTTTTGTTGTACAATATCCCTCTATCGGCAGAAGTTGGAATATTTGTAATTTCGATGCTTTCCAGTTAGTTTGTAATATGGTTTGGATCTTTGACTAACGAAAATTACTGTTATTAGTATAAGAAGATTCCGATAGAGTATTTTACTCACATCAAAGTGTAGTATGAGAAAATTCCGACAGGGTTCCGTTGACGTGGAAAATGTGGATACCTACCTGAAGTGAATTAACAATTTTGTGTTAATTAAAATAAGTTTTTCGCCAAATTAATGGTAGTGGGAAGGTACTAGGTAAAAAAATTAGCGTAATCTCTAAAAAATATCAATATCCAATTGTTTTTCGCACACATTTAAAAATATTATTTTAAAATTCTGTCGAAATATGGTAATATATAAAATAATATAAAATATGTACTACTCAATTTTTTTCACGGTTGTCAAAATAATTTTATTGATTTAAAAGAAACACTAATCACAAAACACAATCGTAGATGTACATAGCCAGTGGTGTCATTCAATTTTCTCTAAATATTCCCATGTTAAAACTAATGAGACATATGATATTGTTTGGTATTAGATAATTTATCTAATTGTGGTTATATTAAAGAGGATGCCACGCTTTATGGATGATATCCACATTATAACGATATTTTGTCTTAATTATACTCATGGTTGAGAAACCAGTCTCGAAAAGATGCAGTTTTCAGTGCCCCGCATATAATTTAATTATAAGTGCCGAGTCCCTACGTTTCGATGTATACCGATAATCCGTAATTTTGACCGAATTTTTTTTTACAAAAAACCTATGCAATGTATCGAGAATTGCCTAAGATCATAATTCAAGAAAAAAAAAATTAAATGAAAATCCGCTTAAATTAGTTTTTTTTTTGCTACCTACACTAAATCAGCATTTGATAAGCACTGATATAGATCACAATAGTATTTATTTATTATTCACAGTAAGTTAGTCTGTGTGCAAAAAATAAGTCGATGTTTATTTTTTTATCATTT
Organism: Drusus annulatus; assembly: GCA_022651775.1. Taxonomy (NCBI): domain Eukaryota; kingdom Metazoa; phylum Arthropoda; class Insecta; order Trichoptera; family Limnephilidae; genus Drusus; species Drusus annulatus. The sequence goes on along the minus strand of JAGWCC010000376.1, from coordinate 362,348 downwards.
CAGTTTTAGGCGCTGTGCATCAGATTACAGTGTGTTAGTTATAGTTATAACTTATAACATACAAAATGTTACTTCTACTGTTTTAAGAAACATTGATCGACAATACATAGTTAAAATATTTCTATAGCGTATTCAGAAAACCTAGTGTACTCTCTTGTATATTGCGTGTGTAGTGCTACTAATTTGAGGGTTAAATTGTAAATCTTCATTCACTATCACTGCACGAGGGATCGAAGGTTGAACGATCTCTCGGTCATACAAATGATGGACTCCAGGTATACAATATCCGGCTCGTGTCATCTACCCGTCCCACCACATGATAAAATAAGATTTGTAATCCAAGGAGGCCAAAGTATATTTAAACATCATTTCAATTAATATCCGTTCAATAAGATAGGCTTTCCTTGTAAACAAGCAATAAAGCTCAAAAAAATCATTTAAATACCTAGCCTATTTACTGGGTAAATACTTCGTTTGGAAATCATGCTGAAGCAAGTTTACTTTCGGTACCCGCGTTCTCAGAAATGTAATTTATCGTTAGAACTCATTGTAAACACAGAAGGAAAAACCATGGCAATAGCATGGGTCTAAATTAATTAACGATTTAACAAAACAAACACGATTGCTAAATAGTGTTTCAAAGTTGAACGACTCTCTATTTAAAACATTGTTGGCAATACATCAATCAGTTAGGGAAGTAATATCTCTCCTTACATACATCATTAAGATCCCATATCAATTAGGTTTCGATGACACATAATACTTTTACTAAATAAACGACGTTTCTTATTACAAAATACAAAATAAAACACATAAAATATACCCATTTCTATGCACACAAAAACATAAAATGCTGAAGATGACTATGTTCGCCGATATTGCTAAATGTTTCTATGACGGGACTTGCCCAGCGTTTAACAAGCATTGGACAGACTGACCACTTAAACCACCCCATCCCCAAAGTACACCATACCGTGAAGAGCTCGATTAAAAAGGTTTTTCTAATTTTCAGATTATTTAAAAATTGTTATATATGGTGAAAGATATCTTGTCAAAGAATTAGCACTGGGACTGGGAGGAGAAAGAGTGTATACTCGTATACAATAATTTAATTTAAAATTAATGTAAACATATCAAGGTATCTACCAAATAAATATATATTTACCATGTTTCACTAGTTTCCACCCCACATTTTGTTGAGTTAACAACGTGCTGATTTCATAATGTGTTAAATTTAATAGTACACCCTAGGTTGCTGAGGGCTGATTGATGTCTTCTTTGCCATCTCCCCTCTCATTTTTGTTTTCTTTCGAGGTGTTCGGTCGGTTAATTGATTACTTCGTCGTGATATGTTTAATCATCTCTATTTTAGACATTTGCATAATAGGATGGTCGGTCCGTGGGAATGAAATCAATTTTGTAGAACAAAGAAAATACCAACTTATTGCAGCCTTTCGTGCACTCAAAAACTATTATGTTAAAGGGTGCTTGTGGAGCTGGTTGGATTTATGTAACCCCAACAATTGTTGCAGGGAGATGATAGCTATTATTGACAGTAGCTTAGTAGTCTCGTGAGGTAGCACATGTCTTCTCTTGGGTTGCTGTGCGGTGGCTCTTTTCAATGAAAATTAGAACTGAACCTTGTTATCGGTCTGGAGGCATAAAACACAAACGCAAGCAGGTCGTTTCGGAGCCGATCTGTACAGCCGGAGAAACGACTCGTCCTCATTTGTAAAATTTTGTCAACCGCGAAAAAGTGTGAAGAACCCTTTTTAGAGTTCCCCAGTGTGCACCAGTGCTGAAAGGATTAATGATGCTATTTACTCAGAGCACATTATATTGAAACATAGCAGTCCGATCCGATTATTATTTAAGAGAGGAAAGTGTAGTAAGACTGTAACATCGTCGAAAATCAATTAGATTATGTATTTTCGTCTCCTTAATTCATTAAAACTATTTACCGCTCACAAATAAATGAAAGGCGAGAGTTTTGATTTTTATACAAATTATTTAATTTTTTATGCACCAAATTTAAATAGGGGAGGCAAACTCTACCCCAGCTTCGACAACCTGTCAAATCGGTAGGTGTCTCAAGAATCCAGATATTGCTAAGCATTTCTTAAACTTTTTATTCTGAGCACTAAACAGCATTCTATTTCCGAAATTATTTACATATAAATCTGATTTGTTTTCGTACAGTTTTTGATGTGTGCGAAAATAGGGACGTTTAAAATCACTCTAAATAAGACTATTATTAAATATCCAAGGGCACACGTGTCGCATGTACCTATTTTTAAATGAAGATGACACATGGGTAAGAAATGTGTCAGTGCCAAGTGGGCTTTATTGAAATATCTTTTAAATACAATTACATGGTAATATATTATGACAACCTACCATACTACCCGTGTCTACAGAAAATATGTTGAGCAGTATTTATTTTCAATCTTTTTCGTTAAAACATGTATTTTATGCCCAACAATATCTCCGTTCTATTCAAGTTCACGATGTTAAAAAAAAAACTCGCTCACAAATTAAAACTAAATTTATTCCAGAATTGAAAAACATCAAATTCTCAAAATAAAATTTAAAATAACATCTCGTCAGAACCAACTTTATAAGCGCTCGTGTAGATGGGGGCTTATAATTTTCGGTGGGACGGGTTGAAGGCGCCTTCAGGGTGGTTTGTGACGTAGACAGCTTCCCCCGCCCCCGCCGTTGGGGGAAGCTGGTTCGGTTGGAAGGAATGGGGAGGGAGATATGAAGCTCGGCGTCTGGTCGCTCAACAGGTCACAGTAGCTTGATCAATACCGTGGCGGGCGGCGGGGGCGGGGAGGGGCGGGGAAGAGCGCCGGAATAGTGATGGGGACTTTATCGATATATTGTCATGTCAAGTGTTTTTCAATTAGACCTTTAATTATTAAATTATGTTAACGGAATACTATTATATTTGATCAGTAGAAGGGTGGAGAGCCAGAAGAAATCAGCGTAATCATTACGAACAACATCTCTCCGCTGTCGAATGAATACGCCATTGGCTGAGTTCACTGTCTTTGGCTCCATTTTTTTACACTGCCGCTAATTTAATCATATTTATGTCGTCGATGCAGTTGATTTTAGGCGCCACAGAATGACGAGTTTTGTCCATTGGTCCCAAAAGAGAAGTGTTCAAACATCGACCAAATTATTTTGTGTGAAGGCAATGGTATATTTTGTAAAAAGTAGACATATTTTATAAAGTAGTGATTTAGTTCTATATAAAAAATATATATCAGCAGGTACTATTCCTAATGTTGATAATGGAGCAATAATTTAAGTGGCAACTGTTTTTGTACTTTTAAAATATCTTTCGACTAAATCTAGGTATTATATATTTGAAGGTATGCTTTCCAACTATAATGCAGGTGATAATAATCAAATAAATGTGTATAAATAGAACATATATACTTTGTTTTTAACCACTTTTTTATTTAATATTTTGTCTACCGGTTTCGGAAGTACCCTTCCATCATCAGGACAATATTAAATTAATCTTTAGATAATAACTTCATCTCTTCTGGAAGAAACATATGTGGAGATAAATTCTGTACACGATCAAAAAATGTATGTTTTGAAGTACTTAAGGTACTTCAAAATTATTACTTTTTAAGGTACTTCCGAAACCGGTAGACAAAATATTAAATAAAAAAGTGGTTAAAAACAAAGTATATATGTTCTATTTATAAATATGACAAGCCACAAAGTTAATGCTTTTTACGAATATAAAATAAATGTGTATTTTTTCCATGAATTCAACATTTAAAAAATCAAACATTGACTGAATATTTGGCCTTGTCACTTAACAGGCGCTAACCCCTTTCCCTGTGTAGGAAATATCACAGTGGTCCGGCAATTGATAAATGTAGAATGTTTTGCTTTTAATAGATTATCAATTAGATATCTCTCGAGTATCGTGTTGACATACAATATTCGTACTTCTATAAAACGGTTCGTGAGTTTGTTGTGTCGGTTCTCGAATACATAATAGGGTGTGTAGCTTACAACTACGCACTTAATCATTAATGTGGAGCCAAACATTATTATGTTAGCACTATTTGTTTTTAATATTTAGAAGTAGCTGTTGTTAGTTAATGTTTACGTTTGAAACTTTCAAAATGGTTCCATAGCTATGCCGGAGAATAAGGTTGAACAAATAAATCCAATTATCCCGAAAACCACAGTAGGAATACTTTACCGTAGTACCTTTTTGTACTATCTAATTTTGGGACTCTTTATTATGTGCCACCAAATGATTGCCTGTAAACGTGATTTACATGCACGCAAAGTTAACAAATTGCATCATCAGTTTTTTGTTTGTTTGTTGATCAAACTTAATACTTAGAGCCACGTTCACACTTGTTTATCAAATTTATTTTGTATTGAAAGTTACAGTAAACGATTTTACTAGTTAGTTGGCAATTTTTGAGATTGGATACTTTGTTGAGTGGACTATTGAAAGACATTGAACCATTTTAAAATAATAATGCATGTTCGAAATAAAGATCATTAAGTTTTATAATATTCAGTTATGTTATGGTGTCGTTAAAGGGCTCATCTCTTTATTCTTCTCACCCTGCGTGATTCACGTGTATCGATTTCTAGTCAAAGCACGAGACCCGAGAGCGAGTGCAGCTACTACACAATCAATAATAATCTAAGCAACAACTGCGCGTTCGAGAGTGAACAGGGTGGCACTCGGGTTCCCAACCAACATAAAGTCTCTCCATGAGGTAGAGCAAGCATTGGGTTAGTTACTCTGTATCATCTATAATGCAATACAATTTATTGTTTTGGTATCTAGTCTGTTTTATTCCCAGCCATGAAATGTGCGTAGGTTTACTATAAAGATTTAGTAAAGGGGTATAAATGTCAGGCAATTTAATAAACTGTAATGTTAATATTATTTCTATTCACAAGATTTTCTACTATACCTACAGTAAAACCCATTGTCAGATTATGTACCCTGTCAGCAGATCCTGATAGACTGCGTAAACACCCATGAATATTATTCAGAATGAACGTCTGCATATTAAAATGATAAAGCTATTTCCCTCATAATTTACTTAAAATAAAGTGCCGTTACATAAATATAATACATTTTGATGTATTTATTTTTAATTATCATAATAATGTGCAAAACAGTAAATGCAACACCAACTCAATAATCGTACAAAAACTCGCTTTAGAAAACTACTCAAATAAGTATATAAAAAATATGATTCTATAAAGTTTTGTGTGTAAAAGGACACTTTCTGTACCTCTGAATGTAGTTAATAAATCATATTATAACAAATACAAATCGTTTCTAACATAACAATGAAATATTACCATGGAATTTCGCAACTAAAATATTTACACCACTTCTGCTTTAAAAGGAAATTAAAAATTTTATCCATAAAAACCGAAAACAGATTTTCTTTAAGTTTCGCCGTGTTCCATCAAACTTGAAAAAGTTAAAAAGAATATCAAATATTCCAGCGAGCGGCATCTTCCGTAATTGAAAACCTCACCTTCCTGTATTATAAGACTTTTCCTTAATATACTCGTTTTACCTTTCACCGGGAATATCGTAGGAATATATTTTATCGCCAATAAAAGCTTTTAAATTTGTATGTTAACCCTCCTAAAAGAAGGCTATAGTTTAGTTTCAAGGAATCAATTTCATGCACTTTATTACTGAGCTCTGTTATGTTAGTTTTGATTCTGCGCACGATTCAAATAAATTATATATTCTAGGACTACGTTATTAAAATTAAGTCTAATTAAATAGAACTGTCTTAATGTAAAAATATTTTATGACCTTTGCTTTCCTAGTTTTATACGAACTATAATGTCCATTTGCTATTTTCAATTTCAAGCATCGGGTATTTTATTATCACCCTTAAAGGACATCGTTCGTAGACAGGGTGGCATAAACATTTTTTTTATATATTTAAAAGCATTTACTTTGTGGCTTGCAATATTTATAAATAAAACAGATAAACTTTGTTTAAAACCACTTTTATTTTCAACATTTTGTCGACCGGTTTCGGAAGCACCCTACCATATTCAGAACAATATTAAAATTTTAAGATTGTCCTGAAGATGGAAGGGTGCTTCCGAAACCGGTCGACAAAATATTGAAAATAAAAGTGGTTTTAAACGAAGTTTATCTGTTTTATTTATTTATTTTTAAAAGAAAAACAAACATTTCCGGGTTACGCATTATCTGACAGTAATAGGCGGAAGATGTTGCTTGTGCAATGATCGAGGACGCGTCTGTCCACTCAGATACTAACCGGTTAATTATTATTTTAAAACTTTGCCGAGAAAACAATTATTGGAACGGGTCTACCGTTCCTCTCAGCTAATTCTATAGAAATGGTAAGTACAACGTATAACGATGAAAGAACTATTATTTTTACTTTCCGAGAAACTGTTAATTATTTCCCACGATTGAGGAATTAACTTTGCTGATTTCGTTTAAAAATCTTACCGCTTAAACAAAAAATTGTATATAACTATTAATGTTAACGAAAAATAGGAACTTGGTTCTATTAACAGAAACAATATTTTGAACTTACTCTGAGTAACATTAAATATGTCAATATCCGAAGAGATTTTGTTCAGAAGAAAGATAACATAATTAGAGATACTACGTCGAGTTAACATTCGTTTCCAAAAAGCAGGGCTGTGGACGAGCGTTTCAGAAAATTTCTCCATTAGTTATGCGGAATAGTAATTTAAAGAGTATAAATAACCCGAATCGCAGGAAGTATGCGCTTAAGGGAAAAACAGCGGTCAAATAAATTGCGGGCGGTTTGAACAGAACTGGAATGTAGAGTTGAGAATTCAACACGAATTCACAATTTATGTATTCTGATCTTATCTCGTTGGGTTTAATTTAGTAGTAGCTTTGCTTTATCCACGAATATTGAGATATAAACACAGAATCGTCTGATAAAATTTGAATTAATTCGGCATTTTTTATCACATGAATGGATACGAATAATGTTATATTTATTTTAAAATGTGATCGGGCGACGCATGAAGCCTGGTTCACTCGAAGTGTTATGCTTGAAAAATGGATGTAAGATGAATTTTTAATACGAATAAAAAGATGTTGAAGGGTATGGAAGTAGTTAACGAATTTTTAATTTTTTAATTTAAACTCTTAAACGTTCGAAGTCAAAATTTATTAGGTAAAATTTTATTAGGTACCTTCTCCAACATCAACAGAAACTGATGGTTAATATTGTTTTGTGGCGGCCAAGCATTTCTCCATAATGCCTATATTTTTTCTTGAATCATAATTACTTTCCGTTTTCGAAATATATATTATGGATGATCTTTTGTCGAAACCATGTGTACCTGAGAACAGTAACTGATACTTGACAAATTTTCCTATGTGCCAGAATGTTTATTTAATTGAAACAAATCTTGCGTCTTGTCTTTAATGGTTTAGTAAATATTTCGAACTTAGAGTATACTAGAGGTAGCCCAAGCCAAGGCAGTGAAGTCAGTTTTGGACTTGTTTTTGATGATTTTAACATGACTCGGCGCAAATGGGCGTGGCTAAAACTAAGGCTACGGTATTTATATATCCATTCATATCACATATCGACATAATGTTTTTGTGTATTCGTATAGCCACTTTTTCACAGTATTTTTATCAACAAAAATATAGCATCTAACCTAAAAAACCGTTTAGTTGTGTCAAGTTTAGTGGCAAAATAAAAAATGTGGGCGGAGTCCCGCCGTTAACCAGCGAAGATAGCCAGCTTAAGATCATTGCGACAGTATATAGAAGCTGTCCAAGAAATTTGTTGTCTCTTTCTCTCTCATGGTGTACGATGTAAAAACTCGGAAAAAGTGATTTGTTACAATTTCGGATGGGTTGGGTAAAACAAATTAGCTATCCCTTCATATATTGTTACTTCACCGAGTTCTGTGTCATACTCAATGTACATGTACACAACTCGCGAAGAAAAATACGCTTCATGTAAATTTATTGTTTTACGTACGTACACGCGTCTCGTTTCAGGCTGACAGCTGTTCCGAGGCAGCGTAATTACTATTATTATCCCTCGTAGGGCTGTATTGGTTTGACGTCGGTGTGGAAATTTCGGTAGCTACGATTCTCCGCCTCATCCGTTAAAGGTCCGTTTACACTCCATAGACGATGAAATTTATTCTTAGTTTCGCTGTCGATTTTTCACACACTTTTAAAATGAAATATGAGTGACATTTCAAAGTTTACGATATTCTTCTAGAGTATTCTGCTCAGAGCAATAATATACAAGAGAGAGCGCTGCTATAGTCAGTTTTGATGAGTTTTGCCGGACTCAACTAGACCTGGGCATGACTAGAACTAGGGCTAGGGTATTTATACATCCATTCATAACACATGTCGATATAATGTTTTTGTTTATTCGTATAACCACTTTTTCACAGTATTTTTATAAACAAAAATATAGTATATAACCTAAAAAACCGTTGACTTATGTCCATTTATGTCCATTTATGTCGTATATTAAAACGTGTGGGCTGAGTCAACGGAGACGCGGGACACGAATAATATCCTTACAATACTTTAAAACGGTGTGATAATTTGGGAAATTTTGCTGTCTCTTTCTTTCTCATGGTGTACGACGTAAAAACCCGGAGAAAGTGATTTATTCCAAATTTGTATAGGTTTGGTAAAAAGAATTAGCTCTCTCTTTATTTTTCTCATGGACGACACATGTAATAAAATATGAAAATATAATTGAACTCTCAATAGCTTCACCATAAATTTAATTCTTTCCAAAGCTGTTTTTTTTAACTTTACTCTTTTAACGACATGATTTTCTTTAGCCATTTGTCATTTACTTTTAATAATGATCAATTAAGGATAGTCGAGAGCACCCAACACTTTCCCGAACCGTTTTAAGGACCAGTGTATCCCTCTATTGGTTCTCACGTCGATACTCTGTTGATCAGCTGGAGACAATACTGTTGTATTTTACAATCAATGGGACCCTTCAAATGAAACTCAGTAGTTAAATATACAGTTATTAGCCCTAGTAAAAGAAAAAATATATAAAGCCACTTTTTAAAACACTTGAGATGCAAATAAAACGTATCTTAGATGATACATCAAAGTATATCACAAACTTAACTCGTTAACGACGGAGGTCATAATATAATGACACCGGCCCACGCCACACGCCCCGTGGCCATCAATTGTGGTGGGAGTTTACTAAACATGCAAATATCTGTGGATACCATTATGTATTTTGAACGTTCCGTAATTTTTACGGTTAACCATTTTATTCTCTAAACATTAATGAGCGGTGTAACCGGAGCCTGACGTGAGAGTATGCGCCGGTCCCACCATCGATCCAACCCTCTCTCACCCCCTTTCCTCCAACTACCCCTCCCGCACCACCCTTGTGCTGCCGGCTTTCCCCGCTCACCAGAGAGGCCTACTCGAGTTCATATCATTCCATAATATATCCCAACCGTTCGTATTTCTGGTAAATCTATCACATCTCTAGGCCGTGAACGGAGGCGCGACACCCTTGTTGGATGCTGTTCTTCTGGTAGATTTATTTTAATAAACGTAGAATGTAATGGCTTGTTTAACAGACAACCGAATTAACAGAGATTTTATGCCTAAATGTTTCGGTTTTAAATTTGAGCACCAAAGTTAATGTTCCTTAGCAATTTATAAGTTAAAGATTCTTAAAATTTTTTTTTGATTGTTTAAATACTAGAATATTATATCATTCAATAATATATCCAAACCCTTCGCATTTATTGTAAATCTATCGCCTTTCTAGGCAGTGATCGAGAGCACTCTTCTTGAATCCTGTTGTTTTGGTAAATTTATTTTAATAAATGTGAATCTCAATGGTTTCTATTACTCGAGCACCGATTGCTGAATATAACAATTTTAACCACCATTATGAGCCATGTACGCCAAAGTTGCCTTTTACATTTTATTATTATTGTTATAAGGTGTCACGCTTTATTAATATTTTAAAAAAAAATCATCCTTCTAAAGTTAAATCAGGACGGTTCTCTTTGGAAGTCTTATGACTAGATCGGTTGGTACTACACCACTAGATACAGACGGACATAATACTATTGACAACAAATGTTTAACAAATATTTATAGTTTTGCTCGTTTTCGTATTCGATAAGTCTGATAGCGAAGATTTAATATATGCAACCTTGTACCGACAGGGGGATTGTTTTTGAAAATATAGCAGTACTTTTTATTTGTCAAATTGGTTCCTAAACAAGCTACATTTCCTTAGATTGGTCTATAAAAAACAGATTCATTCATAGCCCGATGAAATTTAATTTAGCTGTTAGATGACAAATGAAATTTTGCAGCGGCCTGTCAACGATGACAACCATTGATCAACCATGATAACCATTCACAAGATGATGACATTTCTCTCGCTACAATTCGTATTTGTGCCGCCACAGTCACAACAATCAACCCGTCAGCTAGACGATTTTCATTTACTGAAATGCATGTATTGTTTCCTATGTAGGGAAAACATTTCAACATAATGTACGACAAAATATGATTCGACGGTAAAGATCGGTCCCGTATTTCAAACGATTGAGTTTTGCCTTTTCGTATCTAAATAGATTTTATATTAAATGAGCTCATTTACGTTTGCTCAAATAACCAGTAATAAATATCTGGATCATTTTCTAAAACACCAGAGGCAGATCGCTAAATGTGGCTAATTCTTTTTGATTAATTAGTTTGAGTCTCATTAAACTTTAATTCACAACAGCCCATATTAAAAGAGATCATGTGCCCTACAAGGCGAAATATGAAGGTACATTCTAAATCTCATGGACCACTTCAATAGGTTTGTATCCTTTGAGCTGGATGTTGAACTTGATACTATTGGATTCGTATTGTCTGTCAACTTGTGCGTTTTCTCTTCCATAATGTAAACAAGTTGTGTCCGAAATATAATAGGTCAGAAGTCCTTGGTATTCTTGTATCCTGGGTGGAAAACTCCCTTTGTATTTTTTTCTAAAACTGCGGCCACCACGTTCCTCGGCATTAAGATTTCTCTTGAAATATTTTATTAAACTGTTATTTTATTCACTGAGAGATTGTGCATTTCAGGCTTCAATGCTCAGAAAACAACCGTTGCGTTGTGTAATATTTTTTTAAATATGTCGTAATTTTTCATTGGGTCAGATTTAAAAAATCACACAATAACAAGGGTATGGTATTAGGCACCAACTTTAACACTGTTCTCGAGAGCATCCAATTCAATAGGAAATGGTTATTAATTTGTCACAAAATCCACTGGATAACAGTACAGAGTCAAAAGTAAAATTACGACAATAACACATTTTACATAAGTTTACACCATGTTAATTTCATAACTCTTTTATGTACTTCGAAGCAGTAGCCTACAGATAACTTGTAAACTATAAGTGTTCACTTCAAAGCATACATCATTAAAAACTACGAAGCGTATAGCAACATACGCACGCAGCTACAAAGTGCATGCACAAGATTTATGCCAGTTATCTTTTCGGATAAAATTGCTTACCACGACAGATTCCTCTTATTCCTTACTTTTTCGTATACACACTCACCCCTCCCCCAGATTTTCATACGGTTGGAAAGTTGATGGTGGCTACTGGCTACACAGTGATGCCGAGATTCTGCAGTCATTCAGTCGCATCCGGCGTGGCGTCGTTCAGCCCCAACGTGCCCCGGGGAACTGGTCTGTGTATAGCGGACACTCTTCATCAATGTTCTCCGTCGTATGAACCTGTCCACATTTACACAATACAGGAAGTCTCCGTTTGAGCATCGCGTACGCACGTCTCTCTTCTTTCTAAGAGAGAGAACCATGGAAACTTTATACATAGATCCACAAATGAATGTTTGTTTTTCTTCTCTACTTCACGATTTACTCACTGTGTCTTATTTGACATGTGTATCAAGGCTAAACTAGTTATAAATAATTCACTCCAAAGGCAGGGTTTGTCATTTTGTGAATTCGATCGCGAGATTTTGCAATTTTTATATTTTTAATTAATTAAGAAATACAATTTTATGTACATGACACGATGACAAATATAATATGTCAAAAATAAGCATGGTTTCAAAGTTTTTACTTTATTTGTAGATAGATAGCTATATAGAAGAAAACATCTTTGAAATAGGTAGATAATGATGTTATTAGAAACTATATATTTAGTAATAATAACATTATTTATTAATATATCACAAACATTATACTTTTTATCTGTGCCTATTGAAATCCTACAGCATAACTTCTAAAATTACTAACCCTAGGTTCTTACTTATTACCAGTGACCAACAAATTTGAATTATCATCTTAATAAACAACCGTAATAAATCTTACATGCGATGTAGTTAATCTATATAACGTAATATTCGTTATAACTATTCGATATTTAGAAACGTCAAAAAGTTTAAAAAACTACGTAATATTAATTTAACAGTAGTGCAAGAAACACAAAAAGATTTTTTTAAATTTGTTCCTAGAGCTTAGATACGAATGACACAAAAACACTATACTACGCATATATAAAACAAACTTAATTTATAGTTAATCTAATTTGACTTTTCACGGAATCGTGTTTCCTTATTTCCATGTTTCGGTATTTTAACGACCATTTGATGACTTAACGAGCCATCTTAACTGTCACAGAAGGATGATTTAGTATGTTAATATGCAATGAGTGACGATTTGCACGATCGGCAAACAATCAATTAGTTCTCTCCATGCCCTGGTGAGATAATTAATATCCATATCGAATAGGAACAAAAGCGTAGTATTGATACGTACGTACTGTATTTACGCTTCCAAGTATACTTCACGCATTATAATAGATGAAGACGTCGCACTTCATGGCTTCGATACCTAATTTAATAACTGGCACGAATGCAGTTCCGATGAGTTATTCCGGGCCACAGGTTATAGTCTGCAGGGTAAAGAATTACTAGATACTAACCATCCTCGGATAGGATAGGGAAACGGAAGAAGAAAATTTGGGGAATAAATTATAAAGTAAATGTTTCGTCAGCAAAACACATGAAAAAAAGATTATTGCAGCGACCGGGATTTGACAACTGAGATCTTCCGCTATCCGAGTGAATTCTCTAATCACCGAGCTATCGTTCCAAACTATAGGACTACATTTTTTCTCCAGTATCTGCTTATTTTTGGTGTACATTATTTCACTATCTAATATAAGTTCATTATATACTAAAAGTTTATTCGATTGAAATGTTGAAACACTATGGATCAAGTGATTTTTACAATACAAGAAATTCTCAATATGACGAATAAAGGTTTCCGATTTCCAACCTCTATTTATTGAAGTGGAATCCAAACTACACAAGGAAAGTAAAACATGAAATACGGGTGTGAATTTAATGACGTGAATATTGAGAAATAATTCTATTGACGTGTTCTGACCTTTCGGTATCTCATTTTTTGGCATATTTTGTATCGTCAGATGAACATAAATTTTGTTTTATTGAGAATATAATGGTGTTTACCTAACAAGGCCGAATAGGCGAATTATTGAATAATATTGGATATTTGATCATGACAAAAAGGTTATTCCATATTTTGAAGTTTTAAATTGGTAAATATACTAACTAACTAACTAACCATCACGCCGTTTCCCCGCAGGGGTAGGCAGAGAGGACGGACCGCCATACAACTCTGTCTTGGCACACACTTCTTGCTTCATTTACATTCATACATCGTCTCATACATACTCTTCTGTTATTCTGACTCTTCACATGTCCCGATTCAAGTATTTGATTTACTTGATCGTGCCATGTCTTTCTCGGGCGAAATATACTTTTTTTATAATTCAATTGAATTGAATTTTATATTATTATTATTTAGTTCTGGTATTCTGGTTAGGCCACAAGGAAACGATTTATTTATATGATTTCGGTTCCTTGCTTAATTACTCATTACCGTAAAAACCAAAGAATCTTGAATCTCTTGTTCTGTGAGGTACTTGACTTAAAAAATATTTTTAATTACTTTTAAAGGGAAGTTTTTCTTAATTGTGTTATAATGTGATATGACATTAGTTTTTCCCGCTTTGTAAAATGAATTATGTAAATCTATTTGTCAAGTATTTTTCTTGATTATTTATTGAATTATTTTACGAAATTATATTATTGAGGTATTTAAAAAAAAAGTTTTTGTTTGATTATTTGTTTAATATTATATTGGGATCATTTATTATTTTGTTTATTTCTAATTGCGCAAGTAAATGTAACCTAAAACCCTTACTTTCAATATGTAAAGGCGTTGGACCGTTAATAGCAAGTAGGACGTGATTTTTCTCTAAGAGGTGGGGGCTGCAAATTTAGAATCTACATTATTATTTTTATAGCAGCGCATATCACCGCTAAAAAGAAAAAAGGGCGTAAGTAAACTTCAGTAAAAAATAGTTAAATATGCGGTTTTGAACAGTTTTTTTTCTGCATCGAATGCTCTGACTCTCGTTTGATTCTGAAGATTTTTTTTGGCGTTTTAGCTTTAAAGTGCTCTGGTGTAAACTTTCCAAAATGGCGCTTCAAACCTTTTGTCTTTCTGGCGACGATATGTTCTATGAATTCTAGTTGAAAAAGCTATTCCAGTCTGTCCAATATATGTGGCATTACATTCTGTGTGGCTGCATTTTAATTTATAAATTCCACTATTTTGGAGTTTCGGTTACTTTTTGAGGTTAGTTCCAATGTAATTGTTAGTCCGAAAAGCTATATTTAAACCACATTTTTTCTTTCTTTCGCTATTTTCGAAGATATTTTACCAAAAAATTCCAAACATGCGGATTTATTTGTTTTAGTATTATGTGTTGGATAAATTAAATTGATTTTATTTTTGTAATTTTATCGATATCACTTGTCCTATAGCCGTTATTAACCGCGATTGTTTTTTATCGTTTCATTTTTTTTATACGCTTGAATTTGCGTTAAATGTTGTGTCTGTAAATATTGGCGTTCTAACAAAAACTAAAAATAGCAGAACTGAATAATAATATTATTAAATTTAATTCAATTCAATTATTTAAAAAAAAATGAATTTCTTCAAATTAAACACGAAAACTATAAATATACTTTGATTTCGGTTTTACCCCTTTCGGATAAAAAATAGCACAGTGATTTAAGTGCCGTGAACACATTTCTCGTTCGTTCTCTAAAAAAACCGGCTTCTTTTACAATATGT
Organism: Drusus annulatus; assembly: GCA_022651775.1. Taxonomy (NCBI): domain Eukaryota; kingdom Metazoa; phylum Arthropoda; class Insecta; order Trichoptera; family Limnephilidae; genus Drusus; species Drusus annulatus. The sequence goes on along the minus strand of JAGWCC010000376.1, from coordinate 347,067 downwards.
AAAGGTGTGTAAAAAAAACCAAAACAGTTTGAAAATGACTCAAAAGTTTCTTCATCAAGGTAAACCAAACCGATGTTTGCATTTAGACATGTATAATTAAACGCATAACTTTCATTGAGATATTTCCAATAATTTGAAAACCTGAAAAAAAATAAAACTCTATCTTCTAGGTTTTCGCAAATACATTTCCACGCCTTAAATTATCCCTTCTGGTTTAATAGTAGGTAATGATAATAAATTTGAGTTGGAATGTTTTTTTGGACGATGATATAATCCGATACGAATACCAAGAGAAAAGTAAGAAATTGTATTTTACCGATTTTGTTAATCTGACACCTTTAAAACTGTAGCGAATTTATTTATTTTTGTGAAATTATCTTGAAAATAACGTTGGATAAAAACAGGCTTTGAGCAAAAAAAATAATGAAATTTGTTCCGACGAAATATCTGTAATCAAATTATCTTTGAGTGAAAATTCTTTCGACGAATTATCCTTGATTATAATAATTACTTTATTTAGACAAAATATTAATTTGCTGGAAAACAGTTCGGGGCGGTTGGTTTGGTTCAGAGTTAATGTGATTAATTATAATGCAAATGAACACTATTTCAAACGTGCGCATAGATTTTTTTAAAAACCTTTCTGAATACTTGTGTGACAACTACTTGTAGAAAATTTCCTCTTAACTTACCAATGTTATACGCATTAAAAACAAATGGGAAAAAATACCCGTGTCTTGGGCCTAACTTATAATTATTTCAGTGCTCATGTTTTTGAATCCAACATCTTTGAATACCGCTCCGGGAAAGCGATATTGTTGTAACCGCCACTACGTACAAGTCGAGCATTTGTTTTTTTCGTTATTTTATGTTTTTTTTGCGTCGATCTACCTGGATCCAGATGTTTTACGAAGATTCTGTTATGTCTGGTGTGAAATTCATAGTTTTTCGACTCCGAATTTTTTATAATTATTCTTACAGAGTAATCGCTTTTCTGGGACCATTCATTGATTTGGCGAGCAATCTTTTCACGATGTCAAGTTTATTGCAAACGAATTGGTTTTATACCCTTAAGGTATAAAGGGTTTATGAAAATATACTCGCCTAAGCTCATAAGCGTCTGTTCAGTTTATTTACTTTGAAGCTCCCTCGTAGTCCTCAGACCGAGCTGTATCTGTTGGATAAATAAGAAAGAAATAACAATATGTAGAGGACTGTCCCTTTTTAAAATAGGCACGATGGTTTCTAGATTTAATACTATAAAAATAAAATGCTTCGGCTTAAACTTAAATTTAGCTTTGCTTTAAAAAAAATATATTTCAGTTCATGAAGTGATATTTGGGGTGTAACCAATAACCAAACCTTAACTTCTTTTCAACGGACGCTTACTATTTTATATATTTTCTCTGAAAGTAGCTATATCAATAATATAGAATGTACAAGAATCGTCCGGTGTGTTCTTGCGACATTTTGAACAACACGAACACTTGAAAATCAATAATCAAATATAATTATAATATTACATATTCAGGAAAGTAAGGCCGACATAAACATTCAGTTGTTTCAAGATGATAATGATTCAGTATCCAATACACAAAATACTGAATCAAGCCATAAATGTAACTAAACACTATTGTCAAGAACAAGGGCAATATTCTGTTGATTTTAAATATTTCAAATATTGTACGAATATGTGCCGGCGAAAAATAGAAGTACGCACAAACAAACGAACTTTATTTTTTACAGGGAAACTAAAATATCTATAGTAGTGACACCCCCCATAAACAAATAAGCTTGCTTAAGAGTAATTTTACTTTGAATAAGAATTTTAAAAAATAACAATATGTTTTTTTTTGTTTCAAGCAGTTTTCTTGTTAGTTTCTATATCGGTTATAATGTTTAATATTTTAACTTTGGTTCTCTAATGCGTAAAAGCCGAAAATAGTCCAAAAAAATATTTTGGGCGAAAACTGTAAGCCGCAGCGAGGTTCTTTGAGTCTTCTTAGGGACGTATTTTCGTTTAAGCAATGGATAACACTATTTGCTTTCTTTAACCAATATTGTTTCAGCTCCGTTGAGTTACCATAAATACGACCCATTTGGAAATAGTATAGTGCAAACAGCCACGTACATTCCCCATTCCTGACACGTTTCGGTTATTCTTTATTAATTTGCAGTAAAAACCCTGGGTAGGTAAAAACAAACTAACTCATATGAAGTGTAGCCTTCTACAACAGCAACTAATTAGAAAAAAAAAGCTTTTAAAAGTATGCGGAATTTTTTTAAATTTATGGAATTAATGATTTCTCAAGTGCCAATTCCATTGCTTAAATAAATAGGTTATTTCGACTTTCAGCATCAGAATGGTTCATTTCTACCCGCGCTTAATAATTTATTTTCCGTTTCCCACTTGCAAACATTTATTTGGAAGTTTATTTAGTAAAATTTTAATATTACTGTATTAATTTTTTTTGTTAGTCTTTACATTCACACGGTATGGAAAAAAATGAGTATTTTTCGTTCGCACTAAGAATCTTGATCCATTGAAAGAAATTACCAACTGGCAATAAGCCAGTCATTATTATACCAGGTGGTAAAATATAAGTGTTGATAAATTTACATACAAAAATATTAATTTGAAAGGAATGATTACTGAGGTGTTTGAGAGGTTCACCGACTGATAGCCACGTAACGGGGAATGGAAATAAGATGTGATTGCAAGGATATATAGCTTAGAAGATGACACCTCGTCATTCAGCATCGTTCTGAGTAAAGCTGGATTCACACCAACGTCCAGATCCGCTCAGTGACGATTTTGTTCCGCATGAGAGCTTATTAATATGGCATGAATATCAATCAAGGACTATGTGCCAAGACAAAGTTGTGTGGCAGTATATCCTCTATGCCCACCCTTGTGATATTTAACTACTTACTTAGTTAAATAAGTATTTTGATGTGTAAAAATACTTACATCGCAGATTTTTTTTTATTAAAAACCATTTTTTTATCACTAAATAATATTTTTAATAGTTGGTGTGAATCCACAATAAAACCGCCCCAAAACAACAAACTTCTACGTTTTCTGTTAAGGGTTGACATATTTTAAAGGTTTACAATTTATCCGAATTGAAATTGCACTGGCTCCGGAAACTGGGTATTATTGTGCGGTATTCACCTTTTTTTCAAGGCTGTATTTCTTCAATATTTTTTTAGGAACGGGTACAAAATAATTATTTATTCTAAACTAATAACAACAATTTTGGACGGAACTGGGGTTCCTTCAACAAACAAACCACTGTTTGGGGTAAAGTTCGGGAGCCGCTGAACTAATGTACTCGTATTCAACCGTTTCACACAAAAACGCGCGGGTTTCACCGACGCGTCGGTTAGACCCCGTTGGAATAGACTCCCCCAATATAGTGGTGGAAATTAAGATTTAGGCACTACCACATTTGTTGCCCCACCAAGCTCATGATGTTTATTTTGTTAATATATGTCTGTGCCCTATGACCCCAACCTTCCGGATAAAGGGTGAATTATAGTATTGAGAAATTTCATACTAATTAAAATGAAAATTACAATGTTTACATTCTAACTTAAATGTAAGTATTTTTATATATTTTATAGTTCGATGTTTTTTAACTCTCACAAACTGGTCCGATTTGAAGTGATTAGTGGCACCAAGTTAAAACAGGTCAGATGACGTCACATAGTTATCAACCTCTCCACAATGGCTTCCCGATCGGGATAAGATGACTTCAGATCCAAGTCGGAGCATTTGGTTTCGTTGATCTTTCGATAATTTTTCAAAATCTTTTTATGAAATGCAAACAAATATAATTACCAGGCTAATTTTTATACCGCCATTTTTGTGAAATATTACCTCAATATATCTATTATAAAATATAAATTGTTTACAATTTCGCTTCTATATTTTGAATCGAGGTGTATCAAATTATTGAAATTATCTAATTAAAGCTTTGCGCTTAATTTTTAAGACTTATTTTTAAAAGAATATTAATAATTCGTAAATAATATGAGATAGAAAAAGACTCCGAAAATAAAAAGATTGGTTTGAGATCGAGACTCGAATTTGGGACCTTTACTCTATCCGGGAGTAACGTAGACACTAACCAATGTTACGATCTCAAACAAATACTCACTCTGTTTGTTATCTCTCGTTTTTTAAGAATTATTAATATATTTTTGTATTTTTTTATGTTTCCGATATATCATCCATCATTATATTCGTAAGCAAAGTTCTGTCCAAACACAATTGTAAACATATGGCGTCATGGAAATAATTATTCATTTTAATTTACGCAGGTTATATGACTTTTTTCGAAGTCTATAAATAATATTTTGAAATATTTTATTTCATATTTTAATTACTGAAAAGAAATAAGTAATGATCAAAAAATGTGAGATGGAAAAAAGTCACATAAAATAAAAAAAAGATATGGTTTTGGCCATCAATCTAAACACTCGTGATTGAGTATTTTTCACATGTACGATATTAATTTACTGTACCTGCAAAACTTTTATTTTATTAAATATTTAAATAATATCAATAATCAACAACACAAATATGAAACAGAAAATAAAAAGACAATGGTCACAACCGAGACTCGAACTCGGGTCCTCTACTCTATCATAGAGTAACGTTTCAACCAATTCAGCCATCGGGACCTTATTAGAAACCGACATTTTTAATCGATCTCATACTTTTCATTGAAGATTATTTATTGATATTATTTTATCATTTTTTAAAAATATTATTTAAATATTTAAAAAAATAAGCATACTTTCTTAATTTCAAGTTAATTCTAATTTCAATATTTTATTGTTATACGGCATATAGTTTCAAATGCATTCAATTAATGGAACTATGGCATTTCCATTTTAAGAATATGTGAAACTTCAGAACGTGTTTCTAATAAGGCTCTCTTCAATAAATACCCTATAAATCTCGTTTCACATTTCTCGTGTCTTGAGGGTCTCTGAGTACTATTTTCGAGGTCGGCCGAGCTCCTAGCCTGACTACCAAATGCATAAATTATATGACCTAAGCATGGAAAAAAGGATTGTGGTTTAAAATAATACCCTGACACTTTTCACAGGCTACGTTTAAGGCATCGTTCTTAAAATAGTAATTTATTCATTTATGTGAGAAATTCTAAGCTTTTTATAAATAGTGTCACATCTTCCGACGAAAAAATCAAACGTTATCCTTAGAAATGATAAGAGATGATGAATTTTCACGCTGATATTCGAAGTTTTCTTCATTCCGATGTGCCCTGTCACATTTCTATTTGTGAGGGGAGGCATTCCTACCCAGCACGGCTGGAGGTATTCGTATTGTCGACATGTAGATAATGCGATCAAGGGTTTCCGCCTCAAATAATACTTATGTTTGCATAATGGTGAACATTTCTGAATAATGTTCCCGTGACAGGCGCTGGTGATTATTGTAGACATTTATTTATTTTTGATATCGTGATTGAAAAATCATATTTTTAGTAAAATTCACATAGTCAGCGTAACATTACAAGACGCGATTTTTAGTGGCAGAAGTCTCGCCCGGTTTTACTACGAATGCCCGCAAACGCATATTATTATATATATTTTTTTTATTATCTTTTTTTTTAACATTAATTCCATGTGTGGAGGCTGAGTGAGACTGGGATGCTGTGTGGAAGGTTTTTTTTCGAGGATAAAATATATATATATACATATAATAATTAATTACAATCCCATGTGTGGAGGGTGAGTGAGACTGGAATGCTGTGTAGAAGGTTTTTTTTCGACGATAATATATATATATAGTTCTATGATTACTTCATAATCTTTATAATTTCCTCGTCTTCATGATTATTTATCCATATTTTTATGTTGCCCCTGAAAATTTGCATCCTCGTGGCATCTCTAATATAATTTGGGAGGGCGTTATATAATTTGGCAGCATGTAACTTGTGGGTTTTCTGTCCAAAAGATGTGTTCAATCTTGGAATGTTAATTTTATTTAAGGTTTTTGTTCTTGTAGTGTGAGTGTGTTGGACAGTAAGGTACTCACTCTTTATTTTAAAATTGAGTAGAGCATTGTTTGTGTATATTTTTGTGATGCTGAGAACATTAAAGTTTAAAAAAATATATTTTGACGGGGTTCTTATAGGTACCTATAGGATTGTTTTTATAATACTTTTCTTGTGCTTTCACGAGCTGCTTCATGTGGGTGTTTGCGACCACATTTTATCAAATCATGATTGTTGCGCATAAATGTAAAGCCTGATCTACACTCTCAGCTTGCCTGTCTGAAGGGAGATTCTCTTTAATTTAGAAGATAAATAAAGATTACTTTATTTTTAAATGAAGGTTTTATGACATGAAACTTATTTCTGAGAATACTGTGTGGAGAGTCATTTTAAGGAGAACAAATAGTGCTACTGGGGCTTAAAAATACCATACATTGCAAAGTGGTAAGTATCGACCTGGTGAAAGACTACCATTCAGAATCGAAACGTTGCTATAAATAGCTTTAGCCGTGTTTGGTGACCAGATCTTCATAGCCAGATTCTTCCCAACCTTCCTCTTCCCCGTATCATTCCCCTCCCCACTACATTTAGCATCACAACATACCCCAATTGGGGATGCCATAGTGTCCCACTGGATGCAAACGGTTGGGAGTAGTTGGGAATCTTGTGCGGTATTTACTATTAAAAAAATATGTATTGACCAGTTAGTAAACTGAATGGACAAACGTGTCAGATTCCCACCCGGGTGTCGTGGCCTCAACTCTTCTGCTAGCTCATCATTGCCCAAGTAACATTTCCCGCTTATTATGATAGTAGTGGAAATTTTTCAATTATTGTTAGGTTATTCGTAACACGGGAATGTTTGTCTTTCTTTTAAGGATTACATATTCACAAGTTATTTATTTATTCAAGATTTGTGGGCTTTTACTTACAATTATAATGTAATATGTGGAGAAAAAAAAATAACGTAAGTAATTAATAAAATCTGTCGAATAAGATAAGTTTTTTTTAAATCTGTGAAAATGAGCATATACTCGTAGTTACCTGATAACAAAAAAATGTGTAATATGGTGTTAGTAATTGGAATAGTCTAGGTATCACTTTTTTATTTAAATATCTTGCTACGTAGCAATTCCGATGAGTTATAAAAACTCACCCCAAGACAAGGGAAATTAACAATACATGGATTACTACAAATAATCAAACACAGTAATCAAACTTATATATTTACATAAAAATACAGTATAACAATGGGGTATTTAGAGAAAACACAACTAAATCTTAAATTTCAGGCATAAATTCTTAATTTTGTTATGGTAGACTCTCTTATCGGAGGTTGCCTGTCATCAGGATAATTCTTACCCTTAAGGCTGCATCTCGAAACATCTCTGCGGAACTACACTCGTAGATCAGTCACGTAGATTACGACGCCATGAAGTGCGGCGTCTTCTCTGTTACGTCTACCATCAATTTTCCCTTGGAAAAGTAAATTCACATATAAATTCACTTCCTCAATCAAACGTTCACTTTTCTATCGTATAAAAATTAGTTTTTAGACGGTTCAACTATTGAACAATCTCACGTCATACGTAATAACGTGAAAAGCGTTAAATGTAAATACGCATTATACATCCGATAGCCGAGGGTAGCCAATATGGCCGCTGGTCCTTGGGAAGGTAAGGAGCGTGGTGGGTTCATGCTCCTTGTGGCATGAAGGGTCTCCTTTAGAACCCGCATAGCCCTTGTGAAATAGGCCCGTGATGTCATTAAAGATTATTTTCCGAATTATGTGAGCCAAATGAACCGTGCCTTTGTAAGTACGTCTCACATTTAGAAATAGGGAATAGTTTGTTTTGAACAGGAAATTATCTTTTTTTCTATTATCACTTGTTAATATTTTTTCATTATTTAATAATGGTTAGATTCTAACATGTCAGTACTCATTTGAAAACTCATATGTGCATAAGCTGAAAAGAGGAGCCATGTTTTGCATAACATACGTTGTTTTATCTCAGCAATGTTGTGCGGGTGTGCAATACAAAACCCAACATATCAAGTAATTATAATGCAGTAGGTCACTACACAATATATATTTTTCAAAATTTAGATTATCAAAAACAATGAGATAAAATTAATAACAAAGGTAAATGAAAATGTAATAATAGTATTTCGTAATCACACTATTCACATTATCGATGACCTCCTTCACGAGAAAATTTTACTTGTACCTACTACCTGATGAAAGGACGATGTGAATTATACAATCTTAAGGGGGTTTTTTAATATGATGACCGCACGAGAGTCCCGATTGCCCGGAGCCAGTGCGATGTTGTCATCCCCAATTTTGGAAATGTTGTGAGGCTGAAGACAGTTTGAAGGGGAATAAGATGAGGAAGAGAAAGGTTGGGAAGTACTTGGTAGTACTTGTATAGTCACCAAACACTGTTAATTAATTTAAGCACCGTTTCAATTGATGGATAGTTGTCTTTCACCAGAGTGATACTGGGAGAACCTGCCACTCTGGAACGTGGTGCAAATATAATTTATAGTATTTTAATTAAATTCTATGTGAATTTTAATTCACCGTACAAATAATAAAATATTTACAGTTATCGTATAAATAAAGTATCTATTTGTTTATTTTTCCAACGCTGGGTTTCTAACCTGCGACAATTGACTCCGGAGCCAAGGAGCTTATCGCTCTGACACGGTGATCGCAATTCTCGCATTAGTCGAATTTCAAATGTTTTCATTCCCTCTTTTATTTAATTCCCCGTTTTACTCACCACGTAGAGTGCGTTCCAGTTTATGAGATCCGTTTTAAAGCTATCACGGAGCTCTTGCTTGTAAATCTCTATAGTTTTGTAGTTTTCTTTGGTGGCGCATGATTGACCAAGCGGCCAAATCGGAAGAAAGGTAAGGTAATTTGGCGGTAGTTTTTAAAAAAATTACAGCTGAACAACCTATCGCTATATACCCTTCAAAAACTCACCATTAGATGAAAAAATATCTAACAATTGACAAATAAATTACAAACGACGATTATCTCAGGCGTCTCCACTGGTACAAAACTGTGAAGGTAGGTCGTGATAAAACATGCGTATTTATTGATTTCAGGGAGACCTGTTTTATTTCATTTACTGTGATGTCATAAAATTGCTTATCTAATATTGTGTAAATATTAACTTTTTACCCTCTACATTTTAGGTGTCCGTTATAAGAATTTTTGAATGGTTAATTTGTATCGAATTCTTAATTTTTTTAGATATTATAAAATACTGTTGTATGTATTACGACATTCATGGTGATATTGATCACAATTGATTTAAATAAGACTTTTACCAAGTTGCCTATCTTTTAAAAATTACAAATAAAAGACTAGATTTATTTATCAGCATAACTTGGCCCAATGGCTGATAAGAGTGCAAATAGTAAAAAATAATGCGAGAGTCAAAATACGCTAAAAATATTTGTCTGACTCTCCTAATAAATAATTAACTTTGCCAACACTGGGCAGACTATTTGCATCTTCAGTTGAGGTCGAGAAACGTATTCAAAGTTACATAATAGAAATGCAGCAGCTAGGTTTTGGCTTAACCGTATTGCAGTTGAGAAAGCGTGCTTATGACTTAGCGGAGTCTTTTATTAGACATAACCTATTAAATCCTGATGAGAAATCAAAAAAAAAACATCCGCCAAGTGTCTCACTCTACTACCAAAAACAGTCAACCTAAGTTCAGATGTTCCAGGTAATCAAGCAGCTTGCCCTTCAGGACTTCAAAAATATCCTTCTGCAATCATTAATGATGGTGACTGGTTGTGCGACGTTTGCCCTAAACCATATTCTGATGATGTCAGAAAGAGAAGTGGTGCACCATGGGTTCGGTGTTCGTTTTATTATGTTCCTTATCACGTACGCTGCCAAGACGAGTCCACAGAAAATATATTTTCATATGTGATAAGTGCAGTGGATCCACGAATTCGGATAGTGATGGAAAGTAGTTATAATCGAAATAATATTTAAGTATTTGTATATTATATGATCGTAGTGCCAAATTACCTAACCGCCTATTACCAAGTTACATCCCTTTTTGCCAAATTACCTAGTTACAGATGATATACTAATAAGTTCAATATTTCATTTGAAAAAATAACTATTCTTATCAATATTTCTTCTCTTCGTACATTGTTAACATTATAATAGTTGGCATTTCTTAAAAAGAATAAAACTTTTTTATTTTAAATGATACATATTTTTCATTTACTCAACATACAGCTAAATTACCCTATAAGGTGTTCGCGACGAGAATATTTATCTTCTAAAAAATGTTATGCAATGTTTTTTTTTTGTTCCTATTTGAAATATCAAAAGCGGTGGAAATTTTGGTTTCGCTCGATTAATACTTGGATACACAATATTTTTTGAATGGCACAGTAATAAATAATGCTTGGCTTAAAAATATTTTTTATTTATTTATTAGCCTCATTATTTTTTAAATTATTGTACAGTTGACCCATTAAAATGACTCAGCGAAAATATAACCGCTATTTTCTCAACTCTAATGCGTCTTCTTCCCCGATCCGATATCTCTGAATTCTATTTAAAAGAAATTTAAACGGAAAACATGAATCATACATTCGTGGATTTTATAAAGAAATACCGCTTCTGGCACAAACTCTTAACAGTAGGGAATACATTCTGTCTTGAGCACTTTGTTGCGGAAGACCAAATATTTGATTAAATAAACCAAATATAGTACTGTCAAAACACTAAAAGAATTATTGAAAAATATTATTAAAAGAAATGAAAAAACCACGGATATTATTTGATTTTTTATGACCAACCGGTTTCGCTTAGCCTAAGCATCATCAGGGTACAAAATTTAACTACACAAAAAATACAAAGTGCGCGGTTATATATACATACAGGGGGAGAACTCAATATAAAATAAAATAACAGAACAATGGTAAAACAATATTATTACATTACATTTCATTTTATAATGAGCTTTACCGTTGTAATTCAGATTTTAAAATATATCTTTTGTTTTTCTATCTACTTGCTCAATATTAGGTGACCAAGGAGGACAGGCAATGTCACTGGTTTTCAGCCAGCTGTTGTCCTGTTCACTTTGTTTCGGACGCTTCCTTTCTTCAAGGGCTAGTCTGTTAGTCGAAGTAAAGCAGTGCACTATTTGAAAGGGAGTTTAAAACCGAGAAGTTGGGTTTGAAACCAGGTTTCACACATTGTTTAAACCATTAACTTATCACTGATCAGTTAAGGCAGTTATGTTCCTACCTAGTCAGTGTTTTTTTAATGTTTTCGAATGTCTTCATTGGAATGCATTTATAAATATACTAGTCAAATCACGGCATCACCATGAAACTCGACTCGACCATAAAAATATTAGTTGCTTTAATCCACACATTTTAAATATCGAATGATTTCTGCTAAAATGCATTATAGGTGGGTAGGGATTTGAAAAGATTATTTTTATAATTTTGTAATTTAAACAGAACACTAGTAAATTTTCAATTTCAATTATTTTTCAGCTAGTGATCTGAAACTTTACAAAGTTCTCAAAGCTCGCGTAACTATTTAGAAAGTAGTTGATACTTTTTATTTTCAGTTCGGGGGGTGAATGATGGAGGTGCTGTATTCCTGGCTTCAAGGACAACGTTAGGAATATTGATAATTGACACATTTGATAACCTTACTGAACGAAAACCGGTAAAATGGTAAGTAAACCGAGTAATAGTAACTCTAATGCAGAATATCTGTTTATCTGATGCGGCAAAAATTTTTAAACGGCAAGTTCTTTTTTTTCGATTTTTATTTTCAACTATCAGCAACGAGTGGTAAATACTTTCATAGGTATTATAGCACACTCAGTTAGCTTTCCACGGTCAAGATATAATAAAGGTTTGATTACAGCAGCTTAATAGCCAGACGAATTGGATATCGGTTCCGATTTAGTTCGATTCCCACTGCGGCTATTGACTTACTCCCTCTTCAAAACAAACTAAGTGTTGGACCAAACCCACCCAGGCAATGCAATCAATGTCCTATGGAGATATATTGAAGCTACTAATATTCGCATGTTTGTAGATATTATAGAACCCATACATCTACAATGCTTATCAATAAAATTTATGCAAAAGTTTTTGCTTAACCCTCTTAATACCTTTCGGATTTTAAATAGCTTTCTAGGAAATTGTTTTTAACCATTTTTTTAAATTCATGAAAATTTATCAATAATTAAGAAACTATGGTTTTATTTTAATACAACGGAGATAATTTTAATAGCGTAAACTAATGTACATAAACTAATTTAATTAATATTTTTTTGTTTTTCATTTTATACAAATATATTATATTCTTGTATGTAGTTGGCGATACGTTTTCTTAGCAGGGCTCTGAATCTGGGAAAATTGATGAGGCACTGTAGTACTAGAACAATCCGAAAAGCTTGAGGTACGGATTATTGTACTTACCTCCATTATCTATGTCGGTTGTTTGATGTTTGTCCAAGGCTTCGATGTAAACAGGCTGGAATAGTATGTATTAAAAAGTTACCGTTTTGCTTCTCGGCTACATTTGTTGAACCTTCAAGCAAATACGTTTTCTCTAATGCACAGTGCTCTTCTTTGTCGCTCAATATCAGCATCATCTTTGAGTTGTGCTCTTATAATATGTTCTAAATATTTGACCTCGGATTTTTCTATTGTTTTCATTATCAGGCTTTATAGTTTAGGAAAAAACCATACGTTTTATTTTATGTTAAATAATGAAACCAAAACACCATCCAAATGTTTTACTCCAAATAAGCTCAAGTATCGCCGGTTAAAGCATATCGGGTTCGATCATGCTGCATGTACGATATCGCACTTGAGGTGAAATATCACAAAACTGCGCTATATAAGTTCACTGTTATTATTATTACCACATCTATTAAAAACATATATTTAATCTACGATATATTGTGATATGTCAAAACACTTTAAAGAATACAAAATAAAGGTTGTAAAATGTATGTAACCTAATATAAAAACTCATTTATGGTCAAATTTTTAAAATAAATAAGATATTTTGAAAAGCCAATATATTGGCTCTGGGTATTTCTGTTGATTTTTTTAAAGCCGATAATATATCGGTTCCAGGATATTATAAGGGTTAAATAACGTAAGGCGCGTTCGGTCAAAGCATTTTCATTAGAGTGGTACACACTACCGAGCTGCTTGCCTTTTAAAAGAAAGCAGAAGAAGACAAGGTTTTTAATTGAATTAATCGCCACCCCTTCGCTCATCCAATATCGCCCAGGTAATGTGCCTCCACCGCCTCCACCCTTCTTGTTCAACTCGCGTCCTTGGAGCTCACAACTTCAACGATGCTTCATTTTCTAGAACGAAAATTACATCAGATAATAAATAAAACACAGTGGTTAAGTTTGGTATAAACAAAACAGAGGTAACAAGCCGTCAGCAGGTATGCTTACAATGCAATTATTGTAACCTTGAATTTTGTGGTTTTAATAGTCCCAAAAGAAATTGGAGTTTTAATTGTTTGGCTCGACAGGCTACGGCTACTTAAAAAAACAAAATCAATAATCGTCTATTTAAAATGTGTGTTTTTTAGAAAAGTACGCAAGAAAAAAGGTTCTTTCTGCGACTGTATTTTTTACTTGGGGTCTTCTGAGATTTGGGCGCCTGCTCTATCCAAAGCTGTCGCGTCTATAGTTTTTCCGCTTTTTATTTCCGTTTGCATTCACCTTTATTCACTTAGGCAAAATACTTAGCTTGCAGCGTTGAAATATTTTATCTCATTGTGGAGCGCAATGCGTTTTTACTCTTGTTCTTAACACATTTTTAAACTGCAAAATAATTTGCATGTTGAACCATTCAACTACTATAGGGTACCAAAAAGATTGTAAGAAAACATACAAAATATTTTTGTCTACTGTAGATTGTCCGTTTAATCATAAAAGTTACTTATGTAAACCGTTGGTGAACAAGTTTTTGATAACTAGCAGTTACACACACACATACATATAGTAGAATTTGCTATACTTCTTTCGCAAGTAATATACTAGGTATTACGAAAAAGTGGAACTGTGTGATGGTGCATTATTGAATGAAATACAATAACATATTAAAAAAAGCTTCAATCTGTCGAAAATTATTGTACTCTCTCAAAGTAGATCACTTACATTTTGGAGGAACAAAACGATCGAGACATTAATAAATTAACTCTTTAAAGAATTTGTCGTAGATGGGCGAAGAACATAGCAAACAGTCTCTATTTTTTTCACATTATATATACCTACACAACCCATTCGATACTGTCAGCAGTCACACAAGAGGTATAATTGTCAAGAGCAGGGGCGTGTGTATTTACTAAATATATACCTACGTATAATTCAAATATGAAATGAGAACTGGCATTGTGTCTTTATAGCAATTGAGGGTAAAACAAATATTCCTCCCTTTCTTAACTATATTCACAATCTTCGTGAACTAGATTTTAATAGCGTTGGAGAAGAACTTCTCTTTTAAAAAATTTCGAAAAATAAAACTAAAAATAAACTTGTCTGAAGTCAAATAACCATAGGTTCAATCCATATTAAAGCGCAGTATCGGAGGAATGTAAACGATATAAATAAAATAATTAGTACACAATTTTAAACATACGTAACTCTGAAAGAAAGCAGGAAATATTATCAAGAAACTTTGCAAATTATTTTTTCGAAATGCTTTCATCAATATGCCAAGCCGAAACTAGATTTACCTAATGATAGTAGATTTAAACTATTACGTATTACGCATAATATTGATTTATATGATAAAATGAGGTAAAACGACAAAATGTTTTAGGAATGGAAGAAAACGGCAGAAGATCTCTGGGAATCAGCACACAAAGGTAAATCTTGAGCAATACGGACTTGATATCAGTCATCAGGATGAAAAGAGATTGATGAAAATAAATCAAAGATAGTCACTGTTAATTGCCCCTGTCCATCGAGTACGTTCATCCCCCATGCCCACTCCATTTGTTGGCTCCCTCTATCTTACCCTCCCATGGTGGCTCTGGGATGCTGGGTATTCCGACTGCTTAAAACCTCAATCCTTCTATCAATCAAAAATACAGTGGCCTGGTATACCGGTCACATCGGAACAAGTTGGTACTCCTGGGTGAGGTGGTGAGATAGTATCGCATCGTAGGAACGTTCCCGTTAGGTGCGGAAAAGACACAAGAGTAATTAGTTCACTGTCGAGCGCTTTTCACATTCCATGATTAATAGTTTTATCTTGCCTTTAGGTGCTAGTTTTATGCCACAAGTTAGTTCATTCATTTATTTCCTTCCAACGTCACATTATTTCGCTTAAGGAGTAAGCAGCGGTTACGTAGAAGTAATATACTATAAAGCACGGAATAAAACAAGAATCGGATGCCACATTGCCGGGGTATGTATGAACAACATTAGCTACGCAGATGACATGGTTATACTAGCCCCATCAGTAAGAGTAATGAGAAAACTGGTGGCCATTTGTGAAGCGTACGTTGACAGTCATGGGTTAGTGTACAATGCCAAAAAATCATCGCTGCTGATATTTAGAGCAAGTACAGGACCTAATGTCATCCCGCCCATACGTCTCGGCGGAGTTGATCTGAATATAAGCAGTGAAATTAAATATTTGGGTCATGTCGTAACTGACGACTTAAATGACAAGAAGGACATAGAGCGCCAGAGAAGAGCACTAAGCGTGCGAGCCAACATGCTCGCCAGGAGATTCAATAGGTGTAGTCTTCCGGTAAAGAGACAGTTGTTCCAGACGTACTGCATGAGCCTGTACACTTGCGAACTCTGGACCAGATATACACAAGCAGTCATGAACACGCTCCGAGTGCAGTACAACCACGCGTACAGGGGGCTTTTCGGTCTTCCTTGGCGATGGCGGGTTTGCTGCTCTGATGCGTCACAGAATGGCAGGAACGAGACAGCGCTACCGGGAATCCGAGAACATTCTCGTCCAGGCTGCCGCCCAGTGGCACAGTGCGCCCCTACATCACAGGTGGAGAATTTCCCTCAATCCGCCGTAAAAGTTATTTTCTTTATTTCATTATAATGCTCTTATATTATTATTATCATCATTTTATGTTATTTTATCTATTTATTTTACTTTTGTTACTATCATTATTTTTTAAATTTTGTTTTTTATGTTATCTTCATTGTTTTAAGTTTCTGATATGTATTTTTACTTATATGGCAGACAGAGTATTGCACCCACCGCTCTGTTCCGCTGAAATAAAAAGCTATTATTATTATTATAAAACCAACGTGTTTGCATATATGTATTTTTTCTACTTACTCGTATTTAGTCACTAGTTTTACTAACCTAGTTCGTACGGGATATAAATAACAAATAAATAAATATTTGAATAAGATAAGCAAGTCTGAAAATTTATGGTTAACTAAGTATTGACTAGTCAATTTGACGTATTCTCTTGTTTTGTCTAAATGCGTTGACTTGAAATTTCATCCCAAAATTCCTGTCTAAATTTCATAAAAGGGCAAAACTCACCTTTTGAGTGGTTTCGCTGTTTCGCAACATAGATTTTCTGCTTGATAGATAAGTTTTGCTTGAGAACCAGCTAATTTCTTTAGTAATTAATATGATAATTTCGGTGTTTTAGTTAAAACAGTTAGAAGCTGGCTGTTACTGTTTTTTTCTGGAACTTGTGGGCGGCTCTAATGTCTGCTCCTTAAATATTTTCTTGTCAGCTCCCGACGCTCAAATAAAATAGGTAAGTACCTATGTCACAAGGGAGCACTTTCAATAAGGGGTACATGTTTTATGAGAATCTGTAAAGGTTAACTGTTAGGCTTCATAGGACAGATTTCAAGTAACTCTTGTTCAAATAACGTTCCTTTTTACAAAAAGCATATAATAATGAGATGTTGATAACCAATTAAAGTATTAGAAATGGTACTACATGACTTTTAACACATTATAAATAATGTATTTTTTAATGCTTTATGAATATTATACTTTAAAAATTGCATCACGTTTACGTTTCCAATGTCCAAATCATTAAATGAACATGGCTTCCATGAAACCAAAATACTTCACATTTAAATAAATCCCATCCGTCTCTCACTTCCAAAAACTCTAAATACGGACTGGTACGAGTGCAGTTCCGTCGAGTTATTCCGGGCTTCAATCTACAAGGTGCATGGTGAAGTTGCTCTGACAATAGCCAACCGCCCATAGCAATGGATAAAATATAGCACCAGAATAAAAGGAAACCAGAGAAAGTTATCATTTTCAGAAAAATGTCACTTTAAAAATAGATTTTTTTAGCCGTACTGACGTAAGCAATCTTCGAATATTATTATTGGCACCTCCGGCACACTAAAGGTTGAGCTATGAGTAGTGACAAGTATAAATAGCAAGGTACTTTACAATCTTTTCTCTTCCGTTTCTCTTTTCCGTCCCCAACACCCTTCTGCCTCACCAAACTAGCGTAGTACATTTTTTTTTCAGTACAGACAGTTAAAATTGGGCGAAGTATTAATTTTGAACACTTAGTTGGGAAAAAGGTGACATTTTCTTCCAACTGGCGTAGTTGACTTAAAATATTAAGCAACAATTTACAGAAGCATTATTCAGGATTACATAATAAAAATAAAGTTGAAAAAAAATAAAGATTTGGAGTAACGGGAGTTAAAACACCATCACAGGGTGTAGGTTTTCTCGATTTATTTTAAATGCCTATAATTTTTAAAATACATAACTTAGATTTTTAAAATATTTTTCTGATATATTACTTGATATATAACTATTATGACTTGGCCTATCACCCATTTCCGGCTTGACGTTGATTTCTGGGATACCCTGTTTAACAAAAATGATGCTCAAAACATATATACATGAGTGGTTATTTAATTAGAATATTTAACATCAGTAGGTAATCAAGTAAAAGTTTATGAAAAATGCTAAAGTAAATGAATAACAAACAAAAACAAATGAATAATATTATACAAGGTAGAACATAAATAAATGGATTATTGGCACCCGTACTGAAGAGATGCCTATTAGCCGTTTGGTACTTGGTACTTCATATAACCAATTCATAATTAAAGGGCATCATTACAATATCAGCTTGATATGATCGACAGAATTAAAAAAAAAATGATCGTGTCAATAAAATGTCTACTTACTTCATTGTTTGTGCAGTGAATTGTGTTGTAGTTTCTTAATGTCCTCGGCAAAGGAGAGAAATATCCCGTATTTGTGTGGTAGGCTTTAATATTTAAAATATCGTTTATCCTCCTTGTTGATTTTCTTAGTGGTATTTTGATGTTAATTTGGGAAAAAATGTTTGGTGCATCAATTGATGAA
Organism: Drusus annulatus; assembly: GCA_022651775.1. NCBI lineage: Eukaryota > Metazoa > Arthropoda > Insecta > Trichoptera > Limnephilidae > Drusus > Drusus annulatus. Next base: position 328,633 of record JAGWCC010000376.1, on the reverse strand, counting down.
TGCATAATTTTGTGTAAAAATAATATATCAGAAAGTTACGTCTGGCTGACAGAGAGTGTAGTGCAAAATTCGTTCATTGTACGTTCCAAATTGATCAGATAAGCCTTCGCGATATGCAATTATACGAGTTAATTTTCTTTGAATGGATTCAATTCTATAGTTATGAATTTCATAATTAGGAGATCAAATAGTGAACGCGTATTCTAGAATACTCCGCATAATCGATTTATATAATGTTAAAGTTGATTCGAAACTTTTAAAACAACTTGTAGTTCTTAGAGTTAGTCCTAATATTTGAGATGCATTTTTTTAAATAGTCTATATATTTATTGAAGCTTAATTGAAGTAGTGTTCAATAAGTTAACGTTATTGATGCGATACACATTTGAATTTTTTTTTTTTTTTGTGAAGGAAACTGTTATGCATTTATTTTCATTAAAGTATAAATCATTAAGTGTACACCATTCATGAAGAGATGATAAGTCATTTTACAAAAGTGTGCAATCTTCTATTGATGTGATTTTTCTATATAGCTTGAGGTCATCGGCAAACAGGAGATATTTTGAAAATTTTATGCTTAAAACTATGTCGTTAATGAAGATTAAGAACAACAATGGTCCAAGATGAGAGCCCTGTGAAATTCTCGATGTTACAGTAAAACGGTCCGCGGAGTACCCTCCTACAACTACTTGTAATTGTCTTTCGGTAATGTAACTCTCAAACCATTTCAAAGTATTTCCATTTATGCCAAATTTTTCGAGCTTCTTAATAAGTAGTAATTGATTTAACTGGTTAAAGGCTTTGCAAAAATCTGTGTAGACTGCATCCACTTGTATTCGGTTTTCAATGTTATCGCGAATGTATTGGGAGTATTCAAGAAGGTTTGTTGTTGTGGAACGCCGAAGGAAGAAACCGTGTTGCTCAATGATAATATATTTACTTACGTGACCAAATTGATAATAGTATATTATTGACTCGATCTATTTTCCTATGCAGTCAAGTTTTGAGATGAGTCAATAATCCTTAATATCACTCTTGCAGCCTTCTTTAAAGATGGGAGTTAAAAAGGCTGTTTTCCATTTGACTGAAAACACTCCTTTCTCGTAGTGATTTTTGCGGTATGACATAAAAAAACAAAGTTAAATGTAAAATTCACGTGTTTTATTATTAGAATTTATTTTTTTTAGAATTTTTAAAAATATATTTTAATAAACTTAGTCCTACATTTAAAAAATGATTTAACAGTTACTTTATTTCTTAATTTTTTTCAAAAGTAAAAAATCGAAGAACACGCAAAAACGTGACTAACCTTTCCAGTTGTCAAAAACAAACCACTAATCCAAAATGGCTGATAATGCTAACATTTGATAAACATATGTGTACTAACATAACGAAAAAAAATCGATAGTCGAATGTACACAGCCCGCGAAAATTCAAAATTCACCTTTTCTTTTGAACAGGCCTCGTATATATAACCGCACACTTTGTATTTTTTGTTTAATTTAATGTTGTATCCTGATGATGCTTAGTCTAAGCGAAACTAGTCGGTCATAAAAATTAAAATAATGTTCGTGGTCTCATAATTTTTTATTTATTTAAATAAATCGAACCACAGAGTGATCGCTTTCTTCGAAAAAAAAAACATTTGAGTTCAACATTGTGTTTGTTGCAAAAAATGTTTACAATGTAAATGAAGCAAGAAGTGTGTGCAAAGACAGAGTTATATGGCGGTCCGTCCTCTCTGCCTACCCCTGCGGGGAAACGGCGTGATGGTTAGTTAGTTAGTTAGTTAGTTCATATCACATATCGACATAACGTTTTTGTTTATTCGTATAACCACTTTTTCACATTATTGATATCAACAAACATAAAGCATTTAACCAAAAAAACCATTTAGTTGTGTCAAGTTTAGTGGCATAATAAAAAATGTGGGCGGAGTCGGGTTTGAACCCGCGACCTTCCGATTCTTCGACCTTACCACTCGACCATGGAGGCCGTCAGAGCTTAAAAACGTTCCAAACTTGTGTCGCTTGAGTCAAGCCTTCTCCCAAATGGTATACATATTTTAGATGACTGAAGGGCCACAAAAGTCTTCAGAATCAAACGAGAGTCAGAGCATTCTTTGCAGATAGAAAAACTGATCAAAACTGCGAGCTTAATTCATTTTTGACCAAAATGTCGCTCAAGCCCTTTAGCCCAGCGACGATATATGTATTGGCAGTTTATAGTAGCTGAGTGGACAAAATCGGATTCCCACCCGGGCGTCGTGAGTTCAATTCCTCTCCTAGCTAAGTCCTCCATCATTGCACAAGCGACATCTTCCGCTTATTATGATGGCAGTAGGAGTTTTTCAAATAACGGGTAACTCGAGAATGTTAGTCTTTCTTTAAAAAAAAATGTTTCAAGGGTTTTTTTCAGGTACGTATTTTACGGAAACAACATTGAACAAAAAAAAAAAGATTTGATAACACCTTTGTCAAGTACCTACCTATTATTATTCTTGTTCATAAATCCAGAAAAACGCGCTCTTATAATTTTTTTTTGATAAATGCCGCTTTTGACAAATAAAACAAAAATACAGATAACGCAGACGGACAATTATTTATCAAATATATACATTTGTGAGGTTTTTTTAATTCACATTTACCGTAAATAAATAAATAAACACAATAAATTAAATCAATTATTACGTAAAATTAGATAAACTATCAAAAAATGGACGATTAGGTAAATGATGAAACAAATCAATTTTAATACGTTACCCGTGAAAAATTACAGGGAGTAATTGTAATAAAATTGATTAATTGGGAATAAAATTGAAAATTGCTTTGATTCACCCTTTTCATAATATTAGTTGTAAACCATTAGTAATAAATCTTAACTGTAAGTTATTAGTTATAAGCTTAAGTGATAAATTATAGGTTATAATTTTAGGTAAGTTATTAGTTATAAGCTTAAGTGATAAATTATAGGTTAGATAAATTAATTTGTAAAGCGCCCTTGAGGTGATTTTCCCACAAAAACGGCGCTATAAAAGTAATCCATTTATTATTATTATTATTATTATTATATACGTATAAGGTAAGTTGGGGGAAGATGCCTAATTTTGACTTTGCTCGGTGACTGGAGATCTACGAATGGTCTTAACCTCAAATAATAATTTATTAAAAATAAACTTTATCACCCGAGTAGGTAAAAATAATAGCGGAACAACAATAAAAAATATATTAAGTAAAAAAACTTAAAATGCCATCTTCCCCCATTTCGTCGGGGTAAGAGGCCACAAAGTAAAACACACTAAGACATGAAGTAAAGGTCACAAATATCTCCCGAAGAGATCTCCAGAGGTCGAAAAAGTTCCCTTCATAAATAGCGCAAACGTTATTAAGTCATTTTTAGTGATTATGTCGAGTAGAGTGTCAAAATATGGAGCTAATTCTTAGCGACACATTCCAGTGGATCGCGCTATTGGACGAGTTTGCATTAGAAAATAAGGGTGCCCTTTCATAAGTAGTTGGACCCAGTCGTATCCAGCATTTTCTTTTGAGAGTTGAAACAGTGAGAAATACCATTATATTTTGCAAATGAGTATGCGAGTTTTCTATTTTCACTAATTGTAGGTGCAGACCCGTATTTTTCCAGGGATTGTTTATAGGTTACCATTTTTTCTTCGTTTTCAGTCCCCAGAGAATCATGCGGCCCTAAAATCTCCTTTTAAGATTATTATTTCTAAAACGGCATAAAAGTTTCTTTATTTATTTATAAATTAACGAACTAAAGTCCAATTACAAAAAAGACATATAAAACACAAAATGGAAAAAAGAGCAATAGAGAAGGAATAGCATATACTCGTACGTAATAATAAATGAAGCGATGACAAAAATAGGGCAAAATAAACATAAGATTCTCTCTTATTCAAGCCATGGTCTAGTCAAAGTTTTGGTAGTGTCGTAAAGAATGATAATCCTTTAGTAGAATGTTTTGACGTTTTGATACTTGACACTTCCCGCTTTATTTTTTATATATTGATATGCAAGCTTAAGCCCATTTTCCGTCCATAAAGCTCTTGAAGACCTTCAGAGGTACCTCTTCGGCATAATTGTTGGTCTAAAATAAATATTAAATAGTTCTTATATTATTGTTTAACTAATAAACTTTGACTAATATAATATAAAGTGATAAAACAAGTGTTCATTGACACTTAACTAAACTATTTATAAAAAATGGCATCTTCAAACTCATCAATAATTCCCACGAGCACACAAAATAACTTCAAACAAGAAAATCTTGTCTACACAGCAAGTTATAATGCAATGAAACTGAAATAAATAATGATAAAAACAAATTCCCAAAAGTGTCAATTGAAATTATGTTAAAAAATATAGACTTCAAAAAAAGGGTACCTCATTTTTTCACTATTTTTTCTTTAAAATATATTCAATATCTTCGTTTTCTGACACATGCGTTTGGTTACTAATGGTTTACCACTAAAACTGTAATTACAGTGACATCTAATTACGTGGAAAATAATTAAGTGAGCTTGAGCGTCTTCCCCCATTAGGCATATTCCCCCGACTTACATTATATAATATGTAACTATAAATAAAAATATATATTTGGATTTAAATAGAAAAATTGACGGGGAAGAGAAATAGGGGTTACTCACAAATACGTTGTTGACGACTTATGCCCTGTTCTTTGTGGGGGGACAAAAACTCCCGGCGTCTTATTTTGTCAAAAATAACTGCCGCGGTAACAATAGCGACCATTGGCGACACTTGTTTGAGGCTTTAGAAAGAAAAAGACACCGGAAGCTTTAAGACGGGGAGTCTTAAAGCTATATGAATGTTGTATTAAAGACAGCTGCCGGTTTCAGATGGTGGAGCCAAGAACAATTCAGCTACGCAGGGTGAGGTAATTCTTTGAAGTTGAACGCCAGAAGTATGATGAAAAAGTAGAAAAAAAAATAAATGGATAACTTATTATAATATTATTTTATGTATTAAAAAAATTTATTGTTATTATAAAAATAAATAACAAAAACTAAATACATATATATTAAATTAAGTTCATGAAAAAAAGCAATAAATAAATATACTCTGGGTATTATTTTGAGTGTGTTTGGTGGTTTGAAAGGTTTGCGTTTGTTTCTCCCTTTAAGATGAAAACTGGTGTACGGAATCAAATCAATTTCAAACATGAAGTAGAAAGTTTCCGAACTTCCGAAAGAACTGCTGGCACTTTAGAAGTCGATTTGAAATGTATGCGGGCAATTTATTCATGGGGTAATTCAATTTCGGTCGGTTGGTCTCCTCTGATATTCTACGTTAAAATAATTGTGATTAATGGAAATTGAAAAGATCGACGAAAGATATTCGATTTGGTATGTTTAATATAGCCACCACACCTCGCAGAAACGCGGAAGGTCGAGAGATTTTTTATAGGGATCTAATAATACGCATACGTACCCTTCTAGAGGGTGCATTACGGGAGCGGCAGAATCCGCACTAAATAACGACCGCTGTTTGTTCGAATTCTTAATTAAATCTGATTTGTTTTCATTGTCATGTAATATTATTTTGGTAGGTAAAGGCAATTTTGGCGCTAATTAAAGTAGTCTTTTTTTCTGTCTAATTCGACCATTTAAGTTACTTTGTTCGTTCACCGAAATGTAGTCTGAAGAATTAGCAAAGGTTTCATTGGTCAGGGAGTATGCGGTATTATTTCCACCATATTCTGGCCTCATAAGGTATTTTTTAAATATCCTCTGAGCTGGGTTGACTCTGACCATAGCATTGATGTCAGAATCTGGAAAATAGAACTTTCCCCACGCAACTCCATTGCTATTTACAATGCCTTTTTTTCATTGATTTTTAGTGTCGGCTTGCGAAGTTCCTTTCCCTTTAAGAACCATCCTGATCTGAAAAATTTCGCCTTTGGTGCGAGTTGTTTCAACTTTTGTTACATTTGACAACGCCTCAATTCGTGACTACCGCTAAGTTTTTAACATTTGAACGGTCCACAGCAATCGCCGACTGCCGGTCCGTTTTAGCTTTTGAACAAATTGTGATCATCTGACTTTTATAACGGTCATGTTGTTATGTTTTTAAGCTGATCACATTTTGTAAAAAAGCTGAAACTGGCCTCGAATCGACGTTTAACAAAGACCATTAAAATGTTAAAAAAATATATAATGGCGCTAATCGTTGAGTTGTGACGGTGTCAAATCTGAGAATTGTTTGAAACACCCCAACCAAAGAGTCTTTTGCTGACGCAAGAGATTGCTGTGCGATTTTCATACAGTTTTCATCATCTATTGTTGACTCTTCAGTTAGGTATAAAATAATAGAGTTTTCTGACATTGGCAGATATTTTTCTTGCTCAGGTTTTTTTGACTACTTGGTCGGCTTGAATTCTTTAACCAGAATTTTCAATCTCCCCTATTTATAAATTTATCGATATTTATGAAAAAAGTCTGTATAGTGACTGTGACCACCATAGTATTCAAAGGAGAACATTTAAATTGTGAAATTTTCCGAATATAATTTTATTTGAAAATTTTCGGGTTACTTCCATTCCATATAAAATTCAACGAATTGTAATTTTTTAACATAATAATACTTTAATACCGTCAGTTATCTTTAATCCTAGATACATATTTCTAGAAAGCTTATTCAGAGAAATATTAGTGGGATCTAGAGATGTAACACTATATATATATATATATATATATATATATTATATATATATATATATATTATATATTATTATTATTATATATTATTACATATTATTATTATTATTACATATTATTAATATTCGTTTATATATATACAGGTACATGTGACGCCTTTGAGGTGATTTTCCCACGAAAACGACGCTATAAAAGTTATCCATGTATAATGTGCGTACCTGCATGTCAATTTCTATTTTATTGACAAAAACAATATTGTGGTATGTAGTTCCAAGTATTTTTTATATATATTGCGAAGTATTATTAGAAGCGTTTTTCTCACTTTTTTTCGTTTTTTTACAGAATTATGCCTACCCTCATGAAATTTGCTCAGCTTTTTGTGCCTTTAATTTCTTAATCACCGCAACCATTCTCAGTCCCTGAAGTCCATTCTATTATGAGCTATGTTACTTTTAAATGTTTATTTAAACACAAATAAAATAAGACAATACCTACCGCATATTGTGTTTCATATATTTTTATTGTTTAATAAGAAAAATATTTCTTGAAAAGGTGTTTAAACTCGGGCGAACCCGGGTAAACGGACTATTTGTAGTTCTCTCTACGGTGTTGAACCACTCGAAAAATAACGAATTTTGAGGACTGCTGTATCATGCCATGTTTATCTACACTAGTATGTACTACACGCAGGGAAACTAAACACGCACGAAACGGCATCCAAAGGATAAGATTAAATATGAAAGAGATCTCTAAAAGCTTCGTTCTTCTCTCTTTTGAGTCCTACATAGCGAATCCCCTTTTCCTACATGTCTTATGCGTAACTGTTTATGAATATATTTTCCAGTTACCTTCCACCTTTGCGCGGGAACAAGATGAATTAAATTTCCTGAATAACTTAGTATCATGAGACGATACGCTCGTAGCTCGTATATCAAAAGCTGGCAAAAAATGAAAGATGGAACCTTATCGACAATAACATCACGCAGTTTACCTAAGAAATATCATATTGAGAATATATTCACGATGTTAGGGCGGTTTTCTCCTGCAAAAGTTTCAGAGTATAGTAAATATTTTGACGCGTGTCAATAAGAGAATATATTAATGTGTTTTATTGTATCTATAACTACATGCTACTGATATTTGAATGAGGTTAACATTTTGTAATAATATTTTAATAATTGTTATATGTAAGCTACGTAAGTAAGCTACTTGGTTTGGTTTAATTTATTTCACATATAGATTTAATTGAACATAACATAGTATATTTACGCCTCGTTCCAGATTGGAAGATACTCTTAGTATCGCCTTGGTGAGAGACCGTAATTAATAATCGAAACATTCCTTGAAATTGACTTAACCTCGTTTTGTGACTAAATCTGAATAGCCATGTATTTGCCAATCCTTTTTCTTTTCCTTTTCGTTCACTTTATTCAACCTCATAGCTATAACATGCCTCAAATGCAGATGCCACATTTCCACCGACTCCGAACATTAAACTTATCTGCGATATCGCATAAAATAAAAACTTTCAATCCAACTTTACTTCACCATGGAAATTCGCTTTTAAAACATTGTTTGTTAACATGTTAGGTAGTTGGTAGGTACTTTAAAACTGTGCTTGAGAGCAAGACTTAAACGTACCATCACGCAAGAGTATGTTCATAGCTGTGGGATGGGAAGAGAGAGCGTGTTTTATTTACTCAAAGAACGTTCAAACAAAAGGAGAAGACAATAAAAGCTCCTATCTTCATTCTTAATTTATGCCATTTGATACGCTGCTTGCAGCTCGTGTGACGCAAACTCAATGAAAGATCTTGCGTTATTTCGGTTTTTTTTTTAAATACCTCCCAATTGTTCGCAGCATTTATTTGTTTTATTTACTATTTTTTATAAAATTAATTTAGTAATTCATAATCACTTCATATTAACGACCCGCCCTGATAGGTGGTTGATTCCAGGTATTACATAACAAGCTGTGCAAACTGTACTCACCTGACACCCGAGTAATTAGATGAGAACTGGGTCGAGAGCCATCACGAGAGATAGGGAACGCACTTAGCGTTAGTATTAAAGAAAAACATCACATTTACGTAAATGGAAAATATCTTTCGTTTTTATTTGAGTGTCTGCTAGGCATTTATTTAGAAATAAATATTAAAATAATAATTATAAAACATACTGAAACACCACCAAATCCTTTGTTTTTAGATTATGGTAGATTTATTTAAGATAGATGCAGGTGTAAATATCTTAAATTAATGTGTTTACAACATACATAATAATTTGCAAAGTACAATACAGAAGCGCTGCGCTACGCACAACACTGTGTCTAGGTTAACACCTGATGCACACAACAATAATACAATAGTGAACGAACAAATGATACAATTATTAAAGACAATGTTGCAGGCAAATGACACAAAATGATTTTTTTTTTATTTATATGAAAATCATTTTTGTCTACTATATTTATGTAAAATAGAAACAATATAATATGAAATCTTGTTTGCCTTACTAACTGTTTTTTCATCTTTAATTATATATAAAAAAAAACTTTTTGTAGTTCAGTATCAGGAAATCTACTTCTCGTTTATTAAGAATAAAACAAATAACTTTTCACTTGCCTACATTCAACTCCATTTCATTTTCCTCATACCACAAATAAAGTTAGGTATATTTGATTCCATTTAGGCACATCTACAACAGTTTTTGTTCCCAAGGTGAATCGAACCAACCCGAAAGTTTCTTTTTTAAAAAGCTTTCTCTTTAAAAGTAAAGTTTGTCTGTACGGACAATAACATCAGTCCGATGTCTTGATACGAGTTGGAGTTTTCTTCCGTATATAAAAAAGTAACCTAGACGAAAATAGTGTGTTATCACGGCAAAAATCTGTTTTCTTTTACCTTTCCGTACCAACAAAGCATCAAGTGGTCGTTTATTTAGGTATTTGTCCGTCCAAATTAAGGGAAAACACCGTCTTTCGGAGTTAAAGTATAAAGAAACGAAATAACTTAACATCAGACTAAGTAAACAAGATCATCATTCTTGCTTAAGCGACAGGATTCCTACAAACGTAGATAGATGCGTTAAACACAATGCTGAAATGTAGAAGGTAAGCTCATCAGACACAAGGAACTCATTAAAGAAAGCCTGTGATCGGGAAAATTTTACTGAACCCTATTTGTAACAATCTTATGGTCTATTTAGGTGTAGGGTGTTAACTCCACATTTGTATTGGATAATTTGCGGTGCCGCCATATTTCCATGCTTTATTTCTGAATGTACGTAGCTAGGTGTAATGGTGGTTGAAGAATTCTTTCTCTCATTTATGGTGTTATTGTTACAATTGTCTTGCTAGTGCCTTTTTAATTTCTAGCTTTAAATGCTCCCTAGCACGGAAAAGCAATTTTCCAGTTTTCAGATTATCAACCTAACGGCACTTATTTTGGTTATGATCTTGGCGCTGATAACTTTAGTATTGTCATCTCTCTCTGATACGTGCCGCATTTATTAGAAAGAGGTAGAGAGGACAGTGCAGATTATTCGGACGCGTCGGTCAAGTTCTCTCCGATTAGAACCGAGTTGTATTTCCTCAGCAACGCACTGCACTCCTTGTCACGTATTCGTCCGGAAATTGAGCGCTAGGTCAAGTCAAATGATAATAATATATATAGTACCTCTACGGGTTGTTTGACTTGGACAACTAACAGACGTTCCGAGTAGTATTATGAATAAATATTTATGCTGTATATTAAGATTTAATTCGATGCCTAACGTCTATGGATTGAGTTTCGACGAAGTTTACTATTCTGGGAATGTATGCGTTCAAAAGTATATATTAATAATATTAATATGTATATTTTGCCGGGCAAACCTACTTTTTTTTTTTTTATATGAATACCGCACAAGAGTCTCAACTGCTCCCAACCGTCTAGAGCCAGTGAGACTATGGCATCCCTATAGGGTATGTTGTGAGGCTGAATGAAGTGGGGAGGGGAAGGAGATTGGGAAGAGGAAGGTTGGGATGTACCTGGATATTCAGATCTGGTCACCAAACACGGCCAAAGCCATTTCAAGCAACTTTTCGATTCTGAATAGTGGTCTTTCACCAGGGCGATACTTAGAGTATCTACCACTCTGGAACGTGCCGCAAATATACTTTTGATTATTTTCATATTAATTAAATGTGTTATGACACATATTAATTAAATAAAAGTTATTGGCGCACGCCGGGTTTGAACCCGCGACCTTTGGATTCGTAGTCCAGCGTCTTACCACTCGACCATGGAGGCCGTCAACTTGTCGAGAATAGGCAATTGTGTAAAATTGAAGCGATGAACTTCAGTATATAATTAACAGCAATATCAAACATGACTGCCTGTATAAATACAAATAAAAAAATCATTGTTTTTATGTTTTCGATACTGCATTATTAAATTTAAAAACATATTTGTAGTAAAAATAACATTGAATGGCGTTTTGTGCATTGCATCCGCTACATAACCGTGGAGGAATAAAAACCCAGTAATTATTTACGATGCGATTTACGAATATTATAATTTTTTTTTATCTAAGCCTATAATTTGATTTTCATTCATCAATCACAAAGAATCACGGGACCACGCTGAGAGGAAATAATACGAGTAATAAAAAAAACGGGAGTTTGCCAGCGATTAACACTTTAATCAATTTTGATGAATTTGTAAAAAATACATTTGTTATTAAATATTTAAATAAAATTAATAATCTACAACACAAATACGAAACGGAAAAAAAAACAGAAACTAAAAAGAACAATGGTCATGACGGAGACAAAATTAATTGCATTTTTAATAATTTTTTTGTTTTCCGAGGATGCAATCGAGATGTCGGTAATTTATATTTTATATCAATAAAAAACTGACCCTTACCTTTCACATTCTAATAAGACATTTGACGTTGTAGTAATATCGCAGCTGCTTAAGCGACACTTTGGTCAATAATGATTTAAATATGCACTTTTGATCATTTTTTTTCTTCATCGAATGACTCTCGTTTAATTCTGAAAAGGTTTTTTTGCTCTTTGGCCATATAATATATATTTAGCATTTGGGAGAAGGCTTGACTCAAGCGACACAAGTTTGGGACTTTTTTTTTGCTTTTTGTAAAATTTATTAGGTACTGAAGATTTATACCGAAAACTTCACAAAACGGCGTTTCAGCCCTTTTGCTTTTCTGGCGACGATGTGTTCATCAGAAATGATTGAAATGAACACCTCGGACAGAACAGCCTTCTAGGTGTGCTACGGAAAACTCGACTATATGCTCCTTCTATCCGCCGTGCGAAAAGCATTATTTATTCCCCTTTTTTTCGAGTTACGTCGTTTTTGGTTCAGTCACCACAATAGGAGAATACACCCATCGAATCTGTGCCTAAAGTTAGTGGGATTTTTAAATTTATTTCAACGAATACTTAGTAGAATCTTACGTTTTTAAGGGTTTTGACTTCACCTACCCACGTAAATAAAGGGTTACTATATTTTTACGCAAATAAATAAATCATTCACGATAGAGCGTGAATCAATGCACAAACAAATTTGTTCTATTTTAAAGTCTCCGCCCATTTTTTTGGGAATGCCCCTCACCGATATATTTTGAGGATAGTGTGTCTTAAAACTATTCTTGCCTACCTAGTTAATTTAGTTTATTTGTAACTCCAAGAGTATGGATTTAGTTATGTTTTATGTTCAAGGACATAATTTTGCTTTTGGATTCAAATTAAAGGCATATTTGCAGTTGGTGGCGAGTATTAAATCAATCCAAGAATTCAATATTCTATTTCTAATATGTTTCATACACAACAAAGGAGCGTTTGACTGCGTAAACCAGGGAAAGATCTGATCGGTTTATCATAATATGGGAGTGCCCTCACGCTTTGCAAACCCAGTAATCTAAATGTACGAGTATTTATACCAATAATTCAGCGGTAGACGAGACATCCAAGCTTTTTAAGGTCCTCAAAGGAATTCGCCAAGAGTGCATACTACTTATAATATAGTGAATATGAAATGAGCTACAAAGCCGCATCATTAAATATTGTAGTTATGTAGCTTGTATCAATGATATATACCTACTATAATAATACACTTTTAGACCCTACTCTACTATTTTAAGTAGGTGGTGAAATGGTGTCCTGAACGTATTAATCGAATATGCGCTTCGATTACATCGACAACACCTAGATACTCTTAAACTAGGCCTTAGCATTTTTTTTTTTTTTTTTTACATGAATACCGCACAAGAGTCTCAACTGCTCCCAACCGTCTAGAGCCAGTGAGACTATGGCATCCCCAAATTGGGTATGTTGTGAGGCTGAAGGTAGTGGGGAGGGGAAGGAGATCGGGAAGAGAAAGGTTGGGAAGTACCTGGCTATTCAGATCTGGTCACCAAACACGGCTTAAGCCATTTCAAGCAACGTTTCGATTCTGAATGGTGGTCTTTCACCAGGGCAATACTTAGAGTATTAATTAAATAAAAGTTATTGGCGCACGCCGGGTTTGAACCCGCGACCTTTGGATTCGTAGTCGAGCGTCTTACCACTCGACCATGGAGGCCGTCAGGGCGAACAGGGCTAAAAGTATGTAATGGTTATCGAAAGAGGACAGACCTACGAGTGCTTTGATCAACCTCGAGACAGTACATTAGTTTGTTTACCTCGGATTCAATCTAAAAGACGAAGGAGGGTGCGAGATCGAGATTAGGGGGAGGATTTGTGTGTCAAAAAGGATCGATCGATATATACATATACGAGTACATACATTTTAATACCTTTAGAATGAAAAAAATAGTTAATCTTGTAATTATATTATATACTTGTAAGTTTACTAATGTTCGCACGTTATTGAAAATAAATTTTATCTTCGAAAAAAAAAGCCTCTGTTTTGTTTTGCAGATTGAACATCTTATTGGGATGTTTGTTCTATCTATATCATACGTTTCTTTATTCTGCCTTAAAAAATTATCACCCTTGCTTCCTTTTTGCATGAAACTATCCCATACACAAATCACTAATGTAATAAAACGAAACTAATATTTGGTCATTTTTATCCTTCATGCTTACTGAACAAGTCTGTAGCTTCTCGCGGGTCTTTAGTCTTCAGCAGTAATTATAGCAACACGCATTTAGAGACCTGTGCGCGGGCGAGTGCTGTTGTAATTTGTTTTAAAGTCAGTAAAGCATCTATATGGTCCTTCAAAGAGATGATAATATATTATTCAATCTTGGGTATATTTCTGTTTTACGAAACATACATTTTTGATATGCGCAAACGTTATAAGCAACTGGTTAATCGTAAATTTGGGTAAAATGCCAACCCTTGAGTGAGCGATGTTTTGCATAAACTTCCGACTGCGGTAAGTTTTGTTTAAAAATCAGACAAAAATGACTAGACGCTCCCGTCAAATACAATTAACGTTTTGCATAAACTGTTTACAATAACTCTAAATATCATGATTTTCACTTAATTTTAAAAAATGTAGTTTTTTTAAATAAGTTGATTGAATTGATTACAAACAATTTTCGAAGTAGTGTTCATGTCTCTGTTTGAGATGTGTGTTGGCTAGCGTCACACTGAGCGACGCCTAATTGGCCTTTGATACATTGCCGCGACTGAAAACGTAATGAATGCTGACGCTTCTACTGGGCGTTGCGAGACTTGCTCACAATCGGTTGGGCTCGAACAACTCCAGTTTTTTAGAATAGCCCGAAGTTCGCCTATAACAGAATGTTCAAAACTTTTATTCAAGGTAGCTTCATTCATATTACCATCTGATTTTGCTTGATCACGTCTAATAATAATCTTGTAAGTTATTTTTTTGTGACAAATATCCCCATATCAAAAAAATACATGGGCCCCGAGGGAAACTAATTTCTTCAAGACTTCCTATGTGGAGTTGATATATTTAAAAATACAGTAACAACATTTCTCATGAACTTTTCCAGGTTAAAACATCATTCGTGATTTAATTAACATCGTCATAGAGCTCAGTATTTAAAATCACTCTAGCTAATTTTTTTAAGAGATTAATAAATAATTTTTCACCAAAATTAGAAGATGCGGTGATATTTGTTAGTAGTCAACTTAACAATCAGATCCATAAACTTGCTCTCTTCGAAACGCCAATTTTATTTACTGAAACGTTACCTAGAATCAGATACTATCAGCACGAGGTGTTATTTACATTTGACATCACATTTTCGCAAGTTCCTTTTTTTTAAATTATTAGTGGCTAAATAACAATTTGTATTTTTTCGTTCTAATTGGAACCATTTTGTATTAAAAATTCAGATTTTTCATACTTTCCAATAATATTTAAGAATAATTAAAGCTAAAAGATGAGTAGGTAAAGTTCATTTTTAAATGCAGAAAATGATAGAAAACCTCTAAGTACTTGGTCCAGTTAGGTATTATCACAGTCTTCCAAATGTGCCTTTCCTGTTGAATTAATATTTCATGTTTTCAATACCCAAATACTATGAAAGGTGAGAACCCTGAGGGGGGGGGAGGGGGCAACAAGAACTTTGTGGAAAAAATAGCTATCACAAAGGGCCATGGTAAGACCCATGTTGCATAGTCGGGAAACTCGCCAAACGCGCGCCCAACAATTGTATACGGTTGACATACGATAAATGAGAACGGGTCGCTTTAACGATTCGTTCTTATGTTCAACAGCTCGGCTGTGGAACGATTTGCCGGCCTCTGTGTTTCCTCCCTCCTTCAACATGGGCCTCTTCAAGACCCAGGTTCACTCCTTCCTTTCCTTAAAAAGACCCTCCACACATCATCCTCAAAGATGACATGGGCCCCGAGGGAAATTATTTCCCTCATTTTAGAATACACTATATTTTAAAGAAATGTCCCAATAAACAATCGAGATTGATGAAAGGTTTCCTAAACTAAAAGAAGTGTACCAAGGATAACAACGGCTGGAAAGATAAACATTAAATGGGTAAGCACCTACATAGTACGTACACTTACAGATCCTGTTCTACGGGAGCTGAAAACTATTGATTTTCCACAAAACATAAAATGTGCATACACACCACTTGACAATATTACGTACATTAAAAATATCAATCGGGAAAGTGTTTCCGAGGTATATTAAGGATTATGTTTATATTTTTAATCAGACAAACGAGTCGTGAAATCGATCACCGTTATTAAATGGAAGTGCTCGAATTGAACATATCACATTAATACCAATAAAAGTCATAAGGTACTTGAGCACATTTTTCATATCCTGAAATTGAGAAATTATTGAAAAATCTCAAAAATAATAATACGGCTTCTGTGCGTACGAGACGTTAAGAGAGCGGCCGCACCGCCATCTTTTTCTATACCATGGAAATGAGTATTTGCGTCTTTTTCCCGCCTATCGGAGCTCCCCGCCGTACGCCGATAGCATCGTCAGTCCTCAGTCCTCAGTCGGCTGGCGACCCTCGAGCGGTCTCCATGTACCGCTCCTTCCCCCGAGCGACAACGAGCGCGATATCTGATCCGCCTGTCAAACATATCGTTAAGCATAGACGATGCGAGAAAGCGCACGAAACATGAACCGCGTTCCATTTTTGAACGAAAGGGAACTCGGAGACTCCGCGCGAAACGTCAAAAGTTCGGTGCTCTGCCGGTGACTTCTCTGCTAACTTGTGGAATCGTTATCGGGTTGTTGATGTGTACAGTTTTCGTTTTCCCGGTAGTCCGCGGCGCGTGTTATCTCAAATCGGGTGCGATTGCACTTGTTACCCGGAGGTGCGTGGCACGTGGGGAAACTGCTTCTACACGGCTGATTGTGCCGGCTCCCGCAGTACAGGGAGTGCGGAAGGTTACGTGCCAATCCATCGGGAAAGTTTGCATGTGAATTCTTGTGAATACAATTCATCCCTCAGTTGAGAGCTGTCATATTGTGAGTGATAAAGGGTCGGTTTACAGCCGACCGATCGTTCAATTTACGGTCGCTGGAAAATTTTCAGCGCAAATTCATCGCGTTGTGTAAAGCTTGGTTTTAGTGACGAAAATAATGTTGTTTACGTGCGTGAAATAAGAACGACTCGCTTTATTGTTGTACAGTTTTGTTTGGGCGTTTGTTGATTAGGCCGGCAAGTATGTGAACCTAGGTGGTGGTTGGGTCGTTTCGAATTTCAAGCAAGTTATGCATATCAGGTGGCAATTGGAACGTCTTTTATAAAAATATCATTAATATTCTTTTAATTATAAACTAAGTATTTAAAAAAAACATACAAATATGTATATATATTTACACATAACGTGTTGAAAAAAATATTTTTTATCATTAATACTCATTTTTTAAATCTCATATCACTAGGAATTTTAAATTGTTGCTAATATAAAAAAATATATATATATTGTGTGCTTTGAAAATAATTCACGTGTTTCATTGATCAAGGTGAACTAAACTAATAAAAAAAGCGTTATGGAAAGTTGAATAATTGATATCAACCTTGAAATAAACGGCACGCGATAATAAACACAGCACGCGCCACTCGAGGTGACAAGTATCGTAGCAACTGAACTTGTACATCTCATTCGCTTGCTATGGACATTGCATAATAACACCAAACTAAACAATACAAACTAAAGATCACTCGCGAACGTAACATCCGCTGTTTCCATGGCGGCCATGTTGAATTATAAGTCGTTCGGACCTTTCCGCTTCCGAAACGAACGGATCCAATCGATGTCACGTGACCAGTGAGGCTGTGTGCGAAGTCTCCGTACTTCCGCTCAGCTGCTTCCAAGGAAACCGACGAGACACAGCAGGGACAATCTTGTTTGACATTAACATAAATGTGTAAACTCTAATCGACGCAAAACATTTTTAGCGCTGTTCGATTCAAATTTACACGTCAGGAAAAATAAATTTGAAACATGCGTAATATATTTTTAGAACTCTCCGGTACAGGATTAGTAAAAATAAAATATCGTTTTTCGATTGTCGAAATCAGTGCTTGGAAAAACAGTAATGTAAAAAACTAATAATTTGTGCTAAGTAATCAAAATATAAATAAATAAATATGACTCACATAGTGTCATGAAAATACGAGAGGAATAGCCAGTGTTATCAACCTATTATATTTTAAAATGTTGTTTTATATTTCTCCCGACACTGTTGCGTGAATCAAGGCTACAGTGAGTTCTCCCACCCTTTACCTCCCCCAATCCCTTTTTGTTTTCCTTTTTGGTAAATCCTTCTCTCCCCTGTTCCTGCCTATTCTTCCGTGAAACCTGCTTCATACCGTTCACCCTCTCTGTTTATTACTTCTGCATCGAGGCTTCACATAAATATTGTATATTTCACACATTGGATATAACTCACCACGCAAGAATCGAGATCACTGAAAAATATAAATTTTCTGTAATTTCTTAATACAGCAACATCTCAATGAAAGGACTTAATAAGACGGAAAATAACATCACCCCTCAGAAAAGATATTATATTTCTTTAACGTGATACGATACCTTTTTGGTAAATTAGGCAATTTATTAAGGCGTTCTTGCTTACGCGGGACGTTGTTAAGTGTTAACAGTCTGCTTGGTGCAAACATTTCTGCGAAATTTATGAAAAAAAAATTGAATGGCTGGCAGTTCGTAATCATTCAGTAAACTTGAGACAGATTTCTCAATAATTAAAGTTTTCAGTATAAATAAGATTTGCTGATTAATTGAATGACTTCTCACGAGCACGATATCCGTCAATGACGTACACTTTATACGCTGAAAGTAAATTCGATTCAATAGTGTATGATAACTTAATAAATATTCCCTAACAAAGTGTGTAAGGGTATGAACATAGACGAGAAAAATATTTTTCTTTGACCTAAAGATCATCGTTGAAAAAGATCAGTTTTCTTATGAAACAGAAAATAAAGCAATTTAACATAGCCTTAAAAGATCAATCACTATTACTTTCAACTTACGAAAGAGGTGTTAAATACAAGACTCAAGAACAATCCCAGCTGGCAGAGAGTTTACTTATTAATTTATGAAAACAGCTTATGCCTGATAAGAGAGTTTAGGTAATCTTAAAGCTGATTTGAATCAACAATAAAATAAAGAGATATATACAAGCAAACCGGGATTATAGAATCCTTGTGCTATAATAGCGTTGTATTCAAGGGGCTTAGAAAAATCATCCCTTGCAGATGTCAGGGTAAGATTCTCCCTTAATTGAGATCTTGATCGCGTATAGACGCGAGATTCGTAGCACATAAAGGGTGTATAACAGTCATCCCTTACAGCCATCAGGGGCGAGGTATCCCCTGAATTAAGCTCTGCGACCACACATCCCGTCACAGCGAGATTCCCGATGTCCTGCTAACCGAGGAGGGGAGGTTTCTAGAGTGGCAAGCAGAACGGCTTCAAGGTGGTTGGGGGCGGGCTGTTTCGGTGTTGCCTGCCGTGCTGCGGCGGGGCGCCACCCCAGCCCCGCGGAGCCCTCGGCAGTCCTGTCAAAGAGGAGCCCATAGGTGATTTTATTACTCCACTGTACCCACTGAAGAGATATACCGATAGAAGATTGTTGGGCAGTATTATAGCTGGTGAAATTGATCATTAATTTTCAGATGTCTGAATCCTTTCTTAAGCACACAATCAATTTTATTGGCCTTTTTGAGTCCCAGGAGTCGAAAAGTCTTATGTAAATTGGTTTAATCAGTTTTCTTTAAAATCCGTACAGATCACTTGTGTCGGTTTATCTCTCCAGCGACTTGACATTATTGAAGTTAGCCACATTTAAATTGAAAGCTTTCAGTGGAATCGAACATAATGATCTTCGTTGAAACTGTATGGCAATAATAATACTAGTGACTTACTACAGTGGGATTACTAAGACGTACACCGCTGAACCTAGCTTGGGGGATTTTAATAGTTGAATAACATTTTGTAAGTGAAATTTTATCGGTACTAAAATTATTCTGTGAAATATGAAAATAGCACATTGTCCGTTTTTTTTTGTTTGTTTGTTTATTTCAAATGATTAAATGTTGTAACACCAACAACAAGATGAGGCAACTAGCACAAGAGTCGTCCAACCCTATTTTTTTGAAAAATCGAGTCATTCATCTAGTTAACATATATTTGTCACATAATGAGAGAGAGAAAAAATCATCAATCCTCATTTCCACAAATTAAAAAAAGGAAGGGGCGTAAACACTGCTTTTGTAATGTTGGTCTAACCATCAAAAACACAGTTGTGCTGGATATTTTCAAAACATAAAAAATAGGTACTATTCTTAAGTACTCCACAAAAGAAGCTTAATATATAATAAGGTTAACCATAAAGTAACCAATTTAAAAAAAGTACATATTGTCATTCAATGGTCAGCTGAACAAACCTCAAATTCTCAATCCCATTCACCTCGATTTTGCAAATTTGGGTTTAGACCATGCTAGTGGATATTCCATCAACTAAGTAAGCTTTTATTTGAACGTTTAAGAAATGCATACTTATGTTAAAATAATCTAACTTTCAGTTAGTAGTTTTTTAAAAGGAAATTAGTCATTACCAAAAACTTTTATTGTTGTTCAATTTTTCAACCTCCAGTATCACGTGTTTTTTATTCTTACTATCCCCACACACTAAAAGTTCGTGAAAAAAACTAAATTCTTCGTTCCACTGAAAGCTTTTTATATGTATTTTAAATAATATTTTAGTCTGTGAAAAGGCAAATGGGTATCACAAAAAAACTTTGTGTAGTCAAATTAATTTTATCTCACAAAAAAAATGTATGTCAAATCACACCAATTAACTTTCAAACACATTTATTTTAAATACTCCACTAATTATTTAATAATATCTGCTGGATCATTCGGTTCTGATGAAGAAGTGTGAGCAAAATTGAGGTATTTTCTGTGAAACAATTATATTCAATAGTATGATAATAAACAATGACCATTATTTTGTGCTTGCTTGCGCATTACGGCTCTTTGTTTTACCTCCATAACGGAGGAACTATTTGGTTGGACACCTGGAATATTAAAGTGCACGACTCGTGTATACGTATCCACTCTTAATTTTGCACAAAATGGAAGCTTTCAAACTAAACTCTAAAGTGATATCAAGATTAATTTTGGATGTTTATTTTGGTTCAGGGCGAAACCCATAGCTTGGAAGTGTGTATTCATCCATATGCAGCTTGTAAATAAAATGTTCCTGTAACTTGGTCACATCCTCAGAAATAGAAAATACCTTCTCCCCCAGCGGGGTCTGAAAGGATGTATTATGGGGAAAACGGGGAATCAGAAGACGCCAATTTATTGTCATAGCTGAGAGACTTGAGGAACTGCAAGGTAATGCATTCTCCTTGTCTCCTTCGTGCCGTGGACATTGTAGACGACCGCGATTTCTACGAAACAAAAGACAAAGAACATGTTTTTACGACGAAAAGCGTTTAACACATCTCCAGCAATATATTGTATAAATAATGATTTTAACATATTTTAATTTCGGCTCACACCCATTTACCTTTTTACCGTCTTTATTAACAAATGTCTCCTTTAAGCATTTCACAAAATATCATAATTCTTATCCATGTCGACAAAAAATCAAAAACTGCCTACTTAAATTTTAAAATTTTATTAAATATTACGCGAAACTGAATTGGTATGTATCAACGACGTAAAATATCAAGCCAAGGTCGGGGGTTTAGAGCAGACCATTTTTTCAATTGCCCCACTTTGCTCCGACGTCAAAACTCTTCTAAAGCTCTTTTTCAAGCCGCAAGTAACGTTTCAACTATTTTATGAAATACCAATTTTCAAAAACAGTAAAAAACGTTAAATACTTTTCTATAATTGTACGATGTCAATCCTTATCATTTTTAGTATTCTTGGACATAATTACGATCAGATATTTGTCTTTCTTTGTATAATACCATTTAGTATTATAAAAATAGAATATCTAGATCAGTAGAGCAGTCAAAATTATTTGTGCTCCGGCTCTTCTCCAGTTCTGAACTCCGCTCCACAAACCTCGTTATAACGAACTTCTTTTCCTTTACCAAATGGGTGTGTGTATATATTCCACATGAATTGACACATATTTGAACACGGTCGTGTATGGCTCTCATAAACGCTTATAATAATTGAGAAGATTTTGTTCTGCGTCCATTGTTCTGGATAATTGTCTCGGCCATTAATAGAGCTATTAATTATCCAATCAAGCGCTTCGCCATTTCTGAAGAGATAAACGATTACCATCTCAAAGTACCAAAATACTTCATGCTATTGAACCCAGCCCAGTAAACGATCATGAAAAGTAGTAGATAATATTTAAAAAATAGTTTAAATTGAATATACGTTAGTAAATGGTAATTTGTTTTTGTTTCTCCGCTCGGTATCCCATTCAAAATCAGATTTCAGGTTGTTTCATTCATTTTCTAGTCTTAATTTGTTTAGTCTTTATATGGTAGAATTAAAAATCCAAGATAATCACATTTTACTTTTGACGTTGGAAGAAAGAAATTTCGCAAACATTTAATGAAAATCTCCCAATTCCGCGAAGCGCCAAAAAGTCACTCTCAAAGGAAATTTGAAAAAGAAAATAATGTAGGTGATTATGATGTTTAACTGAAGCACCCTAGTTATATACATAGCCTGTTCAAAAGAAAAGGTGAATTTTGAATTTTCGCGGGCTGTATACATTCGATTATCGTTTTTTTTGTTGTTGTTATGTTGGTACACATATGCTTGAATAAAATCCATGATTTGTTTTTCCACAACTCCAGGACGCTCATCGTCATTAACATCTTCTCGGCCTTCTGTAAAGCGCTTGTACCACTTATAAACACTTTTTTGGGACAAAGTAGACTCGCCGAATGCCACAGTCAACATTTTAAGTGCGTTGGAGCACTTTATTCCATTTTTAACGCAAAATTTAATACATATTCTTTGATCCATTTTTTTCAAAAAGTAAAAAATCGAAGAACACACAAAAACGTGACTAAACTTTCCAGCTGTCAAAAACAAACCACTAATCCAAAATAGCTGATAATGCTAACATATGATAAACATATGTGTACCAACGTAACAAAAAAAAACGATAATCGAATGTACACAGCCCGCGAAAATTCAAAATTCACCTTTTCTTTTGAACAGGCCTCGTATATATATATAAAACCAATCCTTAAAACACACGTTTCGAAACCTTAAGCTTTTAGAAGAATTTTCACTTTTTTTACGTTGCTATTTCCTCACGTATTAAAAAAACTAACCGCGGTAAATTTTTTTTCCTGAAAAATTTCGATAGGACTCGATCAGTTTCTGTCGGGAACAGATATTTTATGTAGGTGTTACACCTTTACACCATTAGACATTTTTTAAAACTTTTGTTCGAAAGATAACAACTGCAAGGTCAATAAATAATACTTCAAACCAGAGTTATTTCGGGGTCAAATACTCTTGGCAATAACAGCCAACCCGTTTAACAGTATCTTTGCAATTAAACGTCGTTCTGATTAATTAAATTAAAGTAGATTGTATTCACTGCACAAGGTGTGCTGACTAATTAATCATCTAATTGCCTCGAGAAATTCCGACACACGTCAATTAAAGCTCAGAACGCTTATATCTGTGGCGACTTGGCAAAGTAAGAAACTTTTCCTTGTTCGTTTTTAAATTTGATATGTTTATTCTTGTCAATGCATGGCAGAGAGTCGCGTGGTTTGCGGCAAGGATCAAGCTGAATGGAACACTGTTGTCTGCACTAAAGCACCTTTAGAAAATTTCTGCGAACATGTATAATGAGTGTATAAATGAAAGGTCACTTATCGCCTAATGAGACGAGCTTTTCCTTTCTGAGTTTCTTGAGATGACTCGCTTTGACGATATTTATTTACATTTGCTGTATTCCAACTTTAAGGTTAAAGGAGATTTGGGGGTTCGACAGTCAGATCTGTCAGAATAAATAAAAACCGAAGATAATATGCAAAGTAGAAAGAGAGTTCCGACGTGAAGGAATGAGGTCGTTGCGAGATTGGAATGCTTAAACCGAAATATGTGATGAAATATCCGATTTTAATGTTGCAATACAAAGTAATAAGCTGTACAACCGCGAATCTATATTATCTTGAAATCTACGGCCGGAAATGTTATCCCAGTTAAACATTACAAAAAAAATCTCGTAATCTTATATTTTTAATTTAAGTTTTGTGTGAACTTCAGCAAATTGTTAGCAAAAATATTTCCACAAATTGTGTGAATTATACATACAAAATTATATAATTATTTTACAGATAGCTTACTATGGAACGACTCATGTTGCAGTGAAATACTGATCAAATATTATTTAAGCTTATGTCTGATCAAGATTAAACTAGTCATAAATAAACTTTTAAGTACCTAATACAATGTAAACATGTTACCACCTAAAATTTTGATAAATCTTCATTAAACTGGGTACAAAAATGTTTTCTCATTTAAACTTTTAACGTCTTGTGTGATAACTTCGTAACATACGTATAATATTAAATTTGAGTCTGCAGGCTGAGAAAGTTTCGAAAATAATATTTTTTGAAAAGGTACCTACTAAATATTTCTGACTTCTACCTCACCAATTTCAAAAAAGTTTTCATAAAACTTGGTATCGCCTCGAACATTAAAAAAGCTAACAAATCATTAAAAGAAAAAAATATTAATGTTTCCGGTATAATATTAGATACTATTTCTATCCGTCATGGCGTGAAGTATTTATATTATTAATTTGTTTTCTATTTCAATGACCCAAGAAAAAACTCGCGAAGTGTGTGACGGTCATAGTTATTTTGAAGGATCCATTCCAGTTATTTAATGCCTGAGAAAGATTAGTAACTGCCCGCTGAGAAATTAATAACGGATGGAGGGCATCAAAATGTCTTGATCGAACAGAGTTACTGCGGGATTAGAAAGATAAACTTTTATTTATTTCCAGGATAGGCAGGAAAAACTACTTGAACCTTTATGATGTGTTTTATCGTGGATTTTTGGAGTTTACCGAAATATTTAGTTTTTTTCTTTTCATGGCTAGTTAAGTTTTATAATTTTTGTACATTTGATAAAGAAGCTTCTAAATCTGTTACATTATCTCTCCAGGGTATTGCATGACGTAAAATAGCGCTGAACGTCAGTCAAATGTGATGGAGGTTGAAACATTCCAACCTTAGAACTGTGATGACTTTAAATACACAGTCTCAAATATTTATGATACAGATACTTTGCAGCAACCAAATACTCTTTTGACTGCGCACCAATTAAATGTCTACACGCGTTTGTGTTAATCAATTAGTATGTCGCTTGCAGTATTTATTTCTCCAGCGGGAGTAGGTTAGCTAGATACTATATTTAAATCAAAATATTGAATGCCGATCTGCGCTCCCCAAGAGGCCTGGATATGTGCCAGATATTTCCGCAGATTGTTTGAAAATCAGTAGGATTTTCTGCAAAATATGAAAGCATTTCACCTATAATAATATATCCTGAAGATGGCGGACCATGACATCCGTTAAATTTGTCTAAAATAAAATTTACTCATTCGAGGTATAATGTTGCTTTAAAGCTACAGGAAAACTAGTATATTAACTAAAGCTAATTAACTAACCATCACGGCGTTTCTCCGCAGGGGTACGCAGAGAGGACGGACTTCCATACAACTCTGTCTTGGAACACCCTTCTTGCTTCAATCACATTCACATATCGTCTTATACATAATCTTCTGTTATTCTAATTCTTTACATGGCCCGACTCAAGTATTTTGCTCCAAGTATTAATCATTCACAACTATATTGGACGCTGTTCTTGTACTCTCTCTTTTAAACACCATGTCTTTGGACTTACTTACATACATCATTAACTAACTTATTCTGCACACATACTTGGTTCATCCTAGACACGAGAAACTGTAGATCTTGCATACTGTCAGAAATAAGAACCGCATCATCAGCTACAATAGGCAACATACTTTCAGATTGTTAATTTTCGCGCCCAAACCCACACCTTTCAATTCTTGCATACTATTATCCATGTACAAATTGAACAATCCCGGTGACATTACACAGCCTTTCTTAACACCTTTTGTGATGATAAACCACTTTATAAAATCACTGTTCACTCTAACACATGCAACGTTTCCCTCGTACAAGGACGCGATTGCTTGTATAAGATTCGTGTTAACTCCATACATAGATAATACCTTCCATAGTGTTTTACTATCAACTCGATCATATGCCTTTTGAAAATCGACGAAAGTACAGAAAAGTTTATGGTTTTTTGCCAGAAACTTCTCTGTGAACATGAGCAATTAGAAAATCTGATCCACGCACCCCATTCCACTCATTCCTCGAATATCCCAAATTTTATTTTTTGTTTTCAATCTTACACATTCAATCAATATTCTACTTGATTAGATTGCCAATATATCAGTATATTTCAGTATTGAAATTCCCATTTGAAAATCTTTTTCGTAAATATAATGTGCGTAAAGTTGAAAACGTGTACACATTTAGTTTTATTTCAAATTGTTTAAGACAAATAAAATTGTTTGAATTTAAATTTGGATTGAAAACTGCGATGTGGGGTTGTTCAGATGCAAAAGTTTTTTTTCTATATGTGTGTTTTGCTGCAGTACAAGAAAAAGGTTTTTGGTGCTCATAGCTAAGATTCACATCTATCATTGTAGGTCTGGCGATTAAACCAACATTTAAGTAAGGCACTTAAAAGTTTGTAACCTAAAAGCATCACCAACGCAATGTTTTGTAAACAT
The DNA here is from genome assembly GCA_022651775.1 of Drusus annulatus. Lineage (NCBI taxonomy): Eukaryota > Metazoa > Arthropoda > Insecta > Trichoptera > Limnephilidae > Drusus > Drusus annulatus. The sequence goes on along the minus strand of JAGWCC010000376.1, from coordinate 302,151 downwards.
AACTTTAAATAATACAGTGTTGTGCTGTGGATACTTGGGGAAGTGTTCCAGAGTGGTCGATACTCTTAGTATCGATCTGTTAAAAAATCACCATTCAGAATCAAAACGTTGGTTAAAATGGGTTTTCGTCGTATTTAGTTATTAAATACGATTAGTCAGGTACTTCCTAACTTTCGTTTTTTCCATATTCTCCCTGTCTTACTCTTTTCATCCCCGTAAATAACCCAATCGGGGATGCCAAATACCCACTAGCTCCGGGCATTCAGGACTCGTGCGGAATTAGTAATTGTGCGATATTATTTTATTTCAAGGGTGCAGTATTACGTTGGCTGTCTGTTTTTTTAAAACAATTTACTGAAACGCTTTACTTTTTGAGGCATATTGTATAAGCAATTATTATTATTTCGCTTCCAAACTGAGCTCTCGAGTTATTGATTAGAGTTGGTCGGGCGACGCTGTGATGCATGCTTAGCACCCATTTAATACTGGCATCTCAAGGGAGGAGGGATTTAAAACATTACAATGTCAAGGGCATTTGACGACCATGTTTGAGGAGTGTATTCAATTCCGTAAAACTGGCTTTGAGATTTAGAACTAGCGTCTTATAATTAGTTTTCGCGGGTTATTTTACCCTGAAGCTGATTGCCTATGATGTTTTAGAAAATAATTAAAACTTGAAGTATATCAAAGGATTTTTAAAACTCTTCCATAAAATAGCAACATCCGTCTGTCGTGGGTTGCCTAACACATATTTTTTTAAATTTTGTTTCTTTTTGCTAAATTTTCTGACATTAATGATTAATCAATAAACAAATTTATCACTTAGCAATGTTTAAAAAAGCACCGGGTTCACACATGTTCACGGGTTTCGCGGGCTCAAACTGCTAACTAAGTTCTCCATCATTGCCTAAGTAATATTTTCTGCTTATAATTATTGTTGTGGGCGGAGATAAAATATTGTTAGGTTTTTAAACTTGAAATGTTTGGCTTTATTTTAATTAAAAAATACAATATTTGAAAAAATGTTCTTCCTCGTTCTTTAATTTAAAAATTAAATAACTCTATAACACTCGATACCATTAAAGTACCTTTTACATGACGTTTCATATAATTTAGATAAATGGTAGGTAGCATTCGACGGTGGAGAACAGCTATCCCTGTAGGGATGTCGGAGAATATTTTTCTAGATCTGTGCACAGAAAGTGTTCATGGGAATATATCAAATTTTCATAAATCAGCATATCCTAAAAGCTGACAAATAAAAATCTCATCCGGAGACTTGGTTTGGTAAGGGAATACATACACAAATCTAACCACCTCCAGAAGGAGATTTTTTCCTTCTAGTTCTATGATTTTTTTTATTGACATCGTATCGTGTATTCATTTTTTTCCTTATTAGACTATAATTATTCTTAGGTAAATAAGTTCACCGACAGTCAGTCGGTTACTTAATTTTTTAAAAATGTATATTATTGTGGGTCCGTTACAAATCAGTGTACATAACCTGCTGACAGCTACTTGCAGTAGCTTAGCGGGTAAAAATTTAAACAAAGAACATTAGGCCAACCTTCAATTTCTCAAATAGAAACACACGTTAAGTGCTTTATTTTTTTATTTATTATATTTATGGACGGAGGATTTAAAAAATTAGCAAATTTTCAACAACTTTATTTACGGATGGTTCTCGTCAAAAACATTTGAATGTCTTACAAATTTACGTCACACTCTGTCTTCCAACAAAATTTTTCTTCGATCAACAGTACAGTAGTTTTTTTAATCAAGGTGTGGCCAAAACGCTTGGTTTTATTTTGCCGCTGTAAAATAACATGGCCTATGGGATTTGTTACGCGTTCTTTAAAATTGGGTTCGACCCAACAGAGGGAGATGCAAAAACCCATATGAAGTTAGATGTATTCTGTCGATGCTTCGTTGTCCGATAAGAGTAAATGCAGAATTTTGGTTTTCCTATTTTATCACAACATATTCATGCTTAGATTTATATTTCAAAAATCATTCGATTATACAAAAAAATACGTACGAAAACAATGCAAAGGTCAATATTACACAAGAATATCCTTTGTACCTACTACCTGCACACTTCCTATTCACACATAAAATACAAATTTAGTTGAAAATAAAGATAAAAATACCAGGTAAACCCAAATAAAGGCTTAAAATTGACAAATCATCTTTTTTCTTGTTCATTTTTTGCTACGAAATAATCCCAAAACGTATTTCTAACTTTTCAACCATTCGCGTAATAACTTTCTCAAAACCATCTCTCTAAGATGTTTTAATCGGTTCCTGTATTACGCCTAATAGCACTTTTACAAGCTACGGTCCAAAAACCACGAAATGTGACAATTTTCTACTCGCTTGTCTGTAGATGACCTACTGCTTGCCACTTCTTCCAACATCTGAACTTATTTTTAAACGCGAAAACTTTCAACAGCCAAGCTTGAATGTCTTTTCAGAAGAATTTTTAGTTAGAAAACTGTTAATTATTTCAAGAGAGCTTACTGGATTCATTTGTTAAGTAGTGCTACTTTTGATCGAAAAAGTTTATTTTTAATTGAGTTATTGCAAAGAAAACAATTTATTTCAAGAAAATCGGTTATCGTTAAATGAAACGCTTTTTCGTCACCATTCATATTCTTCCTCTTTTATTTGTTGAGTTGGAGGCTCTTTACTCTGACAAAACGCCTCTAGGTGTCCATATCTTGCGCTAGTTCGATAGTTTCGGTTTATTACTGACCCATTTGGCATTCGTATTGCCTCCTGCGCTTGTATGGACGACAACTAGACGAGGAAAATTAGAACCCATTCCTAGCAGGTCATCTATTTATTTACCCAATCTATTTAATTATGTGAGTATTTAAAAATACTGTGAATATTCAAGTTTTTTCCACACATTCACATTGGTATTTATTTTTGTACACTTTGCCGGCTTTTTATAGGAAAATCCCTCATAAAGTTTTCACTCAAAATCATATTAAGGAAATGTATTATAATTCCGTGAATTAAAAAAATAAATTAAAATATATATAGCGCCTTTTTCATGAAGAATCATCTGAAGAACGGCTAAAATTTAAAAAAATATTGTTTTATAAAAAGACTATATCTAAAAGCCTATATAAAAAGCAAACAATAGTCCAACCATATAATTAATATAATCACCGACCAAGGCATGGCTAGAAAAATTTTCTGTGCAGAGTTAGGCAATGAAATTTTAAGGGTCCATTTTTCCAAATCTTCTAACTAAATTTCACTGCAGAATTTGATTTTCTTTAGAATATGAATAGCCATTTATCTAGTGATTGAAATGGTTAAGGGTATCTGAAGAATGTTCGAGTCTTTATTGAATTTAATATAAAAGGAAAGAAAAAATATAATTCAATTAAATAGCTTACTTGTGCTTAGATTACTTAATATCTTATTAACGTCTATCAAAAGAAAACTTGATTGAAGAAAGTTCTGTGACGTAGCGCAAACGAGAGCTTGCAAATATTTTTAAATCTTCCGAGAATGTTTTTTTTTTAAGTTAATATCCCTACGGGATTGGATTGGTCTTGCGAATTCCTTTCTATAACACGTAATTTAATATTCATAATGAATAAAGCAGATATCTTTTGTCTGAAGTAGAAGATCTCTGGTGTCAAGAAATTTATAAAAGTTTATGTCTGGAATTTATAGTTCAATGCATATATTTTCAGCTCGTAATGCATTTTTTTTACCAGTATTGGAGTATCCATTTAGCTCTAAAATAACTAGATATGACGCCATATCGCTCCTTTCATATTTGTAATAAGCGATATGGCGTCACACACGGGTGAAGCCGGGTAGTTGTTTTTTTTGGTGTTGTTTGAATGCCGCACAATAGTCCCAACTACTACCAACCCTCTGGAACCAGTGGAACTATGTCATCCCCTATTGAGGATAGTTGGGAAGTACCTGAGTATTTAGATCTGGCCACCAACTACGTCTAAATCTATTCTGTATGGTGGTCTTTCCACGCTTGTTAGTGTTAGTTAAACGTACCAAGACCGTGCTTTAGAGGAAAGTTTCTACGGATAAAATGACGGTAATGCCGACTGAAATTGGTGGTTACTACCCTTATCAATTACTCGTCACTTCTCTTTTCACATTTGCGATCAGGCCGAAATCATTTTCACATTACATTATAATATTATAACCCTCACTGAAGGTTTCTACCCTCATTTTCCATCATAAAACGATGTGTTTGGGTTCCCGCAGCCATTGGCCCATAGCGGGCCATGTCTATTGGGAAATCGGTTCGTTCACATGACAAGACCGCCCGGATGAAAGCTTTGACGACCGCGTTTTATTGGAGATTTTCGAAAGATTTTATCAACCACAATGTAAACATGATTTCTATGGTGAAACAATTACTGTAACTTATTTTTAATTTTATTTTATTAAAAATAATTATACAACAGAACTTTTCTAAATGTTAATCAGTTTTATAAATTTATATAATAATATTTATAAATTTGTACAATAATATTTATAGTAAATTTAAAAAAATGCTAATTATAATGGAGTTCTACAAAATAAAATTTCAAATAATAAGTAAACTTAATCTTACAGTGAACATGTAGCAAATTTTCGGCGCCAAATAATAATTTAATACATTTTTTTGTCATAAATATGTACTTATTCAAAAGTTGAACATTGTATCATCATCGTCATCAGCCACTATTTTGTGCAATGCTAGATGATGGTCTATCTAAATTGTTTTAACCAAAACCGCTTGTTTAAAAGGCTTACACCTTGTCACCTAAAATCTTGTTCCAACATTTTTTTATAAGGTGAATGTGTTTTTATTTACTTATGTTCTTATCACTAATAACAAAACAGCTATTATAGCAGACATTTATTCATTGAGATTATTTTTTTTTAATTTTGGGGATGATTTCAATAAGATTATACTGTGGAAAACTTAGTATATTTATGTTTTTTTTAATTGAAAAAAATAGGAAAGTCTAGACGCTCTAGAACTCATAAGAAGCGAATGCGTATGTAATTGTATGTAAATTTGAATTACTGTTTCCGAAACTCGAGCAAGATTCCTGTCATATTCCGCTGGAGGCGCTGCTAGTTGGCTGGCCTTTTGTACAAGCGATATGGCTTCAACTATACGTTTACTTGGTTCCATGCTTTTCGTTAACAAGACTCCTATGTCATATTCCGCTGGAGGTGCTGCTAGTTGGCTGACTCTTTATACAAGCGATATGGCTTCAACTACACGTTTACTTGGTTCCATGCTTTTCGCTAACAAGACTCCTATGTCATCTTCCGCTGGAGGTGCTGCTAGTTGGCCGACTCTTTATACAAGCGATATGGCTTCAACCATACGTTTACTTAGTTTCATACTTTTCGTTAACGAGCCATTTAACTCAACTTCTTATCGTTTATCTCCTTCATCCAACATACTTCTAAGGTGGCAATATGCCTCTTTAGTTCTTTTGGATGCCGCTGAAATTTGAAATTAGTCTACCGGTTGCTCTCTCAACGATGGCAGCCCCAATTCGGGTATGTTACGAGGCATAATATACAAATAATGGTTGAAAAGTATCTGGCTATTCAGATCTGGTCACCAAACGCGACTAAAGCCATTTCATGTAATGTTTCGATTCTGAATGGTGGACGTTCATCCGGAAGATAATTAGAGTATCTACCCTTTATATTTTATTTTCTCAGTATGTATTTTAACTCTACGCTCTAGTAAGATAAATACATTTCTTGACAAAGTTAGGTAAATGATAATCAAATATATCATTCAAATAAAAGACGAGTGCTTTTTGGAAGTATTAAATCAGCCTTGAAAATGACGAAAGTAAATCAATATTTTTAGTTGTATTTTTAGTTTTGTACACTCAACTGTATTGGTTGAATTAAGTTATATAATACTTCTTCTTTCTACTTTTAAAAATAATCTCACTAGCAAAACTTTACCATTGAAATAAACGTAATCATCAAGAAAGAAGTTTGTTGCCACACTATTTATATCGCACACCATAAACAATACACTACTCGCTTTAATAATAGATTCGATTTTACTCCTTATTATACTCTTTTCGGTATAGGTAAATACTATTTTTGTAGAAAGCAATCCCTTTGAATATTACATGTCAATCGCATAATCTTTTCAATACAAATTCTTAGTTTATTGTTTTCATTGATAGTTGATAATATACTGTCATCGATGTATGGTCGGTGTATACTGTCCAAGGAAATCCCGGAAGACGAACGGTCCACGAGCCGGTAGACGGGTAGACTATAATTATGTCAAAACATTAGTGAATCATGAAAAGTGAAATTTCATTTCACTCGAGTATTCATTTTTTCTTCCTTCCTTACAAATAATTCATTGTCAACTTTAAGTGTCTGTTAGCCAGCACGACCACTAAGGCAGAAAACTTGACACGTGCCCGTATTATGGTAATTAAATTAAAACATTGTTGTGTATCTATTGGCGTGCTCCTTCATGACCGAATTTGACTCTTCTGCCTAATGGCCGTGTACAGCCGAAGGTTGGGAGTTGACCCATACGACACAAACATAGTATTGTGTATATTGGTTCATATTTATCCTTTTGTTCTTGCTAGACGTCACTGAGAAACAGTCTCGCTTACGCCTAATTTTTGTCATTAGCGAGGAAAACGTGTAAAACGTGTATATGACAATTTGAACATTCGAAAAGCTTTAACAGCAGTTGTTCGAAAAGTTTTACAGTGTGTATTATTTAAAAAATCAACTTTCCATTTTACTGGACTTTTATTTTCTGAAATAGTGTTACAGATTTGAAACATGTTGCATGCAAGCAATGAATCTGTGTGAGTTGTGTGTTCGACTCAATATTCGCTTTGATACCTGTATAAGCAATTAAGATTCATGTTGAGTTTAATTATCCCGTATGAAGATTTTTCAATTTTCTGATACATGTTTGAAGATAATGCTTTCACGCACTTATTTATTACGTCGAACGTGAATACAAATACGTTTACCGCAAAAAGCATGAATGCCGTATAAATGTTGTCCTTTTAGTGCGTGTGTTTTTAACAAAAATGTTTATACAATACGGCCACACAAAAAGCATCAACGAAAACAGCACGCACGCATGAGGTAAAGGCGAATTCGTAATGCTTTTATTGAATAATAATAATTTTCTTGACTTTTGGCAAGTATTAACATTTTGGAAAGGGCATTTTGGCATTAAGGGTGGAAATATTAAAAAAAAAATAAGATTTCAATCGAATTTAGTACTAATCAGCATTAACAACAATATCTGCAAAGTCCATTTATTGTTAAAGTTGTGCTTTTTAACTTTTGGGATGGCGTTATTGTACGAAATACGTTGTATTCCATTGTTAGATACTTTTAATATTTGATGCAGCTTGAAAATAATTGTCTGACTTATTTTTTTCTTGTGGTGTGTCGTTTTTTTCAAATAAATTTGTCTTCCTGTTCTCAGCCAGCTGGAACAGTTCGTCTACATTTAAATACTGGCAAATTTGTTTAGGAGGCTCTCTGCAGATTCTTGTGGGTATTATTGATTTTTTAAATTTTTTTATTGATAAGAAACCACGACAGCTGTGTGGCTATTAATGTGGTACAAAACACAAATTAGTTAATTAGTATATTTTCGTGGAAAAGCGTGACCTTGCAGTTTGTGTAACCTAAATCAATGTTTAGTTTAACAACCATTTTGCAGTTATAAATTTTTGCAAGTAGCAACGAGGATCTTAGGTTTACCAGAGAATTCCGTATCAGACAAGGGTCCAACAATCCTGGAACTAGAAATTGACACCATCCAACATTCTATTACCTTTTTTACGATTTAAATAAAAAGATGTTTTAAAGTTGTAATTTATTTTAATTAAAGAAGTGAAAAAATAACTTTGTATAAGACAACGGATGTTATTTTAATTTTTATGACCGACCGGTACAATCATCTATATATATACCCTATCTAAATGCTTATTATTACATCCAATAACTGACATTGACTGTGTTGATTATATGTTTATAAATATATGTAAATGTACGGCTATAATATGCACTAACCCCACCACATTCCGGAATGGACAATTTATTATCATTATTGTATTTTTACATACTGTCGCTCCTACTTAAATTTTATAGTATTTTTAATACTGAACTCCTATTTCATTGGAGGTACAAAGAAGTACTTATGGCTAGTTAATTTGAATGTGTTGAACAGTTTGGAGCCGTATTTTGGCAATATCTGTAAGTTTATATTGGTTTTTCGACCAACTTTGGCTCAGATCGAGTTTCGATGCTAACATTTTAACAAAGGTGACGTCATCATCATAACCGTATATAGACTGAACTGGTAGATGCGCAATCGTAATGGTTAATAGGTGCCAAACCCATTTGTTACGCCATTCAAATATCGCCGCATTGGCTATTGGAATCAAGGAACACATTGCTATGCCAACACAATTAATATCAACCGTTTTAAAATTAAAAATTGAAGGAATAATGTGGTTGAATATTAACTGATTAAATGGTGCATGGGAATACTTAAAGAAAAGGTCAATCAGCTTTTAATTGATTTCAATGGAATCAACTAACATTTTGATGAAATTATCAACATATTAATCATAATTCGCAAGAAAAACGCTAAAAGTTACCCTTTAAAATGACAACTATAGGCTACATGTAATCTGGAACCAGAGCCCATCTTCTTAAAACTCTGCCACTTAATTCGTCAAAAATCGTATTAACTGAACATAAATCCATTTGCAACGTAATTGGGCATTTTTGATGGCTTGTGCGTATATTTGAGGAAGTAACAGTAAAAAAAAGAACATTTCCATGTAGGGAAAAACCGCTGGTGCAGATATCATCTTATCAATGATTTGGAGCCGTTTCAGCTCATTCCTTTCAGTCAGAACGGATCGTAAATCATACTAATACTAATCTGTTTTTACTGAATTAAGAAGCTTTGAACCACTCCTAAGATATGCAACAACTTTTTTTTGTGGATGTCCTTTTTTATTGTTACCTCCTTATTTATGTTTTTTTAATCGTTAACGCTAATAAAAACAAGCATTCATGTATTAAAATATCGAAAAATACAGACAAACAGTCGTTCATATCATCAAGCCCCATGACAAACCTTGTTTAAAAATAACCAATGTTTCTGTTATTGGACCACACATAACAACATAACGTATTTGGAATACAGAAGGGTTCATTAGTTTAGTGCCTTAGAGGATTAATATATTTATTTTGTAAAAACTGTTGCGTCCACACGAGTTAGTATTACGTAAATAATATTGTACTGAACCCACGAATAACAACATTTTAACATTGATATAAAGGAATTTCTTTCGGAAAGTCCTTGTATCGACGTTAAATAAAACCCCTCAAACTGGCGTTTTACAACTAACGGGACCTTATTGAAACCTTGCTCACAATAAATGTTACCCTTAGATTTGATATGTTCTTATTTGTCCCGCGTTGAGCTTTATTCACAACCAGTAATGCTTTATTCGAAGAATAACAAAGAAGAAACGAACATTCCCTTAAACCACTTTCTTTTTACCAAAACGTATTAAGATAGGCGGCAATTTCCCACTGTTCGTGTTACATACAAACACAATGAACCAACATTGAAAAATAATTCACTTTAAGAACCTTTCGCATGTCTAAAAGAACACTAATTTGTTTCATACCTGTGAACTAAAATGCCATCTAATATCGAAAGATAGGTAATATCATAATCATCTTTGATACTGCCACCCGAAATAATGATGCTGTGCTGCGGCCATGCAAAGTGCGCTGGTGTAAGCTTCCCAAAATGGCGCTTCAGCACTTTTGCCTTTCCGGCGACGATATTGCTTCATTTGACATGGTGGAGTTGCAATACTGCCGAACTAAAACTTCACTGCAGTATTTAGAGTCAAATCTGGACGTGGTGAAAATGTACGATGTGTACATCAAATGTTGCGAAGAGAAAAAACACAACGGCGCGGCGGTGAAAATGACCATGTTCAGCATATTTTTATGGCCAAATTTAATTTGAGTTTTCACGTGAAAGAAAATAAATTTATAAGCACAGCTGTTCTAAATTTCCTAAATGAAAACCCACAAATAACTTCAATTACCATGAAGAACTCGATACCTGGCCATGCCTGCATCCAAGAAGTTGACAGTGCTCACAGTGCCATTGAGAAGGTCATGTCCAAGACCGAGTTCTTTTCTCCACTCAGTTTCATGAGAGTATTGAAGTCAGTGAAAAGAAGAAAGCCACCAACAGTTTTGCAAATGTGCGCTGATGATTTTTTAAAAATATGGCAGTGCTTCTAAGTGTCTTATTTTTAAATCAATAAGTGTCTTATTAAAATTGCTGGTTTTAATTTTTTATACGTGAGTACCTATGCACATGTAATAATACTGTTAATTCACTTCATCCTTTGTACCTCGAATAAAAGTTTTGGTTACCATAATTATTAAGGTACATTTTATTGTTAAACAAATCTTCTATTACTATTTGATAATTATTACCTAAATTAGGGATATTGTGCTTATCATGTATTGTGATTATTATTGAACATAGTTCTTCACAATTGTTATTTTTAGGGTCTTGTGTTATTATTTTGTTTTTTTTAGTTAAAAAAAATTTTTAATCACCACACCTCTCTGAATATTTTTGCTGAGTATTATTGAACATGGTTCTTCAAAATTAATTTTATTGAGTGTCTTGTGATATTATTTTGTTTTTTTTTTGGTTTTATTTTTTATTTATTTTATTATTAATCACCACACCTCTCAGAATATGCAATGTTCTAAGAGTGGATATTAACACAAATTATCAGAGAGAAGTACAACAAAAACCTAATTAGGCTAGGTCAACAAGGTTCCATCGTCAGTTGGAACCTTGTTGACCTATTTGAAATCACTTCATTGCGTAAAAAGGTTCCAACTGATAAAATCGCTTTTCGAGATTTCATATTTCTGACTTAAAATAGTTCTTGATAATACTCAAAATCAGTTAAGAACCTACCACTTACCGTATTTGCATACTCAAAACTATCTAAAGTTAAATACGTATTGAAATAGAGTAATTTGAATCTTTAAAGCCTGTTATCTCAGAATAGGGTCAGTGTCAGATGGAACCTTGTTACTCCAAGCGGTCGATACGCCAATATATGCGGCTTGTGCGGTTCAACTGAAAGCGCCAAAAAACGTATTTTGAAGATATGCGGTTTTCTTGTAAACCAGACTGATCGACCATTGTATTTTTTGGTACCGCAAAGCTCATCTATTATTTATAGTACCGATTCGTGTGTAGGCACACACACCATTCACAAATGAAACATTTTCTCGGCTTATAACATACACAAAACATTAGTAGATACTTCCATCAGAGATAGTTTTCATAATTTAATAGGATTTGCTCATATTTTAAAAGTATTTTTTCAACGAAAAACATTATTTCTTGAATTTTTTTCGGTAGAAATATACATAATGCAGAAAAAATCTTTTTAAGCGAGCTCATCTAATCGAAACCACTCACCCGTTAATAAAAACAGCACATTTAAAATACTTTTTTTTTTCATTGTTTTTGCAAAGCAAAAAAGGATCATTTATATTTAAATGAAAAATATTTAACGTACTACCTCTTTCCCCTCTTTATATATGGCTTTATATATGTTAACAAAAATATGGAAAACCATTATTTTAAGCTAGATTAAATGATTTAATGCTCACTTCAGTGGTATAATTTTCTTTGAACTAAGGTAAAAAAGAGTGAGTTTTGTTAATTATAATTTTACCACAATCGACTTTAACAGTTTGATTAACCAATCACATTACTCACAGACCACTGTATTGAAAATATAGCTGTGTACATATTGATACAATATAATGATTCTTCTAAATTCTTTGATATTTTTAATTGAAAAAGTACTTTAATAATTAAATAATTTTAAATTGTTTAATAAGCCCCAAAATGTTTAGATTATTAATTTTATTCAAAGCTTTCTTGCTTTTATAGAATAAAATCCAAAAACTTGAAGTAAATAGTGTGTTTCCGATTTTTTATGAAACTGGAATGAATGATTGCATAACTTAATTAATTTGAGCGAAAACATTATTTTCTTTTTGAATATTGTTTTCTTATAAAATGTATCTCCCCCTTTAAAGTTGTGTAAGCCTTATTGTGTTGTTTATTCTCAAAAATATAATATTCCGGTGCAATCTTAGATATTTTAAAATAAAATGTGTTATACCTCTCTTTCCTGGTTTACTTGGCAAATTAACTAAATTAAGTCTTTGAATTATATTTTAGTTATCAATGTTTCTGTTACTCTTAACATCTTTCAAATCTCCTTATTTACAGGTATTCTATGTTTCAAATACACGCCTTAAAGCACCCCATTTCGCAACCATTTAAACTTCATTAGCTTTCAACATAAATGTGACAGTATTGCATCGGACTGTTTGCAACAATCTCGATTAAATGTGTTTTTTTTTTCAAAATCGAGTCGAATTATTATTTTTGTTCGTTTAGATAAACCATACTTTTTTATTCATTCCTTTTCCGCAACCCGGGCATTTATTTATTTCTTTTAAAAAAACATTGTGCATATAAGTTATCCACCTCACTAGACAATGTCTGTTCTGAGGATATATCGAAGATTGCTAGAAAAGGCACTCACGTATTAACTCGGGGTTGTTTTTAAGACTTGACATTATCGGTCTCTTGAGATTAACTTTCAGTTTAACTTACACAAATCATGGAATATGTACATATCATTGTCATTATGATACGTTATGTTCATTATGTTCGTCATTTACTGAATACGTTATTCATATTTCAGACCGTGATTTTATCACTTTGAATCACTTCTCTACCACTATTCTGAAACATTGTACAATGTGCGCGGCTGCTACTTGATTGCGGCCCGCTAAATTGTACTTCGCCTGTTGTTGATTTTAATTAAAGTTTCCACCATTGTGATTAACGAATTAATTTAGGTTCGGCGATATGAAGTCTGTTGTTTTTATCCTCCCGAGACAAATAACCCACAACTTCAAAGGTTCGAGACAGTAGAAACATTTACTTCTAAAAACAGTACATTTGAAATTAATATTTGGTAATTGTAACGAAAAAATATAAGTATTCTAAAAATGGGTATAAATTAAATAGACAAATCAATGTGCTTTAATCAGAAGTAATGATAAATCGTTTTAAATTGTATTTTTTATTTCGCAGTAACTAAGCCGAGGAAATTGTCCGGAAGTAAAACCATGTTTGGTATTGATGGATGATTATTTCTACCATCTTTTTGTAAAAAAAAATTCTTTTGCTGCTGAATAAATGTAAATAAGTGTGAACATGATTTTCGTCTACGTGCTGTCACTGTCTTTCTCATTAAACACATCAAAATGTCGATTTGAAATTGTTTGATTTTCCCATTATTCAAAAATAACTAAAACAAGGTGCCGTACCATTATGAAAAAGTGCATTACAAGGTAATTACATTTTCCCCTGATTTACGACTAGAAAACGTGTAAAACGTTAAACTGTAAACGTATTCGAAGGTTCTTGTGGTTAATAAAGACATTAAGACAAAATAATCAGTTCTCGTTGATCAGGAAACATGAAAAACGGGCGGAAGATATTTTAAAATGTGTTTGACATTAAACAATATTAACCTCGCCCTTGAGGTGATTTTTCACAAAACGGCTTTAAACATATCATTAATATATTGGTATTATTATTAACTATGAATGCTTTTCCAAAATACTTTAATTATTAATATTTTATTTTTTTAAATGTGACACAAAAGGCATCAAATTGAGGTAGCGTTTCCGATTTAAAAATACTATATAATGTATTAGTATTAAAATACCAATTCAGTTTCCGTGTGATATTGTAATACGATTCGTTTTATGGTTCCTATTAAGTTGAAGCAGAAAATGAATTAGGTTGTACCAACCAATCAATAATTTATTAAAATTGCTGTTAAATTGTAAAATTGTTTCCAAAACCACTGATAGATACGAGTATTCACTCATAAGCGAGATGAGATTTGATTATTTTAAACTGCCGACCCGAAGTAAATTATTGATTGGTTATCCAGCTATGTTAAATGAAGAATTTCCCAATGTTATATAACACTTCTATCTCTCTATTTAATTATAAATAAACTGGGTGGCTCTCTGAAAGTCCCCTTATTTTTTAAAGTACCTCTCGAATTTTGTTGATGTCTAAATACCTGAGCATCACAGAGATAGTAATAAAATCTTGACAATTTGGAATGAAAAGTGTGTATGTGTATGATATTTTTTTAAGCTTTGAAACAATATTGGTAATCATCAAATGAAATGTATGCACCTAGGTGTCTTTTAGAAAAATACACGGAAAAAACGTACTTTACTTTTTATTAAACGTAACAAGTAAGACCTGGACCTGAACTTGGCTCCTTTGGCTATCCTGGCGTATTCTCTAACTAATTAAGCTATAGCACCAACCCCAGACCTGCTGTATTTTTCCCCGACGCCACCTCGCGGCGATTTAGTTTAGTTTGAACACTTAGTTCGCACATAAAGATAGTTTGAAAGCTCTCTGATAGCGGAAGGTTCCGAGTTCAAGTCCCGGTCACGCCAATAACTATTTTTATTATTATTGCTTCAATATTTAACATCACTATGGAGCTTAATTCTTGAACAATCTTGTTCGTAAACGATGATAGTATAAAATTTAGTCCAATCTTTGAACAGAGCCACCCGGACCGATAGTCAGCTCTCCACGCCCTCTCAGCCAACAGTCTCCTTTGCCGGAGATAGAGGAAGAGGACGGCTTCGAAGAATCCCCCTCGGACGAGACTCCGACCCCGTCTTGCAGATCCAACAAGAGCTCGAGCGGGAGCAACAGCCAGCCATCAACGCGCACGACCAGCGCCAATCCGAACAAAAAGCGAGCGTTCTTATCCGGTAGTGTGTTTTCCACCTCGCCTTCGCCCATCAAGCTGTGCACCACCTCCTCTACCAAGTGCAGGAAGGATAGGAGCAACGGGCGGCAGAGCAGGTCTGTGCAGTCGAGTGTCTCCAGCGAGGGCAGCGGGGAAGGCGCCGCTAGGGGGGGGCAGCCGAAGATGCAGGCGGAGCAGGGCAGTATAGGAGAGCTGCAGAAGTATCACGGAAGATACCTGAAGAATAGGAGACACACGCTCGCGAATGTCCGGTAAGTCCACTTTTATCATTTGACTATGTGCGTACCTTTATTATCGTACTAGAAACCCAACTGCTTGGAACCGGTTGGACTATGATATTCCCATTTTGGGGCTTGGTGGGAGAAGACACGCTGTGTAAACAGGAGACATAGCTGAATGCCCAATGACAACCCCTTTGAACTTTATCAAAGAGACTGTGTCACTGTCAGGGGAATGAGGTAAACATGTGAAATATCACAATGGGCCTATATTCTGAGTGTTTGCGGGAACTACGAGGTTGAAGGAACGGGGAGGGGAAAGAGAGAGGTTAAGAAGTATCTAGGTATTCAGATCTGGACATTAAACACGGTTAAAGCCATATCAATCAACACGAAAATTTTTGAATCTGAATGGCGATACTCGAGTATCTACCACACAGAAGAATGTTGCATACGCAAATCATAATTTTATTCAAATAATGTGTGAAATAACACACAAATAAATAAAACTTTATTTCCTGCGGCCTTTGGGGCCGAAGCCAAGGAAGTCACAGCTCGGTCGAGGTCGTCACATGTTTTCGTATTCAAGGACTGCATACTCGTAATGCTCTGTATTTCGTTTGATTCAGTAGAACTGATTATTATAGTAAGTATCACAGGTTGTTTAAAAAAAACTAAATGTACGTAAATAAATTAGACAGTGGCTTGCTTAAGGAAGAGTTATTCCGAAAGTGGTGGGTAATGGGAATCAAATAATTGATTCAAAAAGTTTGGTTAACCACCCTAAAAATAATATGATTGTAAGTTGTGAATAAAATCTATAATTGTAATAATAATATTTGGTCGATTTGTATAGCGCCGTTTTTGTGAAAAATCACCTCAAGGGCGCTGAAACTAATCATTTACAACAAGAAAGTAAGACCATAAATAATCTTATTTTAAGAGGACCGAAGAATCAGAGAAGTTTTATTAATTAGTGTGGTATCAATGAAAAACGTAATCAATAATGAAGATTTTATGTAATAAAAACCCTTCCTGTTTTTTTTTGTGTTCGATCGTAATTCAATTTATATGAAATGCCTTTTGATTTCATTTTATTTATGAACCGCAATTTTAGTTGGATTTAAATATTATTTCAGGCTTTAAAATAAATCAGATTATTTAAACACATAATAATTCTTATTGTTCGCGAAACGTTTTATTGGAGTTAAGTGACATTGAATTATTATAAAATTAAGTTATTGGTTCATGTTATTTATCCCGTTAGGGGGAATGTTGAATTTATTTTGGAAGGTGCTGCCATGCATTTGGGCTTTATTTTAGAATCCATAAGCGACAAGATAAAGAAATAAAGGGGACATCAGTTTTAGTGGGTATTTAAAAACTGAAAAACATGTAGTAGTAAAAGTATAACAGGTAATCATTATTTTATTTGCGTCGTTGCGCTGTTGTAAAATTACGTTTGTCGAAAAAAAAAACTTTGATTGTTGTAGAAAATACCTACAATACAAGTAAAATGTTTTAAGAGCACCTACCATATATTTTTAATTTTATTGAAAATAACTTTTTTTGAATTATTTGATTGGTAGAGTTTTATTTAACCCGATGTTCATACACAAAACTGGTTTTATATTGCCAAACAATAAAAAAAAAAACTTTAATTTAAACATTATTTTTATCACAAAATATATATTTTCTAGACACTTTTCTGAAAATTAAAATCTTCAAAAGAATCATTTGATAAAACTGTTTAATAAATTCTTATTAGGTTATTAGATTTCAATGTCAAATATTATATTAATGTAAATGCTTCTGCATTGACTAAAATAGTATTGAAAACGTCTGAAATAATTTTGCCAATGAAAAACAGATTATAGTTTTTTTTATAAGCCGAGCTTAAACAAAATGATGTAACGACAATGCAAAGACAATTTTTAAGCATACAAAGTTAAATTAACTTAATGTTAAAACGATACGTAAATTCCTTCACTGGACTACAAAAACACAATTTAGTGTTCAACCAGTACTATCCAATGTGTACTTCTCAAGTGTTCCCTGCCCGTTACTGCTCTTGCCAAAAGTATTATAATTCCTTCTAGCTATTTTCCTGAAGCGGATTGGAACTAATCACGACTTGCTTATGCAATATTTTTTTCTTGTCGATGCCATTCAAGTTCATTTTCTAGTTCATTGTGAAACTATACTACTGTATTAAGCAATAAAGTGTTTGGCTTTATTGAGCTTAATTTCGGTGGTGTGGTACATTCCCTGGAAACTTGAATGGAAAACTGTATGATAACATATCTTATCTTATTAAGTACTTGAAAATGATTTAAGCCATAATATTATTTTAAAATAGTAGCTTATCGTTAATATTGTGCAGAAAAATAAAATAAAACTAGGAATCGTGATAAAATTCATCATTTTAAAGATTGCACAGCGATTAGTTATATCAAATATTAAACCCGTAAATTATGTAATAAAACTATTTCTTTTACCACTGACAACTAAAAAAAAAATAACTCTGAAAAGGAAATAAAAGCATAGATATAATGACAGATGAGATTTGACTCAAGTTTTCCCATGGTTTTACACTGGCTCAGGTCCATAACCATTTGTTTCCAGTTCGAGGATTTTTAAAGGCCTGATGCCCTTTCTACACTGTACAAATCTTTTTCCACGCAGTCAGTCCATCTCTTCCTTTTGACACGATTTTCGATGTCCTGTCATCTGGCATTCTTTCCACATGGCCCACCCATTGCAGTCTTGGGAATTCACAGTGTCTCGTGTCAGTTTCATGCTCCACTCAGGTAGATATTTTCTTCAAATAAGAATTTTAAGGTGTCGCTACCTTCTAAATAAATACTTAACACAAAGTGCCATCGTTAAATGAAGTAACTGTCAAGCGAAAAATAAAATATCTGCTACCCAAATCAAATTAATGTCTAGAATAAACAGAAAATAACTTTCACATTAAGCTCCACAAAATTCAAGACGAATAAAATTCGGATAGTTTATTCCTCATTCATTGAATTTGTGGAATCATGTTGACACAGGAATTGAGAATTCCATCAACATCGCCAACGCAATCAATGGAGCCGTGTAATATTTGATTCCTCAGTCACGCGTTTGCCTTCGACCCAAAACATTATTGATTGGAAAGAATACACCAAGGACTAAGATAGAAATAAACTCCCGCCGCGCGCCCCGGTGCGGTGATGGAATATTTACATCGAGACTCGTAAATAAATGAATAAAATATTGTCGTAGAATTATGGGATCAATTATATATTGAAAACAGGTATGTGTATGAGAATTGGTAGATGTTTCGATTATCCCTTGATATCAGCAAGTATTATATGTTGTCTTAAACGTAGTAACTAGATATTTACCATGTATAATACCTATGACACAATGGCAAATGTTGGACCACTTATTTATGACTAGTAAATATAATTAAATGTAGTAGAGAATGTCGGCGTCCACTCTAACACGAAACACTTAAATGTATTATGTTACTAACTTCATTTTCCGGCTTCGCCCAAGATTTTTTTTCTAAATTTTTTAAATAATATTTATTTATTTACGCCTGTCAAAGGTTTTTTACACAAATATTTACTTTTTTTTTTAAAAACAATTAACTCATTAACAGTGCAAAAAAGATTGTAAAAGAAAATAAAAAATAATATTATGATTTCAGCACTCGGTTTTCTATTTTGAAATAATATTTATTTCTTTACGCCCGTTAAAGGCTTTTTACACAAATATTTTTAAAACAATAAACTCATAAACAGTGCAAAAATATTGTAAAAAGAAAAAAAAAAAAATTGAATAAGAGGTAGAAAAATATTGAAAAAGAAAAGAAAAAATAATATTAAATAAATAACAGGTTAAAAAATATTATCTAAGAAAAGAAAAAATAATATTAAATAACAGGTTCAAAAATGTTGTAGAAGAAAAGAATAAATAATTTTGAATAGCAGGTTCAAAAATATTGTATAAGAAAAAAAAATAATAACAGGTCCAGAGTTAAATAGTTTCAACAATCAGTTTAGCTTTACCCGATGAAAAAAACTGTTCTAAGGTATACTTATAGTGTGGTATTGACGTGCTCGTAGTATTTGTTTCTCGGATGTTGAATTCGTCGCATAGGAGTATCAAATTGTGAGGTTGAAGCAGAATTGTCACAATACTATGGCAGGTACTGTCTTGTGACCGTCTTGCCAGGAACATATATGGAACTTGTAAAAAATGGCGTCATGTCCTTCTTAAAACAAAAACAACATTTAAAAGCTCCACAGCCCATTATAGCCATAGTTACGTTCATCTAAAAAAATCCAGAGAGAAAATAAGGTTGTGTAAATTTCAGGTCGCAGATTTGAATTAACATTTATCCCATTGTATATGTCTAAATCTCCAAATTTGTGGACATTGCTTTGACAATGACTGTTGATGTATAACAGTAAATGTATGGGTACCGTAAATATTTTCAGTGTAAAACCTCTATGGTTGTATATTTCGTAAAAAATTACACCTACCTGATGATTATAAATATACTCCTTACACGTCACAAATCCAACTCTTTATTTGTGGCCAGAGAAATATCGCCTGTAAACAGTGCGTCTTTGCGGCGACGCCATATTTACACCCTTTGGATTTTGACATAAATTTGGACATTTCAATCATCCTTTTTTACGATCATGCTCGAAAGAATAAATATCTGATCACATCGTATTTTTGAGTAATGAAGGTCTAGATTTGAATAATTCATAACGGGCGAGGTGGTGGGGGTTGGAAAATAAAAGGTGCCCCACTTATCTCTCGCCATACACAATACCACATCTATTGATTTTCCATTCAACAGTTTGTTTCATTATTTGCGGGGTCGAGAATTCGTTTGATACATGCCCAACACTCACGTCATGACGCTTTGTGATGGTGCCCGTGAATAAGATATTGTCACAGAAAACTATACCGGTCTGGTTTTCTTGTGACGATAAAGGTGGCATCAATTATGATATTTTTGTAAACAATTTCTCAAAACAGTGCCAAATTTATTAATGAATATTTATTTTTAACCTTGTAAATTGTAACTCTTGATTGCCTTTGGAAAAATAAGTTTAAAAATACCAAATAATGATAACAGCATCCGTAGTGTAATGGTCTAAGCATCGATTCTATGTAGGGAGGAGAACGCCATCATTATGGGTATTATAGTGATTGTCAAGTTCTGTAAAAAGACTTTTTGAGGCTTTCAAAGAAATATAATTTAAATTTATGACGATTTAACATTATGAAATTTTAAACTATATTCCAATATTTGTTTATTAAGACCGTACTGGTTACACCTTATAACAGGCATCTTCAAACCGGCACAATTTTAACTAAATCTATTAATGTCAGGAATGGACGCTTATTGAGTCTATATACAACCCGTCTCCCAGAAGGTAATAAAACTACCCGAAGGTATATTTGTATGTAATTTGTAAAGCCACCCGTCAGAAAAAAACAAAATCCTAATGCAGAGCTCACACGCGGACAATACAGAAGACAGGGCGATACTGTCCTGTCCCAGTCCCGTGAACGGTCTCGACCGCAGACCCGGTCGTAATAAAAGAGTGAAATAAAGTTTAAATAAAATTGTATTTTTAAATTATTTAAATGGAGCTCCACCACGAATTGACAGTTTGAAAATTAGAAATAATGAATTTGTGACCTTGGAGATATTTCATCGATTGTTAGTTTAGGGTAAGGTTTGACAAATTATATTTTAATGTAAGCCACCATTATTTAATCCAACAAGCACTGCCATCTGCTATCGATTCTTCGTAAATGGAATTCGGTGGGCGATGACGAAATTTTTGTTGTAAAGTTGGATGTGTGGTCGTATAATTTATGCATGTGCAGGAAATAATTTTAAAACTTTTGACTTGTTTTATTTATATCTATTAACATCGTAATGTGTTTGCTTTTTGTTTCCCTGGAAAGCTTACGTTCGATGGTAGTATTCGAAATGGTTAACTTAATCTCTAATTTATAGGTCAATCATGATAAGCGGAAAGCATTGGGCTTTCAGAATAAGTTTGACTTGTTAAACTTATACAGGCTTTGATATGGTGCAGGATACAAAAGCCCCACCGAGTACACGTGTCAACGTGATTCGTTGAGCGTTATATTATGCACAACACCAATATTTTTTTGACCACCATTGATGTTTTTTTGTAAGGCTTTTCAGTGACTTTCAGGGCTCAAGTGAGTTACAAAACGATATATATAATTCTTATTTTATTATATCTTGACCCCAAGTACTAAAAAATCACAAGCCCCCATTACCAATACCATTAATAAAACTGTATTATTATTATTAAAAATACAAAATAAACCGATCTTCATTTTTTCATCGGAAATTATCGACCTGGATAAAAATCGCAAAAATATTTAAACATTGAATTTATGCCGTCAGTATTCATAAAACCTTACATAGAACTTATTTTTTTCCGACAAATATGGTTTTAGTAGGTCTGTAAATAATGAGAAATCAAGTAGACTGTTCCTATATCGACTTTCTCAAAAGGCTTTGACACTGTAAACCATGACATTCAATTGTGCGAAATCGCCCAAATATGACTTTCACTTATTAGCATTATTCGGACTTAACCTTTCAGATAGAAAACAATCTGTTGTATGAATTCTATTAATCATCTGAATTCTCCATTTTTTCGGGTGTGCCTCAAGGGTCAATCTAGGAGTGATTTCTCTTTATCAATGGAATTGCAGAGATCTCCTTTTCTGCTTTTTCCTGTCGATCTTAAGCTATTTCTAAAATTTGTATGTAAAAACAAAACTCTCTTTACTTTTATCTTTTGTCAGAGGTAGTTATCATTTTTAATGAAGTCTATAAAATCAACAACATTTCAGTTTTCTGTCATTCTGTATTTCTCAACCCATTTTATTTCAAAATACGTCGGGCACCATAAGATAAATCCTAACCATTTAATATATTCCTATTATTTCAGCTTGCTTGATAAACTAATAATAATACAATTATCTACGAAGTTAGATGAGAATTTATCGCCAAAAGATAATGCATTAGTATCTCAATGGGGTTTGTTGCATAATAGAACACGACGGAAACTTTAAGGGTTGGATAAAAATAAACTTCATTCGGTTTAATTAAGAACAAAGTTAAGCATGACATGCGACACCTTAAATTAAATGCTCGGCAAGAAACGGGTCTTAAACTTAGAAAATAACTCTCACTTTGCTTTACGGTAAAAGGAGCTAATATTAACTTTAATTATAATGTAACATTAACCTTATTTATATTATTATATTCTTTGAGCGTCTTTTTTATTTTTAGTATATAACTGCTATTTATTATTTGATACGATTCAGATATTTAAGTATCATGTTATTTTGTAACTTGCATCTGTGAAAAATTACGAGACAACTCGTGTTTACTTCTTAATTTAATTGATTACGAACTAACCATTATTCGTTTCACCGAAAGGGTAACTAGAAGGATGGACTACTCATAATTCTGTCTTGGCGCACACTCCTTCATTCAAATTAATACATTGTCTCATGAATCATGTTATTTTGACTGTTGACACGACCTTATTCAAGTATTTCATTCCCTTGATCGTGGCATGTCTCTCTCGGGCGTCTCTGACTTCTTCATCCATTTACTTTTGAGTCATATATTCTCCTTACACTTTATTTTTCATTGTTTCGCTCTACATGTCCAATTGTTTATTGCACTTGCATCTGCGTGGCGTTTCGGAGGAAATTGTACTTGTAATTGTACCTTGTATTCTGGGGACCGCAGTTCGGAAAAGTAATCGGGATACAAGCGCAGCCAAAGAAGAAGACACGTTTATAAAATATCCAGTTTATTTCGTGTATGTTTGAGTTTTTATAGAATTGGATTATGAATTCAAGTGCCATTTTTCTCTTCTTTTAGCATTAAAAAACGGTTTGAAAACAGAATAAAAGTTTTTTTAAAGTCGCGCGTCGCCGGGATTTGAATCCGCGACCTTTGTGTACAGCCAAGGATCTTACCACTCTGTCACATATGTCAAAACAATTCATTGCAAATCACAATTGACCTTTCGTTTTTCCCGTCTAGCGGTAAAACCCTGGGAAATGGGTTTTTATGGTTATTTGTCATTGAAGAAAGGAGAAGAGTATTGTTATTTACTCGTAGGTTCAACGCACTTTCGGAATACGCTTGCGACAGGTCATGCCTTTTCAGGTCGTTTCATTTTGTTCGATCTTTTGACAACACAAAATAAAATAAGTTTATTTTACAGATCTTTTATCTCTTTCAGCTACTGAATGCTGGAAGAAATCTCATGCAAAAATGTTTTTTTTAATAATACACGATCTCAGTGCTTTCATAAATGTTTTGACTCGGATAGAGTATACTGGAATAAGCTTTATTATGCTAAAAATTATATTTAAAAAAATCAGGTGGTTAGATTTGTACGCCTTGAAATACCAGAAATAAAAAAATGGTGACAATTAATGACTTTATATTTTCACCATATTTTTCCGTTTATTGATCATGCTTGGCATTCTTAAGGTCCTATTATCAATCAATGATTAAAGCTTCGTTTTTGAGGTGTTTTCGTCGAAACCCAATGTTTACCTAAGGAAGACGAATCGCTTCGATAAGGAAATCTCAGATGTCTCTAGACCCAGAGGTCGTGGGTTCGAAACCTCGGGCATGCGTAAATAGAATTAAAAAGTGTTTAACATACAGAATTTATAAAACTTGACTTATTTACACATTTTGCACATTGTTATAGAGTGAAAAATACTTTATGTTGAGAAACCACTATTCAGAATCGGAACTTTCAAATTTATTTAACCTATGTTATAGACCCACTGGCTCTAAAAATTTAGAACATATTGTGTGCGTCATCGCATAAGAATGTACTACAAACAACTATATAAATCCAATAAAATAAAATTACCATAAAACATCAACTGGATCAAGAAAAATGACAAATTGTAACTGTATTTTAAAACTCAATAGTTCTCCTAGTTATTCCTAGATGGTCAGTCTGTGGTAGTATTACAACTTTTTTTTATTTACGGCTAGGCAACAGATATTTTTCCAGTTTTGAAAAGATACGTTTTGAAGGGCTGAGAATTGACTTTAACATGATGGATATTCTCGGCCAAAAAGGTCTGACTTTTCGAATAATAATTATTGTCGGAAAGGTTGAGTGAAAAGGTGATTTTGGGGCTGGGATTTAATAAGAATGTATTATGTAGGACCGAATTTACTTACATTATTAAATATGATACAATCTGAGACTTCAAGGCTTGATGTGGGGTAGATTTTAATTTAGAAAATATAATTTTAATGTCTGTCTGCAATAATTGTGTAGTTAAATTTATGTTTTGAAATTATCGTTACTTTTGAAAATTTACCCATGAACTTGGGCAATAAAAATCGTTGGATGTTTCTATAAAGGATGTCATTAATTCTACTTTATATGGCATGGAAAAACATTAAAGGCATTTTGGTTTGAAAATTTTGTTGCAACTCTTAAAGTAAAACGATTTATACCTAGCCTTAAATTCAAAATGGGGTAGGGATATAGGCACTCACTACTTAAGGGTACTGTTTTCGTGATTAGTTCAGAGTTGTTGGCCATAAGCAATAATGGTTATGATTCCCAAGTTAAATACACGCAACTTTTATTTAAACGTTTTGTGTGTACTTGCTACTCCACATTTGTTAATTACTTCATATTCAGACTTAATTTTACTAGAATTTTTTCAAACCCCACTGGTCTGATGTTTTACAATTTTAAGACTTGTTTAGGAAGACTTGTAGTTTCGAGGTACAACGTTTTGTTATTAGTTATTTTCAAACGCTCTAGAAATGTGTAAGAATTTTGGAATATAATTGTTAAACAATAATCAAAAATATAGAATACTTAAACTTAACAATAATGTACGGTCCGTCTAATATGGATATAGGAGTAACTTAAAAAAGAATAAGATTTTCTTACAAAAACTATTTGTTTCTACGGTAGTTATTTGGGTTTTCGAATGTTCTAGTTTTATTTGTTTTAAACACACAATTTTAATAGGGTTTACAGATAAAAATCGCTCACTGTCGTGAAATCGACATTATTTAATTTTATCATTTTATGAAAGTTATCTGAATATAATTTTTTCGATTTTTAGGTTTAGCATTATATTCTTAATCTGTTAATAAAAAAATTTTTGGATAAATCTTGTCAACATGTTAAATATTTATTGAACATTAATTTGTCAATCCCTGAAATAACGAGCAAGTTATGTCTTTTCCATCTTGGTCGTTCTTACTTTTATTACAGCACGTTTATTAATAGACTTAGTACACGTATATATTATTATACCGTCTTCTTTATCAGAGTGCGGAAGAGTAACAGAACAGAGATCTATAATAGGATACCACTGCTTTGGGTGTTTAATGTGGGTTCATCATATGAAGTTATAAGGCGGTGGACAAATAAACAATGGCATTCCGTTTGATATAAAAACTTTACCATTAGGAAGGAAGCAGGTATTTAAAATGTGAGTAAAATAAACAGGGTAGTTGTAAACTGCTGATTGGTCAACTTCTTATATATCCACACTAGCGACTCGATCTAAGATTCTATCGATTTACCTAATTCGGCCAGCTGAGATGCTCATTATAAGGTATTAAGCGAATATTTAATTAGAAATTACAACATAAATATCGGTAAAATAATGTGTTATGGTAGGTAGTAGAGCTGATTTTTAGATTTTTTGCGTTTTATAGGTTCTTAGATTACACAATACGTTTATTTTTATTTGGTCGCTACAGGAAGGGAGTCGATAACAAAAAAAAAAATGAAATGTTGATAGGTAATGCACCCAATATATTTCCATTATCAAGATCGTGAAAATACAATAATGCAATTATACTCGTACATGATTTGATCATTAAGTTATTAATTGAGATCATTAAATGTATTGCAATTTGTTCACTATTAATAGAAATAAGCTTTGCGATATGCATAGGATATAATATAAAAAAACTCTAATAATAATATTTTTTATTGAAATATATATTGTACGTGTTGTAAGCTATTTTAGTCCCACGAAATATTCAAGGGAAATTTTGAAATAAAAAAGTGAGATTTGATAAATTGCGACAACATTCTTTGTCCAATTACGGTGTACCTACTCGGAATCTAAGGAATTCCCGGGATCATTTGCTTCCCTTTTAAGGGGAAAACTAAATGTCGACATTTTATCAGTGATTAGTTCGCTCGAGTCGGCGCTCGTAAACAAATGTATGCAAAGTGTTTTGGCGT
Organism: Drusus annulatus; assembly: GCA_022651775.1. Lineage (NCBI taxonomy): Eukaryota > Metazoa > Arthropoda > Insecta > Trichoptera > Limnephilidae > Drusus > Drusus annulatus. The sequence continues at coordinate 275,595 of JAGWCC010000376.1, read as the reverse complement.
TCCATCATTATCAACTTAAAAAAAACGTAACTAGCCATATTTGTATCCCCACTGTACTCGTTACTCATTCAGCTAACTATATATTTATTTTATTGCTGGTATTGTTTTTTTTTTATTTGCTTATCTTTAACTTTTGATGAATTATTGTTTGCGTGACAGTATTATCCGTGTAAAAAGGGGTCGAGTAAGTACACATTGAAGCATATCAAATTATAAATAACGTATCAAATGAAGTCAAAGACGCCATAATATGTTCTTCGCAACGAAATACCTCAAAACACAACGGGGTTCGAAATGTTGAATAACGTGGAGTCTTAAATGTTTCTTTGTATTTGGTTGTAAACCAAACCATTCAAACCTTCAAAATACCACTAAAGAAACTGTGTTTTCGTATTCAATGTTGAGGTGTGATAAGGTGAAACAGAGCCCGTTTGAATATCAGATTCTCCGGTCTGTCCCTGCAAATGCCAGAGGTTTGTAGATTAACAAGTACGGCGGTTTATAAGACAATCATTTTTTTTTTACACTTTACTTATCTTCAGTTTTGTTCGATAAATATAAGCGCAAAAAACCTCGTTCAACTCAAGTATTAACCTCTCATTTCCTCTTTTCCACCCACCCATTAAAGTCCTCTGCCATTATAATCTTTTCATTCGTATTTGTCATTCTTATTACATCTCTCACTCCCTAGTCCAAAAATCATCCTTCACTTTGACGCTTTCAGAATTAACGAAAACATTGCTAATAACAAGAAACACCCTCGTCAACCCGATTTTGGATCCACATTATTCTCACACTACCACATCCATACTGCAACATACAGGTACATTCAACCATTCTAGGAAACAGTTACGCTGAAACACCCTGAACACGCCTTCTCTGTGTCTGGTTGCCCAGGGCAGGTGACGCTCGTTTCACTATGTTGCATTGCTCTCTTTCTTCATATTCTCTGTTTCACTAAGTACATCCAAGCATTTACCTAACATTGATACTCACACAATTGATTCATCTTCCTTTCCATTCCTTCTTTCACATTCCACGTACCAATTCGACGTTGTTCACATTCCGTCCTCTTCTTTGCGTCACCGAAGGGTTGGCGGTGTGATAGATAGCGTACCTCATCGCCTATTATTTCAGCCACAACCTACCTCCTACACGTAACTAATTACATAAAATATGATTCTATAGCATAATATCTACAAACGTTATGCTTACAACTATGGCAATAACTAAATGCAAAAATATGTAATACAATAAAAATAAGAGGCAAATGTACTGTTAAACTTAATCCTAACGCCGAAAAATGTCCAAAGATGACCAACGAAGAAACTATAACTAAAACGTCTTATCACTGTATGCAAATCGTAAATTGTTTTAAAACCACATCTTATTCCAGAGTGACATAAAAAAAGGGCGCGGGTTTAGTCCGATGTCATCTTTTCAGGCGTAGGCATTCTTGAGTTGACACGTGACTGCCATAAATCTGTCATCCATTTGGCCGTCGGCAGCGGGTAGGGCGGGCGGGGACGACGGGCAGTGGGGAGCCACGGCAGGGATGCAGGATTCATCAGATGATCCCTCTTCCCCGGAACGTTGGTTGGGCGAGGGTGCAGCGGGGTGCGGGTGGTTACACTTCGCATCGAGTGAAATGATTGAATCGCCACACATTTCGTATTACGTTTCACTTTCTAAGAGTATTTTTATACCGTATTGCAAATGTTTCTTACCATAGTAGGTAACCATTTTATTGATATTTATATCTTTCCATATAATATAATTTATATCCAAGATCATCAGAAAATATATAAAAGCCAGATATGGCTATACCTTTCGTCTGTTAAAACATAATTACATTAAAAAGCCAAAGTTACTTTTTAGGTACAAGTATATTGTATCACTGATATGCATTACTAGCAGGCTATGTAATATACTTTTTCGGTTCACCAATTTAGTTCGAAATTTTCAACAATAAAGCTGAAACCTGTTTATCTGAAGCAACTAAAACTCTTATTAAATCATTTTGACGGCACCAACCCTATACTCGTGTGTACATACTTTGATAATTATTATAAAGTATGTTGTATATTGTTTAATGTTTAAATCTCATAATTAATCAAACCCCTTTTTGGAATTTTTGCTTTTTAAACCAATTTGTTGGGACTGAAAACACAGTTCAACATTTATTGGTTTGTTGTCGACCACGCAACCTTACCGTACTTTATCACTAATAATAGAAAATTCCCCAACTGAAATAAATTTGTGTAAGCGTACATAAACTCTGTAACTTCAAATAAACTAAATTTTATTTCCCAATTCAGACACACTACAATTTCGTATTTATGTACGTGGTTCAAATAACTTACCTATGAGTTAAGAATATATTCTAGTTGAAGGTAGTTTATTAAAGTTTGATCATATTCCTCCCTGAATACAATGCCAAACATTCAACGGAGGCAACACCAATGAATAGGTATGGTTACTGGTTGAAAACCTATTGAACTTCAGTATGTCGCACCTCCAATCAAGGCTTTGTGAGTTCGTGAAGCGCATACCAACGTGTTCTCCAGGGGTATTCCCCCGGGAATAATACACTTAAAATAGAAAACTTCAATGTGAAATACCTATGTATCGTTTAAAGTCAATATATTTTTCATTTGAGTTCCTTATGGTTGCTTTTTATCAATGAAGTCTCAAAATTTACAAAATAAATCTTTACATCGAAATTGTCGTGGTAGGTTTATCTTCTATAATTTAACTACAGTGCACACAATCTTAGTTTAACATTTTGGGAGATGGTTAAATACAAAATTCTTAAAATGACAACGAGAAATTATTCAAATCTATTGTTTTCAATATTTCATTCAACAATACCGTACCTCTTGTCATGCTATGTGCGTATATACGTTCTGGTATTGTATGTCAGAACATCTGTTTTCCTGTGCGGTATATAGAATCTTTTGATAGATTATACGGGTTTCAGCGAGAGGTACACAAAGTCATATTAATTGTGGCTCATTAAAAACAAAACTCCAAGTCTCTACAAAACATAATACTACGTTCGGCTTTCAATCAGCATTACTGGACTCCACCCGAGTTTAGTTTTATAATTTTCGTAGAAAGCAATCACTCTGTGGTTTGACATATTTAATGAAAATTATATAATAACTGTATGTTTATATAACCGCACACCTTGTATTTTTTAAGTTTAATTTTGTACCCTGATTATGTTTAGGCTAAGCGAAACCGGTCGGTCATAAAAATTAAAATTAAATCTGTGGTCTCATGCAGTTTTTATTTCATTTTCATTTAATAAGTCAAACCAAAAAATTACCTACGAAATTATATATATTTAAGTTTTTTGTATTATTTTATTTGGTTCTATACAAAGTTAGTATTTCATTTTCACCAGTTTTATAAGGTTGTCGCACTAGTTACATCGGTTATTCAGTGGCTCATGTTTCAATTACAACGTCACACAGTAAAAGTCTCTAGAGAATAAAAGTATTTTAATCTCGCATATCTCATACATAATAAAATATTTTTAGATTTTGTATATTTTAACTGACTTCACAATGCCCCTCTTTTATCCATAGTTTACACTTCATCGGAAGGTTCCTTACCGATACTACCATCAATTATCGAGTTGGAGTAGTTCCCTGACAAGACATATAACAAAAAAGAGCGATCATGTTATACCCGAATAAATTTCAAATTGTAATGACTTTCTTAGGACCACAACATGTGATCTATGATTAAAATTCCATACAGAACAAAATTACGAAAAATTACAGAACACTGATTCCTAACCCTGTCTCACTAAAATGATTCACTAACTTCTAAAATACACGCAAACTAAAAAAAACGTAATATCGGAATTGAACGATTTGTCGTCTTTTAAAAACAACATTATAGGCCATCAACACGTTTAAATTTACAAATACAATCTTCACAAATATCGACCGCTACAATCGCTTTACTGTAACAGAACTATTAAACACTACTGTAATAATTGTAGCTTAAATCAAGGGGATCAGCTGAACTCAATTTTCCCCCAAGATGAATTCGCTCTGACCAGCATATTTAAATAAGCAAAAAATAAATAAAATTGGATATTGACATAATTTACTTTGGTTTGAATTCCAGATTTTGGGATATTAACGGATAAACAAACCCAACAAAGCACGAGGTAATATAATCGAACTGTTATGAAAATGGAGCAAAGTAAGTCCAAAAATATAGCACAGATGATGAGGGTGGATTTTTTTATCGCCACTTTGATTTCTATGTAACTACTACTACATCGACCTTGAAATACGAAACAACATATGTCATTATAAATAGATTCCTCAAAAGGTTTTTGGAATCAGAAGCCGAGAAGATTTGATCATGCGTGTGTGGGAGAAAAAAAACTTTATTATTAACGTAATTTAAAAATCTCCTTTAAGTATTTCTTCGTGTTTACTGAATTTATAAGGGGAGAAACATCTTATTTTTCATAGTCTATAAAGTACTTTAAGTATAGTTAATATTATTATATCGGAATAAGTCTCGTAGATACCATTATGTGTAGATATATGATTTGTTTGTGTTATAATATAAAAATACATACTAATTTGTGAAAAGATGTCATAAAATACTTGATACTATCGACGAATGCTTATGTAGTCAGTTTCCTCATTTTTGAAACTTGTAATCCAAGAAGAACGTATATATCTGGAGTGACACTGCATTCCGGGGTAAGACGCCCATCAAATTGTCGTATCAAAGTGCAGCTTTTAACTTCAATCCCATATTCCGAAAATTTACGGTAGTAATGTTCAGCGACTTTTTAAGAAGGCATTGTTTTATCTTTTTCCTTATTTCACATTGGACATTTCGTCCCACCAATCTAAACCTTTCAACGTTATGACAGCCTCTGACGGCTGTTCATATGTAATTCCAGTTTACCGTTTAGGTATGGGTGAATGCAGGAACCTCCATTAATGGAGGATTGAACGCTGCTGGCGAAAATAAGAAATTGTCCAAAGAAGCGAAGCTAGCAGTTCACAATGAAGTGCTTATACTAACCCTGATGTATGGCAGTGAGGCATAGAACTGGCAGAGGAAAGATGAAATAGACTGAATGCTGTGGAAATGAGATCTTTGAGACGAATGTGCGGTAAAACCATGTATGACCGTATTAAAAAATGTGGATATCCGGAAATAATGCAAGGCTGATGTGAGCGTAATGAATAGGATCAAGAAAGGGTCGCTTAGATGGTTTGGGCATGTAGAGCGAATGAACAAAGAAAGGAGTGTGAAATGATGCGAAAGTGAATGGAAGAAGTCGAGGACGCCCGAGGAAGATATGGCACGATCAAGTAAATCAAATATTTGAGTCGGGTCATGTGAAGAGTCAGAATAACAGAAGAGTATGTATGAGACAATGTATGAATGTAAATGAAGCAAAAAAAGTGTATGCCAAGACAGAGTTATATGACGGTCCGTCCTTTCTACCTACCGTGAACGACGTAAACGGCGTGATGGTTAGTGGTTAGCTTAGGTATTTATAAAGCCTTTGCAAGTGAGTAGCTGAGTATATTTTAGGGATTTGAACCATAGTTTGTCACTTCATAGCCGTGTGCTGAAATCTTATGAAAAGGCTCTGTAAAACTGTGTTATAATTGTAAACATTTCTATTATTCGACGAAAACATGTATGTGTTTCATTTATTTAGTACCTATTGGTACTTTTATATTATGTAATGCATAACAGGAAAACAACTTGTGTAAAATATTCATTGAAACGATCAGAAACTGTTGTTTTATTATGTTCTCGATTATATCGGGTAAAATCTGGGGACAAATGATTTTTGGTTTAAATTATCAAATCCACCCTTTTATATTATTAAATATGAATGTGTTCCCGGTCCGACGCAACAGTTACTTTTACGCATACTCGTATACATATGTATGTAAGCGATATGAATTAACGTTATTGTAAATATTTTTTCCGTGGGGATATATTTTCGCATTGTCCTGTGTAAAAACGTGGCTTATTTAAAAACTATGACCGTGATATAGTGACTCAAATTACTAAATATTCAAATGGCAACCGGGAATACGCTTTATACCAATATCTTAGTAAAATATTTGAACCCGTGAAAAATTATTTTTTAAAGTCTGTATAACATCTAGGTTTTTTTGCCATTTTTAACTAATTGTAATAAGATGTTAAAGCTCTCCTGTCTCGATTCAAATCAGATTCTGAAATCAATTTGCCGAGAAGGCTAGTTGGTTGGGAATGAAAGCTCATTGGAAAGTTCTTATTTTAGAAAAAGGTATTCAGATTTCTTACAATGATGAATTCGCGATCGAGATAGAGAATTCTGAGATCTTATTGTTGATTTTATTTCCCAGGTCGATAATTTTATCTCGTGAACCCGGAGTCGAGTTTGAAAGGTTGAATTTAATAACGAGTAGGGATAAAAAGATTATTATAATTATTAAGCTTGTCAAAGTGAATATATTTAACACGGACATTGAAGGGACCCGGTAACGAAGGTCTGTATTGGATTGAAAATAAGGTTTTCTCATTAAAACTTGGTCAGCCCCTAATGGGTGAAGTGCAAAATGCAATTATATTTTGTTATTTTCTCTGGTTTTTTAGCTTTGTTACAGAACTGAATGATTAAATACTTCGGCTGATCAAAATTATAAACAAATGAATTTGACATGATTTCGATAAATATTATGTTTTCTCTTTTATTGAGTAATATTTATTGGTAACGTATTGCATATTGTTATATAATTAATCGAAATTGTAATATTTTTTTATTAGAAATGCCTATATGCGAATATTAATATGTACAAACATAATTAAAGATAAGACGATATAATAAATTGAACTTAATTTTTCAACATTAAATAAGGATTGTTGTAAACTAAATTACTTTAAATCTCAACTTTAAAACTTATTGTTTTTTTGATTATGTGCACATTATGTTCTTTATAAAATATTTGGTAGACCTTTGTGTATAAAATACCCATGGGTGTCTAAATGAATAAACATAATCTAGTGAGTACAAATCATCAAGTTTGGAAACAATATTTTATTTGACGGTGTCTTTAAGAAATGCGCATTATTAACAGGACAACAACTGGTAATATGCAACGTACTAACCATGTATAAGATTCACACAATATGAAATTTTCTAACCTATTTTCTGCTGCAAATGTTTATAATTGCAATCACGCGAAGCGAAGTTTTATTTTTATGATGACTTTATCCGAATTTATTAGGATTTTGTCATCTGTTAGTATTCTTAATTTATTTATTTATTTTATATTTGCAAAAACAGTTATACACCAAAACATTGCAAAAAACACAAAAAATTGTAATCATAATTACACAAAGATTAAAGTAAAAAGAAGTTTAAAAACAAAAAAAAAATAGTTTTCAAGAAGTACATAATATAGTTAGAACATAATAGCTAGTTCTTGCTTAAAATTGTTGTAGCTCGTGTGAAAAATATCCAAATTTCCTGCGAGGCAGTTGATTAACCTAGTTAGTCTTCCCAGGGGCATCACCATTGGTAAGTTAGTTCTACACCTGGGAAGAAACAGAAGCCTGTGTTGGCGGCCACGCGTGAAATTATCAGGGACATAAAATCCAATTTCCGCCAAGATGTCAGGTATTAATAATACACCGTTCAGGAGTTTATGAGCAAAAAGCAGTAATGCTATATCCCTCCTCGAGCTAAGGCTGCAGATACCCAGCATTCCCGAGATAAACGCTGTTGGAAACAGCCATGGGTAAATGTATCCATGTACTTAAAAAACATACTCTCCATATTCTATCCACAAAAAATAGCATCTTCATCATAAAAAAAAACTCTTGCGTTGTTCGTCGGCTACGTAAATTTTAATTGGAAAATCTTTAATATTATGAGGTGTTATGAATAAGGGAGCAGCTAGAATAACTGTGAATCGTAGCTTAATAGGATTTATTTTATTTGTCCTTGGCACAGTACCCGGCTTCCCCTTTTACTAAACAACATTGGCGCCCTAAACTCCTTCTTCGTAGATGAAAGCTTATCGAAGAGAGACATGGTATTAATAAATGATTCAGTGCGCGTCGGAGCCACCCTTGAGATTTCTACGTCAACCTTATGAAATGAAGAAATATGATAGAATTGGATTATTTTTAAAATAGCATTTGGAATAGCCGACTGGGTAGGCGTTATAAATTAATATATATGATCGAGACGTAACGGCAAAGTTCAATACGTATTGGGTAAGTTATTCGAGAATAAAAATAGTGTAATTTTTGTGTTTGGATATAAATTATTGGTGAATTGAAGCATAAACTTTATTCGTCAGCTACACCCCAACAGCATATTTTATTTTTACAAACTTACACGTTGAATATATTGATATACACTTTTGGGGAATTTTTTTTCTTCAATGCTAGAGGAATACCTCTGTGTTATGGTGGATACATTATTTCTATTCATTTATACGCCTTTGTCAATTGAATTTACTACTCTTTACCACGGAGTAGTTCGCTATGATGCTGCCGCTGATATCTTCGTTATAACTTATCTTTCTCTTCCATGCGTCGTTTTAGAAAGAGGATGTGGTTTAAACGTAGTTACCAGCGGTAGGTATGCCTTTAGCCGTTGTACAGTGCGAATATACACGCTAAACGTGACATCCTGGGTTTCTATAAAATTGCTGTCGGCCTTATGGATAGTTTTTAAGAGTGTATTGGCTACCAGAATAGGCTTACCTATTTGTAGCTACTATGAATGGCATAACGTCAGGGAACGAAATTCTATAGATATCTTTGTCATGGAGACATTGAACATATGAACGGAGTCATACTAGGCAAAAATCATTCTATTAATTTCCGACAATGTTTATAGTATATAAAAAATGAAATGTTTCGAAAAGCTTTTTTCGGTTTGAATTTATCTCCATTTAGCCGAAGAACTAGACGAAGAAGAAAACGTTTCCATTTTATTACATCTGATATTTATATTAATGATATAATAATATCATTTTGACACGATTATAGAAACACTATCTATTAGAGTTCGTTCGTGCGAGATATTAGCATTTCACGGTCGATATTTAATATTTAAAATTCACGCATGTAATTTGTGCTTGTAAACTGTTTAAGCTATGATTATTAACAACTTTACGTCTACCGCTGGAAATCTGGCAATTATGCAAAATTTAGAGCATGCGCCATAATATTAAAAATCACCAATTGTGATGTAATTATGGCTGAATGTTCTTTTTTTAGATTAAAAATAAATATTTAAAATGATTTTTCAATGCCCGCAGGCAAGTTTAAAAAAAAACATTATTTATTCAGCAAATTGGCTGTTCGGATTGAAAATACACATATAAAATATTCCCTAAGAATATAGAGTTTTGAATCAGGGGCTAAAACTACATGTATTCTTTATATGTTCTTGGTAAAATTTTAGAATGATAAAAGTCGATACCGCTGGTGCATTTATAGTAAGTGGTATAGCAACTAGTATATTTATATCTTAAAATTGATATTTAATGATACATTGAATATTTTATGTTGGGATAATACAAAAATTTGAGTTATTTATTTTTATCAGAGATACATTTTCTTCTACAGCTGCCAAACCCTAAATATGTTAAAATGTAATGAAACAATTTCTTATCATAAAACTGCAATAGGGACAGTACTTTTTAAAATCTTTAATAGCTGAATTTCCGAAACATTCATAAAAGCTCTTCTGAAAGTTAAACAAATATTTGTAGTACAGCAATAAAATTATTCAGTCTAATAAATCGACGAAAACGTAAGTGTTAACAAGTTGAATTAAATGCGAAAAGCCAGATTGCATGGGGCGCTTATTAAGGGATGGAGCGTACGGTAGCCAGAAATACCAGAAAAGCCTGAAATACCTACTCGTACATAAACCGCTATTGATCCTGAATAGGTGGTGGCGGTTTCATCAGTGCCTAAATTATTTTAGTACAAAGGTCATGTCCAGTGACCTGGATTCGCAATTTGGGGAGACCAACTACATCAACATTTAGCAAACGTCAAATAAAATTTCCGCTTTTACCACCAGGTACCTATTTCTCAACCGGTAATGAGTTGTTTTTTTTTTAAATCACCTATAATTAATTATTGCTATTTAATTTTATTAGTTTGATAAATTAATTAAAATAGTTAACCAGGTGTCTGTAGTAGAAACCCAATAAACGTATATAATTTACATTTTCAAGTTCTAAATGTCAACTTTTGTTAACGTTCATAAATTTTGTGGCACGTACATATGATAAGATTTTATATATATATATACAAAGCTTATTTGATGTTTACTTCCGCTCATATTAAATAATAACACCCACGGTACTCCCATTCTCCAAAATATTGTTTTCGGTGGGTACGCTGGTTGTATTCATAGTGATGAATTCTCTGTTGTATTTATTTCTGAACGAATAATCTTCTACGAATATCTTGCCAATATAAAAAGATGTTGGCATTTCGTTAGAACCGCTTTTGCCATTTTCGAAAATCGTCGATAAATAAATTACATAATGCTTTCTTTGCTTTTAAACAGAGGTACCCACGTCTAAATGAATGTGAATGACGTATTGAGATAGGTATCATCCTTGTTGAATATACGAATGTTACAGTACCATATTGCTATCTGATAGATTCACACGCTAATTATTGGTATTAACCATTGTATGAAGGGATTGCTTCATTTTATGTTCGTAGGTGGGGTCGTCCCATTCTACTCGACCTTTCCATCAAAACGTGACAAGTTGAATAAATCATAATAATTAGTAATCAGTAGTTATACAATCCACCGCATAGTGTACAAATGCGAACAGAAAAATATTAATTTTACCTCAATTTACGAACTCTTGAGACTTTTGAAAAATGCGAACAGAAAAATATTACATATGCGGAAATCATTAAACATCAAATAACAAAAATTACAAAGGTCACTAATATGGAGAATATACACATTAAAAACATTCGTAGAATTTTAGATGAAAAAAATTTAATGCTCACCAGGGCGGATAAAGGTTAATTTAATATTGTCCTGATGATGGAAGGGTACTTCCGAAACCGGTAGACATAATATTGAATAAAAAAGTGGTTATAAACAAAATGTATTTGTTCTATTTAGAAAAATATTAATTTTACCTCAATTTACGAACTCTTGAGACTTTATTACCCGGCTTCAACCGGTACATCCATTCGATTGAAAATTATACTATGCTACGTCGTCTCGTCTATTTTTTACATTGATATTCAAATATTTTTAAAAGTTAATGTTTAGTTTATGTTTAAAAATTACAATATATGCTGAATAGTTTTTGGTCTAAAATTTCATGTAAAAGTTTCAATTCACTACAGTGAGTACAACGAAACGCAGCATTTTCAATGAAGTTCCACAGGTCATTTCGATATAAGTATGAAATGTTAGCCTACTATTACATATGATCCCAAGATCCTTCGTAGTGGAGACACGTTTTAAATTTCAGTCGTTCATAGTATACCGGTAAACCAAGTATGATACGCCCTAGTGAAAGACAAAAATACATTTAGAAATATTAAACTCAATCTGATTTATTAAATAAAAACACACGTTGTTTAATTAATCATTTCAATCCACAAAGTGTTTGTTTATTCTGATAATTCAATCTGATTTCTTTTATTCCAGTCAACAGTTCTACCAATGTCTGACTGGATTTGAATGCAGTCTTCCGAAGTTTGTATTTTAATGAATATTTTTAGGTCATCCGCGGAAAGAAGAGGTCTTGAATGCAGAATAACCTCTGAAATATCATTTATAAATATAGAAAAGAGGAGCGGACCTAAATTACAATTATTATTTAACATGTCCCATTATGAACAAGGGGTGCAACAAACATGCCTTGAAATACTTCGTAAGGTGCATAATTGACTTTTATGTATTAACATTTGTTTTTATGTCTACTATAAACACAACACGCAAATTTAGCTTTAACATAAATTCTAATTATACGTTATGGTACCTATTCTACAATAGAAATGAAGTATTTTCACATCTTGAAATAGTCCATTTAATTTATTGACTAGATGAACTCTACCAAAAGTCGAGTCGTGTCGTACGTTTTCAATTCCTGTCATATTTAAATTGGAAGATGAGGCAGCTCCTCCTATTTGTATGCTTCCCCTACAAGGAGTCACGTAGCAGAAGGAAAGTAGGAAAAATCCCTCTCTTTGTGGCATTTTCTCATCGATATACTCGTATACAAAGATAGTACCTGTTTCAGTTTGAAACCGTATTGCTATGTCAACTAGCATTGGTTTTCAACCGCTGGTTCTTGGATCGGTTTTGTGCGAAAATGTTTTTAATTCTCAAAACATGCAATACGTCTTAGCGTAAGACAGAGATCAAGGAACCGCGGTAAATAACCGTACATGAGGTATTTTTTGGGTTAGGTACGGCTCTTCAAAAACACTTATATAATATCTTTTATCAAGCGAGGTCAATTATCAAAAATATGTTTTGAAGGAAAAATATCGTGTATATACAAGTAAAAGTGACCATCTGCAAAAATTACGAAATTGAGATTATTAACTATTTGGCATCGTATTAGCATAATGCTTGTGTTGCATTCAAAATGTTGCATCCAAAAACTGCGATAAACACCGAATGCGTTTCAGCTTCGGATGAACTTTGAATTAGAATGGACTGTTAAACGAAGACTACTTGATGGAAGGTTCGATTGTATATTGTGGATAAAATGAGGATTGAAGCCAATTTACTCACCGATGAATTAGATGTTTTCAACTGCTTAAAATCTTGAATTCTTCTTGAACACTACGTTGCAATCAACAACACAACCTGCACGACCGACGACAACGCGATAAGAAGAGCACCAACCCGCGACACGACGATCACCAATAACGTTTTCTTCTTCTTTTTTTTTTTTGCAAGGTTGTTCAATAATAAACCGAATGGCAAATTGGCGGGATAGGTAAGGACTGGATGATAAACACAAAGGTGAGAACCTAACAAGTTGTCTATTTGAAATCCATCAGCTTGCCTGGTAAAGATATTACGTTAATCCGACACTCTAAAAAAATTTTGCGTTTAAAAAATGTGACCATTTAATGGAAACTCATAGACTTTTGACAAGCAAAACTGACCAACTCACATAGTCACTTTTACTTGTCGGTAGAAGTCTCATATTCTGAAGGATTACATACCTTCTAATATAAATGAAATAAGAAATGAACAAAATAAACCAGGTATTATATTGTATAAATATAATTAAATCGATGAGTTTAAAACACTTCACGTTTATAGACGAAATCGACCACCTGTTTTACCAACAACCATTCAGAAGTTGTACACCTGGGAACTACGTGCTTGGTACAGATTGCTTTCTGAAATAAATAAATAAATCAGACACCACCGGCACTAAAACCAAATAATTAATCACAATGTGAAAAATATTAATAAAAAATTCAAATGATCCTTTCATAATTGATAAATAAAAATTATATTTTAGAAATATTATATTAAAACTCCTCAACAATAATTTTATTTGTTTTTTTTTTATGTTTATCTCGTGTTTTTTTTAATGTTTATTTCACTTTTATAAATATGTAATATTGATCATTGAAAAAAAAAACACCATTTATAATTTATATCTCCCGGCTATGAAATAAACAAAAATCTGCAAAATTTGCAGGAAAAATTGAAGTTTTTTCAGATTTAAAAAAAATTAAAAATACAACCTTACAGTACTGACCTTTGAGATGCAATTGAACTCTAAAAAACACTAAAATTGCACCCCTGAACATTCTTGTTTTTGCAGTTGGTCAATTTCTCTTGTATGCCCGCGATATGTTTTGCTTATATTCTTTATAGATTAAATAATTAATTTATATGATTTTTGACAGCTCTTTGTATTTTTTCCGGTCCTAAGAAGGTAAGTAGAGACAATAATTGTATTACAAATAATTTGCAACAATTTTCCAGCTATTAGTTTTTTTCCCTGATTTCAAATCCTTGCTCGGTTTCTCATTATTTACAATAACTTACGAAATTTATTTAAATTATGTTTGTTTTATACTGGTGGCGGTTTGCGATTTTTATTTTATTATTTTCACTGATCCAATCGTATAAAAAGGTTGTAGAACTGCACTAGATTACCGTTTCGTACCAGTTCGTAATATTCGGATAAAATATTTCTGTCTAATCCCACGCTAGACTCCAAAGATTATGACCATTGCACGGTTGACAGATAAATATGATTGTAAATTCATTGTTACATACCTATATTATTATAATTGTATCGCATACTTGCCCACACGCTGAAAAGTTTATTTCTAAAATAAACGAGCCAATAATATTTTTTAATACGAAACGAACAGGTGAGTAAAATTCTTGGTCGGTAAAACGAATATGATATAATGAACAAAATGTATATATACGAGTATATATATATTTTAAAGAAAGACAAACATTCCCGGGTTACAAATAACCTGACAATATTTGAAAATATCCTACTGCCATCATAAGAAGCGGAAGATGTTGCTTGTGTAATGATGGAGGACTTAGCCAGCAGAGGAATCGAACGCACGACGCCCGGGTGGGAATCTGACGCGTTTGTTCACTCAGCTACCGACCGGTCGTCAATATAAATGGATGAAATCAGAAGAATCAGGAGGGAGGTAGGCATATGGCGTTCCATCTTATCTGCCCATCACTGCAGGAATGGAGGAGATTGTTAATTTCTTAGAGATTTTCCTTAATCTTACCAGCGAAAAATATCTTACGACATTAGTTTTGATTTATTTTTTCATAATGTCGGGGTTAGAACACGGGAAAAATTATACATTTGATAAAATCTTCCTCTCGTATTTCATGAAATAACATTTCCAAGCAAGAAACCCGTCCCACGTTAAGCTCAAACAAAATATCTATTCAATTTATTTTATTTCCCCTCGGACCGACCCTTCGAGCTACATGGTTTCCTATATACTCGTACCACCATAAACGAATAAAAAATGGCTAATCCAAAATGAGTTATTCATTGTCTTGGTAAAATATAAAAATTTCGGGAGATGGTGAACGATATATAAGGTGATGTTAAAAAAACGATACTTTAATGTAGATTACTTTGAGACGAAAATAGTTATAATGGTTATATATGCGCTCTCTGCTCTCGGGTCACATAAATAGTCAAATTATGACATAAAAGTTTAAGGGGATCTAAACAAAAATAATTTTGAGATTTTCTGTTTAAAAATAAAGTAAGATAGACTGGAAGCATTTTATTAGACTTTTATCTTAGATATTGCGTTTCATTAGATTTTTTTTCATGTCGTATTTCATCGGATTATTGGTGACAAACGGCGTTTGTTGACGAGATAATTTAAAATGCTTTTTATTGATTGAAAATGAAATCTCCTGTAATTGAATACGTTATGTTTATATATTACGAAAGACGTGAATACATGAACTACAAATTGAGACGAGATGAATAATTTAGCTTAAAGCATAATCGCCGCTCGGTATATTTATTAGGTCGATGTGTTTTTTACTAATTTGCGGTGTGGTCATATGTTAAAAATAATGGTTTTAAGTCGAGAAATCAATAGGTTTTTAAAATTTGTTGTGGGTACCTTCCTATTTCTATGTTATACTTTAAAATATAACGGATTACTAATAAGATAATCTGCACACGAGGCGCATGGAATACATCACGTAGTGTGATTTAGGTATTTTGTACCGAGTCGTCAAACTGCGCGCACAGCTACTCTTTGGCTACAAAATGAAAGATTCTGAATTCATTTTGAGATTTGTGGAATGAAAAACGTGTTATGGAGTGTCAACATTATTATTAAATCCTAAAACGTCCGATCCCTCGGTTCTGCCTTGGTATTGAGGCAATGTGATGAAAATATCAACATAATTTGAATGTTATGAGGTTGGTCGTTGAAATCCTGGTTTGTGTACCAATATTCGGATTTCAAAAGTAGATTCGACTAGTACATTAAAATAAGCTCTATTGCCTCGTATTATACCCAGGTTTACCCGCGCTTCTCAAAACTTTTAATATAGTTTCTAAAATTTCCTTTATAGCATTTAACCATATTAAACCTATAAACATGGTTTTCTTGAATTGTGTTCATCTGCCAGAACATAAAAGTGTTATTCATGCTTTGATCGTAACATCGAGATTTCAGGGTCTTAAAAGCCTTTATATAAGACCTAATATCCTCCATTTTGTTTTTTTTCTTCTTTTTTTTAGTATTGTGTATATACACTCGTATGTATTATAACTTTTATTTTATTTTATGTATTATTATTAATTATGGAATGTATTGCATTGCAATACTTCTGCATACCTTCTGGAATAAAACTTTTTTATTATTATTATTATTTAAAGCCTTGTAAAACAAGCAAAGCAATACAAAAAAAAATAAGCTCAGGGCCCCTAGCACAAGCACATAAAAAAAAGTATCAACAACATCGATTATTTGTCAACATTCCCGAGCACGACTGCAGATCCCCAACTTTTATTATTTATATACTCTTATTACAAAAAAATGTTTGCGCACCCCAAGATTTGAGCCCGCGGCTTCTAAATTCATAGTCGAGGATCTTAACCGCTTAACCACGAAGATAAAATCATAAATAAAACGATTTGCTTGTGCTAAGGGCCCTGACAGCTTAAACAGTTATAACTTTTACAAAAATTTAAAATATTGAAACGAAAATCTTTCTCTCTTACGTTTATTTTTACTATTTAAATATTTACCCAATTAATAAAATGAAAATTTTATAAACACCTATAAAAAAATACAACAGCAAAAGTTTTCCAATTAAAAAAAGTTTTTTTTTCTATGCATCATCATGTTGTTATTTACAATGTATACTTTGAAAGCCCATGATAGCACGAGGTGAAAGCGACTCAGTTTGATGAAAATACTTTAGTTAGCCTAGAAATTTGCCGAAATACAGAATGGGTAAATTTGAGTATTATGGCATTTTTTTTTTAAACCACGAAAGCATCAAACATGTTCATAATGACTTGTAGAGATTATAACGACACCAAAAAGATTTACGGTTTGTTTTATAATCATCAATTTATAAAACTTTATTTCTTTTCAAACTAAATTCATTTCGTACGTAGAAATATGTCTGTTTGCGTAGTTTTATATTATTCAATTTTCAATATATTTTGTAGTAGCAACGTATCTAACAATACGGTATCGTCCTCAGGAGGATTAACGATTGAACGGGCTCTATATTCTGTATCACGTTTCTTGTATTGACCCATACCGTTTATGAAGTAAAAATCCTAGACAAACAAACAATGTTTCCATATTTTCACCAATAGTACATGTAATTAAATTAACTGCCTTTTCACTGTCTTAAAAACTACATTCTTTTTCAAAATAAAATCTCAATTTATGAAATTCCGTCAAATTATTTTATGTAAGTATCTTTTAAAATATAATAAAAAGTTATATATAATATTAAGCATAATAAAAAATAAAATGTGATACCTGAAAAAATCGCCTCTGTCTGTATGGTATACAGACGGAAAATATATCGCCACCCGGCTGGGCAGCGTTTTAAGGCGGGTCAAGGAAGGGCTGTAGAAAGGGATTTGTTTATGCGGGCCTCGAAGAGACCCAGATTAAATGAAATAGGAAAGACAAATGCCGGTGACTCGTTCCACATACGAGCTGACTTACACAAAAACGAGTCCGAAAAACGGAGCCGTTCTCGTGAAGCCGACATCACTGTGAACGGGTGTTCCGCTCCTATCCGTCGAGTTTCATGCGCGATATATATTATGAATACTTTTTCTTTATTGTTACATAAGATGGAATGCTTTTCTGTTTGGCACATTCCATTCTTCGGTCATTTCTATTTTTTTTTTTTTTTTGGATTCTTTGCTTCCAAGTGTTTACCTTTCATGGCACAAGGTAAAATGTTACGATATCTTGTCAATGATAGAAATACGGTTTCTTCAGCCTGGAACAGGTGTCTTCTACCTTTATTTTGAATCAACCATTTTTATCGAATCGATTCTGCTTAAAATTTTCGTCACGACGCTATAAATTGTTGTTTATAAAATTTGTCCATTTTGACAGAAAACTGATAGGTTTCCACTTTTCGGAGAGTTTTGTTGTCAAATACTTGGCTGAAGATTTTTATCATTGAAGTCTGGTCTTGATTAATATTCGCCATTGTTTGTTCTATAACAAAATCGTCTAATCATTACACCTTACGAATTTCAATTCTGGCATCTCAAAAATCTGCCTTTGAACTTGAAGGTATTGTAGCATCTAAACGTTTTGGGGCTTGGTTTTTATTCTATACGAGTATACAGGTTCACATAGTTCTTAGTTGACTTCGATAAAACGATAAAATTCTACTTTTTTTCTTAGAAACTTCTTCTGCTGAAGCCTCACTTGTTATTTTTTCTAAGCTCTTGTAGGTTTTTGCTTGAATTTTTTTGCAAATTTCTTCCAAAATTACAAAATATGATATTAATAGATTACCCCTAAAATATATAGGTTTATTTCGATACAGTTCGGAATTTATTTAAAAATTCTTTTTCATTTCATTACTTTCTTTTAATTCACGTAGAGTGATAAGATGCGGGGTGAACAAATGGGAGAGATATACACTGTAATATATCGCAGCGCTTTGTTTTTGAAAAAAGTGTAGAGAGGGAATTATTTTTTTGAAAATGGTATAAAAACTGCATTTCTTGTGTTGTTTTCTATTCCTAGTGATGAAGGCGTGCAAAACATAATGTGTGCATAACATATGACAGCTATACGAAGGCTTTCAATGCACGATGCATGAATATGTATATCACTCTTGACTCATTCACATTTTGTAATTGTATCAATCTATGACTACCTATTTTTGATGGAGCACGAAAGAAAACATGAGTGAAGCGATGAGCCTTCAGCACTTAGAACAGTATTGAACCGACTTAAAAATACGAGCTTTTAAGCCAACGTTTCCTCGGAAGTACAAAATTCACCCATTACTTTGAAATTCGTACATTTTATCAAGACAAACGATACGAATAAGATGAGAGACTCGACATTTCTCTCCTTCAAAAATGTTTCCAGTTATGTTTTTATAATGCAATACAAAAACACTCCCACGTTCTTATGCGAACTTCCAGACAAACAAAAACACACCAACCCGAGATATATTTTCCTTTCATGCTTGAAAACGTATCCAATAACTCAATGAGTAAACTGCGCAGCGGTTGAAAAACACACACTTCACACAACTCTTTTTAAATTTCAGTGTTGTGGTCGAGTGCATTACCTAAACTGCCATATTAAAATAAATACAATTTATAAAAATATTAAAAACAGTTTTTTTATTACATTCATTTTTTTAAGGAACCATTTGAAAAAAGAACATAGCTGCAGTTTCGTTCTCCAAATCTTTCGTGTTAAATTTGTCTAATTTTACCTAATTTAAACCCCAGTGCAATATATTAGACAGTTAAACAGTGTATAATGTAATGTAAAGCAGAAAATGTGTTTCTTTGAAGCAGTAAAAACTCTAGCTCCTCACCTAAAATGAAATTTGCAAAGCTTTTTCAGTCTGTAATCTTTAAGTTAACGCAACTCTATTCAATTCGCAACATCCATTTCGGTATGTGCCCTGGAGCTTTAAATTTTGTATATTTCATATTTTTCAAATATGGAAGTAAATTGTTTGACTTCGAAATCTTCTTTTATTTTCAACTGAATTAATCTTTTTAGAATCTTGGACAACGCTGGGTGGTAAAGCTAACATTCAATAATTTAGATTTTTCCATGTGCTTATTTTACTGAATTTAGTAATTAGAGAAAAATCATATTTGTCTACTGCTGTTCAGTAACATTAACATTGCTATGTAATTGCACTGACAGTGTATCGCTGTAGGTACTACGAGTATATACAGGGACGGAATAAAGCGGTGAATATCATAATTTATCCCATCATGCCTGTCTGATTTTTCCATTTGCATTTTATTGGACGATCGCTGGCATATTCACAGTGGCTTGTTTATTTTCCGTCTATTATTATTCACTTAAAAATAAGCGCCGTCCTATTGAATTGTATGATCTGGATGCACTTTTGATTTATTGTAAACTTTGAATCAATGCTATATTTTATCTGTACCTAGTAGCAGTAAAAAAGAGATTTTCGTATGGCATTTATTTGAATATTTGTCTTATAAGCGCTGCCAGTTGCGTGTATTATTGAGTTTTAAGTGTGATGAACCTTACGAAAATGGTTACATAACTGCCATTACGAAAAATGCTTATTAATCGTCTACGAATAATAGTCATCCAAAATACAACTTGAAAGCGGTTGTAAAAGTTTGTATCGCAGTTTCGCAATAATAATTCGTGACCTCGCGTATTGGCAGCTTTATTTATCTAACACTATTTTTTTTCCAAACAACCAGTAGTAAGCTCAAAGCATCGGCACATAAACAAGAAACTCGCATTTATGTTCGCGATGACGCAGTCTAATCCGTTAGCGGCAATAAAATAATTAGGTTATTTTTAAACGTTTGCGAACGATGTCACCGCGACGTCATATCTATAAATGCATTTGTTAATGAAATGCTTATGACAGCAAGCTTGAATTAGATCTCATATGATTTGAACTTGTATACAACTTGCTTTTAAGTGTAAATTTGGTTGCATATCAATTGTACGTCGTGCGAAATTCATTGTATCATATCAATTTTACTATTAAAATTCTAAACCACTATATTGTTCAGACTTTTCTGTATTAGGGATAAGTTATTGGAAAAAAAAGATACCATACTAATGCAAAATATATTATAAATCTTGATATTATAAAAAAACTTTTTTAGAGATTGAAAAAGATTGTAATAACGTAGATGTGTTTTGACAGATGTGGTTTGAACATGAACCTCCTTGAATTTTGTCCAGATTTGTCGATTATTGGTGGCTCTCACCGATCATCATTACGTATAACATCATCCGAGTAGCACAGGAATCCAAAAAAATGGGTTTTGCACTTCTAGTTATTATTCAATAGTTATTATGTGGTCGATATGAAGAAGGCTAATAAAGTGATGGTTCGCATTAGCTACCATTTTCACCACTCCTATTGGTAATATCTCGAAAACAGCATCGGGGTAGAATATTTAGCAAGAGTGCGAGTAGAAAATACACAAAAAGGATTTATGAGAGCTGAGAAAACAACGCAGCCAGAAATAAACGCACGAGTATGAGAAGTGTGTAGTATCGTTTGTGCCAGAAATACACCTGATCTACGATCTTACATGGCTCCAGTCCGATTTGCTGCAGAGCTTCTAGCTTTATGAATTGTAATTGTGTTGATCTTTACATTTAGCGCGACCATGTCAACATCTTGAATTATTTGCCCTGGAATCTTGGATTCAGGGACATTTAATACGACACTGTGCGGTTTTAATAATCTCCGATCCTGTTGTAATAATTTTCTGGAACTAGGTTGACAGCATGTCAACACATGTCATTATTATTAACAGGGTGACATTACGCACTCGGAATTAAAGAAAAGCAGATATGAGATGGCATTTTCCCGCAAGTGTTCGATGACGTTCATTCGCAAAAACACAGACATCCCTAGATGGCGGGATGAAACGTTCGAGAATACAATCCAAAGATGTATTTGGAACGCATTCCATCGTTTGCGTCATCTTAAATAGTTGGATGTGAAAGCATATTTTTGAATATTAAATAATGTTTTCTTTTCGTTCCATAATCATTATCCCTCCCTTATCCTATACAATCCTCCCTTCATCTATTGATCAGATATTTACTTTTACTTTTTTTTATCAATTTTCTCAGCAAAACGTCTATAAAACAATTTTTGTGGCCCGTGAAACATTAAGGGTATCTTACAAGGCACAGTGGGTACGTACACACCATAAACAAAGATCTGTTAAATAAAGGACGGCTTGAATAATAAGATGAACGAACATACGTAAGTTGTTGAATTATATGAATATCGACAATACTGATACAAATCTATACCCACAATATCGACTTTATTTCGTCAGTAATTGCTATCAATAATACTACAACACCTAACAGTAATTATTAATATGAAATACCCTAACAGTGTATCATTTTTGCCTCATGTCCACTTGTTGTTAGTGACTTTTTTCGTGGTAAGAGTTGAAATCGAAAAAAACATAGCATTTTAAATTGTCTTTATTGCTTAAAAGAAGTAAAATATGTGACGCGAACGGCCGAAAACTGGTTGAGAGGAACATTGATAAATACATTACACTAAACTTAAAATTGCAAATGTTCTGCGAATTCAATGAACTTGCACCGAGCACTGCTGTATTTAACTTCCGACCGTTGATGGAAAACAGCATTTCTACTTATTATGAGCCCAGCTTCGACTTCGAAAAGTTAATCCTACGGATCTCGAGTGAAGCACGCAATATGAAGTCGAAAGCGGGCTTGCAATTTCTTGCCAAGGATAAGAGTTGTTAATACCAGCTTCACTGGGTTCAAATTAAATGTGTTTCTTTTGAGATATGAAGATTTTTTTATTACCGAGTACTTGCCAAACCCAAGTAAACAACAGTTGTTACACTATTTAATGATCCCATCACATTGCGCGGAAAGAAAAACATTTGTGTATGGCCAAATTTAAAATGTGTGGGTGAAATGAATTATTATTTGGTTGTTGCAGAAAATCGAGTTTTTATTGAATTCATAATTCTTCTTGGAAAATACACAAATTACTTTGATCAATTCAATGGACCAAGGCGTCTTACTCGTAAACATAAAATGGAATACATTAACATTAGTATTTTTGGAAAAGGTATGCTATTATAGCCTCTTGTAACATTCAGTGCAGTTGAATATATTAAAAATACCAAAAAACGCCCCAAAATTTGGTCAAGTCTTCTCCCAAGTGGTAAATATATTTGCTGGAGTGTCACAACAGTATTCAGAATCAAACGAGAGTCAGAGCATTCGATGCAGAAAAAAAGTGATTAAAACTGCATATTCAACTTATTTCTGACCAAAATGACGCTTAATCCCTTTTGCCTTTCCAGCGAAGATATCTCCTATTTTTGCGAAGGAATTACCCACTGCATGCATTCTAGGATTGATTAAATGAGATTGTCTAAATGACTCGGTCCTGATATTATTGTTGCACTTAAGGTCAAAACGCACTAGCGATTCGCTGCACGTCAGCGGCGCTGCGCGTCACTTTTTTGTTCGCCGTGCCGCGCAGTTCAGCGCCGCTCTGGTGCAGTTTGTTTCATACAAAACAGTGAAAACATATATCGTGGTGAAGCGACGCGCCGTGCAGTGCAGCGCCGCTGACGCGCTAGTACGGTTTGACCTTTATATTACATTTTGGATCGAGTAGTTCTGTTAGGTATATGGAAGATAATAAGGCCAGTAAATCACGGTTGTCTTTAATAACACTAACAACTTAAAAAATAAAAGTCAAATCGGAAATAAGCCTTCTGTCTGAGAGTTTTAATAATTTTAATTCTTCCATTAAGTAATTTGTGATTTCTCTAGGTAAACCGAGTTTGTAGTTAACGTATCTTAGAAATTTATGTTGCAATTTTT
This sequence comes from Drusus annulatus, assembly GCA_022651775.1. Lineage (NCBI taxonomy): Eukaryota > Metazoa > Arthropoda > Insecta > Trichoptera > Limnephilidae > Drusus > Drusus annulatus. The sequence goes on along the minus strand of JAGWCC010000376.1, from coordinate 251,937 downwards.
TTATGGAATCAGAGGGGATTTTAAAGCGAGGGGACCAGAATTATATTCGATTTGATTTCGAACTAAGGAAGAGTACAACATTTATGTTGAAATATTTCTAAATTCACTGGCATTTTGGAGAATACAGTCAAGAAATTTTAAACCTTTATTAGTTTTTGTATCGATATGTAAAAGAAAATTAAATTTTGAATCGAAAATAATGCCGAGGTCATTAATTTTGTTGACAGATATAAGGAGAATATTATCTATGAAAAATTCAAGACGTAATTCACAAAATCTGCTATGGTATCAAAATGACATTGACAACACACACATTAACGACCTTGACGGCCTCCATAGTCGAGTGGTAAGACGCTCGACTACGAATCCAACGGTTGCGGGTTCAAACCCGGCGTGCGCCAATAACTTTTATTTAATTAATATGTGTCATAATGCATTTAATTCATATAAAAATAATAAAAAAGTATATTTGCGGCACGTCCAAGAGTGGTAGATACTCTAAGTATCGCCCTGGTGAAAGACCACCATTCAGAATTGAAACCTTGCTTGAAATGGCTTTTGCCGTGTTTGGTGACCAGATCTGAATAGCCAGGCAATTCCCAACCTTCCTCTTCCCTATCTCCTTCCCCTTCCCAGTACCTTCAGCCTCGCAACATACCCTCTTTGGGGATGCCATAGTCTCACTGGCTCTAGACGGTTGAGAGCAGTTGAGACTCTTGTGCGGTATTCATTTAAAACAAATAAAAAAAACAACTTCTTGAAACATTTTTGCTTTGACAACTGTTTGTTTTTATTTTTATATTAATACCGCAGTTGTAAGGCTAAAGCAGCGGGGAAGAGAAGAAACTGGAGAATAAGAAGATTGGAAAGTACCTGGGTATTCAGATCTCGTCACCAAACACGTTAAAAGCTTTCAAGTAATGTTTCGATTCTGAACGGTGATCTTTTACCAGGGCGATACTGAGAGTATCTACCACTCGGGAATGTGCCGCAAATCTACTATATATTAACTAACTGTTAAATAACACACATTAATAAAATACAATTAATTTGCGCACGTCGGGATTTGAACCCGTGACCTCTGGATTTACAGTCTTAAAAAACTTTTATAAGTATTCGTTTGATTCAGGTTTTTTGTACTGATTAATTTATGCATGTTCTACAATTTTTTTATTAAAAAAATGGAACATATTAGCATTGTATTCTATCTGATCCCAGCGAAAAAAAAAAGTAATTTTAAATATTACAAAAATGATTATAAATTTTAATTTTAATAACCCCGACGACGTGGAAGCAGAATTTATTTGCTATATTTTATGTTAAATGTTTTATTTTTTTTACCCCCGTATTTTTTTTCGTACCACCCAATGGCTCGTGTAAAGTATGCTTATATTCAAAAGAAATATAAATATCTTATTGTTTTTTGGACCACTATTAAAAAACATAAAAATTTTAAAAACAGTTTAAATTAATTGACCCTGGAAAGGGTTAAATTTTGTAAGCAATAAGAGTTTTTCACCCAGTTGTTAAGTTATGCAGTTTTCAATCTTTCTTACAGTGGGTTTCAAAACGAATTAAAATATTTAAATAATAAATTCCCGGCCATCTTGAGCGGTCGTAGGTCGTGTCCTTGACCTAATGACGTTTCGTTGTTGCATTATCGAAACTGAATTGGTTTTCCAATAGAGAGTCACCAAGGCCGGGTAGCGGCAGACGAAGTTTAAAATCGTTTTGCAATAAATACGCGGGTTTTAAACGCTGTGAGTGTTTTAACGCTGTGTTCCTTATTCGACGAGGATTACGAACGGACCCCCCGTGCGGGACGGAGAGACGTTCCCACCAGCACAGCAGTCATCGATGGGCGGATTTGCCCGGTTTTCTGGCTTCACGATTCGCAGCTGAGTCGACAGAACACGCGGTCCCCCGCGTCCGATGCATTTGTGATAAAGTAACTTTAGATTCATCGATTATTACTATAGCTTTTCCCAATTATAGTATTCCCATAGGAAGTCAGTTACAGAGTATTATGAGAGTGTTTTCATTTAAATAACCTACTCCCTTGAAGTAACAATATATGGAGGGAGAGCTAATTATTTTTACCCAACCTACACAAACTTGCGATAAATCACTTTCTCCGGGCTTTTACGTCATATACCATGAGAGAGAAAGAGACAACAAATTTCATGGACCGCTTCTATATACTGTAAGGATGATCTTAAGGTCCTGGTTCACGGCGGGACTGCGCCCACATTTTTTATTATGCCACTAAACTTGACTCAACTAAACGGTTTTTTAGGTTGTATGCTATGTTTTTGTTAATAAAAATACTGTGAAAAGTGGCTATACGAATAAACAAAAACATTATGTCGATATGTGATATGAATGGATGTATAAATACCGTAGCCTTAGTCTTAGCCACGCTCAGGTGCGCCGAGTCAGGTTAAAATCATCAAAAACGAGTCCAAAACTGACTTCACTGCCTTGGATAGATACTACTCTACCAACTCTATGCCTACTCCCTACTTTATTTAGGTAAATTTGTAATACTCCGAACGATAAGGAAGATTTTCACTCAACTCGCCATGATTCGAACTTCTGACACGATATCCCATTCCTACGGCTGAGCTAGTTGGAGTAACAACCCACCTCCATGAAATTACTATTATTATCCAAGTGTATTATTGTTTAAAATTATAGCGGGATACAATGTAACTAATGGTTATTTTTAAACATCATCTGCCTACTATAAGGGATCTTTTTCAAGTGTATATCTGAACATACCATAATGGGAAAATTCTATTGTTAGAAATTAGTGCTAATAGTTTTTGTGTTTAATTTGGAGATAGTCAATGATAATAAACAAAAAAATAATACATTCGCTAACGAAGTGGATAACAGAGACAATAATACGAATATATCGATTACTTTTAACACAATAGATCCACAAATAAATATCCCGTGCTTAATTAAATTCCATCCCTAAAAGTATGCAATGCAATTTGTTTCTAGAACATTTAAAAGTTTAAATATTTTTTTTTTGTTTTATTATTTTTTTTTCTAACAAACTGCTGTTTTGAATTACAATATTTATATTTTAGTTTTTAATTGCCCTGATGATATTGTATGATTAACGAAACTGTCGGTATAATATACATTTAAGATATATTAAAAAGTAAAATAATGGACTATGAAGTAAATATTTTTAACAATGTAATATTTTTTTTAACAACCATTACGATGTATAATGCGGTTAACTGTATTACTTTGGTATTTGGAAACCCGAAGCTTTGATTGAAAGGAATTTAACCCAGTTTAACCCATGTATCTAGTTTTTCTCGTATCGAACGTAAGAGGACCTAAATATTTCACAGTTTTTTTTTTTTTTTTAGATTTTTTAAATTTTATTTAAACAATAATTATTATTTTAAATTTTATAAAACAATTTTTAGTTAAAAGCTCTGCGATGTAATTATGTTTACGCGTGACAGCTGTTTCGCCTTCTGAGGGCATTATCAAACTGTTGTTACGCGTAAACATAATTACATCGCAGAGCTTTTAACTAAAAATTGTTATTTAAAATTTAAAATAATAATAATTATTGTTTAAATAAAATTAAAAAACCTAAGAATTAAAATGGAGTTCTACAAAATAAACTTTAAAACCATAAATATTTCACAGATCTTAATTTAGAGGTTTTTCTCTCAAAACGTTTATTTTTCGTTTTCTGTGTCCATTTTTGACAAAACGAAATATGTTTTATCATGCTTACACGCGTTTAAAGTTAAAGTTGAAGTTTAGTTTTCGTAATTTTTCTTCTTAAATAATAAACGCTACCGAACGTTTTTAGCCCTGGTATTTAATATTGAATGTGGAGTCAACAGGAAGGCAAAAGGCGGCAATTCAAAGCTTCCGAAATATACGTCTTTTGAAATGCGTCACACGTCAATTGCTCTACCGTTAGTCAAAAGGGAAAAAGTCGCAATATGTTTACCGGAACGAACAAAGGAAATATTCCTCGGTTTTTATGCGTGTGTTTTTTTCAAAACCTTAGATTAATTAACGGTCTCATTGTAAACGCAATCGTAACCCTCGTAACAACATAATATAATATTTAAACTGAGAATTAGAACTTTACCTTCCGTAAAATATGGGTTAATCCATTCCGTCGTTTCACCGAACAGTATTATAAAATACGGCTCTTGGAGAAAATGTGTTATTTTTTTAACCTCGTTTTATATTTCTCAATCGCGCTGCCCACTTTTATTCATGAATCTTTTATGAATTATTAAAATGGTTTTACAAAGACTTTTAGCTTATGTGTATTAGGTCCTACGAAATACAGTTAGTTATGGATTTAATAATGTAATAAAAATAAATCTAGCAGATGGTACAGTACAGGTACTGTAATCAGATAAGGAGAATTTGTATAAATACTTGTATTAAAGGCGACAAAACAACGTACATTATCTGCGTGTGGCCTCAGTGGCGTAGTGGTCTACACATTTAAAACACAATAAACAGCTGATAGCAATCGAATATTTAGGATTTGACAAAAAAAACAACTTAGCACTCGAAAACGAAAGCTCATACAAAAATAATATATACTCGTACCTACTACAGAATCATCTCCAATTGTGATTTTTTTCTCAGTTTCACACCTGTACCACTAATTTCCGGACACCGTGGATATAAAAATATTTTAACTAAGTAGATGTATATTACGTAAAAAAAATCAACTATACTCCACTCTACTCTTGATAATTTGATAAAAATCTCCTATTGAAAATTAAATTCCCAGAGCGTTCAACATGTATTTTGTGAAAGATATTTTGTTGTTATCTTTCATGAATTTGAAAGAATTGGCCATTCCCAAACTTAAACCGAGCGTAAGGCCTAGTTCAACTACATATATATATATATATATATATATATATATATATATATATATATATACGAGTATCTACGCTGTGGTTTTGAGTCAAGTTTTTCAATATTTCGACCTTTCGCGCAGCGTTATTTACAGTTTGTTTATACTTTTGTATGTCTATGCTTTTCGTTCTATCTTTTCGTCTATCTCAATATTGTTTATGCTTTTTTCTGAAAACGATATTTTTGTATTATTTTAACCTTGGGTTCGTCTAATAATGTAAAGTATAATATGCTAACAGTAAGGCTATTATAATAATGTCGTGATGAATTATGTACTCGTAATAACTGAAAATAAAATTTGACATAGGAAGATAATAATATCGTTCTTCAATATTGAATATTGATTCATGTTTGATTAACAAATCAAATTTTTAGCAGGTGTCTCAAATATGTATATTTTCACAGAATGTTACGTTTTGTAGCGGTCTTAATTGACGGATTGTTCTAAGGGTACCACCTGCTTAGGAACCGCTTTAATAGAACAGGTGGAAAATCTGTACTGCCAACCTTGAATATAAATTAATAAAAAGCAAATTATGCAGATGATATATTATTATATATACCTACGTACTTATGTACAAAGCGGTAAATCATTTTATTGTACTTTGCGTCGATTAGTTCACGAAATTGTTCAATTTACATTTTTTTAGGGTTCTAATCTCTTTAAAAATATAACTGCGTCTATGAATTAATTTCCGATCGAGAAATAAATTGAGTAAGTTCTCTGAAGCTGTTTGCTGCTCATAAATAATGAAAAAAAATAGTTGAAATCAAATAAATGTGATTCTTATCTCTATATTTTCTTTAAAAGCATAACAAATGTCACATTTAAAGGCATTTAAAATTAAATCACGATGTACAAAAGTGTACATAGTGTGTTCTTATGAAAAATAGAAAAAAATAAAAAGGATATGTAGAAATAATTTTATAAACTTTAAAAAAAACACACCAGTATTATTTAAGCAGCAATAAAGCTTTCTATAAATATGTCAATATCCGAAACGATTCGAATAAAAAACGAGAGTTTAGTCCCCATCGGCACAATTGGCAAGCTGTAACAGTTAACAATCTATGGTCGATGGCGGAGATTTTAACCAGCCCAACTGCATACCGCAGATAATGAATACGTCGCATAACGGGTGACGAACATTTGATTACAAGAGTGATCTCGTTGAGATAGACATAAGAGCACCGAAGTAAGTGCTAGACATGGATTGATGCCATCCAGAAGTGAACCAGCAGAATGGAGCCCATGAAATGGAGGCTTGAAAATACGATATAAAATACTATAATAAATGTAGACCAAACCAAGTCTACTTTTGTACAACATTTAGTTAGATACGCCTAAAGGTGTTTATATATATAAATGTTTTAGAAAAAAAAAATATCCATGCCCTAAATAAATTAACCTTTATATTTGTCAAAAAGCAATACGACCAACTCCATTTGTAGGATTACTTTAAAATACAAGTAGACCAAAGCCAAAAACGTTTAGTTTTGTCTTTTGATCTCCTCGTATTAAATGTTTAAGTAGTAACTGTCGCTATCAAAACATGTCTTTGTCATTTGAAACAAGTTTTTACACGATTTTGGACGAAATAACCGGTTAATTTAGAAGAATTGTTTCTAACAGTGATAACTAAACATCGGATTTTATGCATTTAGTTATCTGAATATGCATGTATATTTGAGCCTTTTTTAGTCATTGGTGCATGTTCAGCAAATGTATTCTCCATATATGAACTGCCAAGATTACAGATGATCGATATTCCTGTGTTTAAATTTCACAGAATTGAAATTGTATTTGAAAAAAATATCACCTCTGACCGCAATCCGGTCTCTGGGGGAAGTATTCAGAAACTGTGAGAAGTATGAATATAACTTGGGCTTGTCACCCTTCTCTCAAAGATACTCGTACATGTAAAATATCTGATAAGTCTGAATAGAAGAGTCAAAATAATGTAAACGATGCCGATCTGCTTTTAATTAATGCTACAAAAATGAGGGCATCTCGAGGCGCAGAAATACATTTTATTTAATTTTGATAGAAGTAACCGGTAAACTTTGGTTGGAAAAATTCAAACGGATTAAAAAGAGTGAAAAAAATCAATCTATAAATGATTCATCATCGTAATTTCGTAACCACTTATTAATCGTTTTTTATGTTTTTATTAAATTTTCTAGATCTCGAAATCTAAAATAGTGTGTTTTGATTAAATTTTATTAAATATTAATGTAAATTTGAATTTGAATTTATTCTTAAAAAATACAATTGACTTGTTGCCTTGGTCTAGTTGTATTCGCACTAGTAAACGACGTTTTTAGAGAAAGCCCCATCGAAAGATAAGAGATGAAAATAAATTGATCACAGTGAAATTACTTTGAAGTAGAATATCTAAGAAGTATTTTTTTGTGACATGGTCTACTTGTATTTTCAAGCCTCCAAATATTAAGGATTAAAGGGAATAGTCACCGATAACGCAACTTCATTATCATCTATCACTTTCCATGGGATGTATATAAACATATATATATATATACTCGTATATTACATTAATATTATTAGTTTTTGGTTTTTAAATGTGTACATCAACACGAAACACGATCACATGACAAAATATTTAAAATATACTAATTGCTAAACATATCAAATATATATATATATATATATATACAATACAACTATTTACCTAGCAAGCTCAAACTTCCGGAAACTAATTAAAATTATGATAAAATTCAAATAAAAAAAAAATCCTAAAAATATATCTTATATACCCGTTTTCAGGCATCATCCCGACCACTTATTATTTTTTATCTAGAATAATTTCAACGCGAGTTTTTGTTTTTAAATTACACAAAATAAAAATTTCCTTTGTGAGTACGTGCGAGTGTTAACTTTTCAAATTGGAACCGATCGATTATATATATACTCGTAAATATATATTATAGGAATATTAATAATATTGTATTGTCATAAACATTGTGCTAATTAAAAAATATAAATACTGCATCCGATTGTGGTGTTGATAAGCAAACAAATGCAATATTTGAATATATTCAGCTAACAAAACAAACCGAAAAACGTCAAGCGCCACCATGGAGCAGTCAGTGATTCTTTAGTTTCTTTTTTTTATAAATTGTGGTCTAAGTTTCATTAAATTATTTTCAAAAAAGTGAATAAAACAAAGTATGAATAGAAACCTTAAAAGTTTATTTCGTTTTATTTTAATCTTCCCGTTACCAAGTTGGCAATCGAAGTTCTTCTCCTCCTAGGCTTACACTATACCTAAGAGAAATGCGTCAAATATGTATTTCAAAGAAGGCTAAATATCTAACAGATGAATAGTATTTTAATCATTATTTCAGTACTGCACAGGGCCCACAGATACCTCAATAGTACACAACTGCTGACCTTGTACAAATCGTAAGTACGCCCCACTGTTGAATTTGGTAGCCACCTCTGGTCTGGAGCTCCTAAATACCAATAAAAACCCTTGACTCTACAGAAACGGGCGGTCCGTTTGATAGATTATCCTATCTTAACTAACGGATTGCAAACTTTGAAGCACAGACGTGAGGTGGGAATGTTGTCCTTGTTCTACGGGTATTTCAATGGAAGATGCTCCGAGGAACTTGCGTCATTGAACCCTTCGGCACCGGTGCATAGTCGGGAAACTCGCTAAACGCGCGCCCAACATTTGTACACGGTTGACATTCAATACATGATAACGGGTCGCTTTTACGACTCGTTCTTATGTTCAACAGTTCGGCTATGGAACTATTTTCCGGCCTCTGTGTTTCCTCCCTCCTTCAACATGGGCCTCTTCAAGACCCAAGTTCACTCCTTCCTTTCCTCAAAAAGTTCTTCCACACAGCATCCCCAAAGATGACATAGGCCCTGAGGGAAATTATTTCCCTCAAAGCCTCCTGTGTCGAGTTATTGTAAAAAAAGGAAAAAAAAAATCATGGCATTATTAATTTACTATGTGAAGCATGAATTATTTTCAAATATAATATGCTTGTTTACATATATTTTTCACAGAAAAATGAATTATATTTTCCAGTAAAATTGACGAATCATCTTGGGAGCGGAAGGAAGTTTTCGAACATAGTAATGGGAAAATTAAAACCGATCCCTTGAAAAATTAAGTTTTCACGAATACAGTACTTCATGATTACGAAAAAGTCGATTCAATCAACGTAAATCCCACTAACGACAATTTGTAAAAAATATTTTTGGGGGTTCTGCACGCACTTTTATCTGAATATTCACGTCACGCGGATTAACTAAAGCTGGTGAAGTGAATATTTGAGGATTTAGTGATGCATGTTTCTTAAATGTGAACTACTAGGAAACTCTACCAAAACCCATTAAAGTGGAAGCAATTCGCTTTTGTACTTTTTTTCAAAGACCCGTTTACATGGGTAGTCTTTTTTCCCACTGTAATTTTAAATAAGTACCTTTTTGAAATGTTGGAATTTCATATATTTATACGTTATTATTTAATGATAAATAATGCTTGGGAGAGTACTGATAACCTCCGTTGAGACAGAAGTATATTATAATATATCAAATGTAGCCGCGGGTTGTTCGGATAAAAGGTTCGCGTAAGTTCCCACCTATTTCAAAGGTCCGTTATATAAGACAGAGCTTTTCTCATTGTTTAGTTATCATAACATCGTCAACATAATTTTGCTATTTTGTGTGTTTTATGTTTCATGAAAAATGCGCCATCCCAGTAAGAGGAGGATTTCGGACAGTCTAAGTGAATTGGCTTTATTTTTCATACACGTATTTATTATTCACACTAAAATATGATTTTCTTTGGTACATTATGTCAATCAAAGTCGGCATCAGCGCCGGATCCACCAAACGTTCAAACTATCCACAAAAAATAGGCACCGTCTCTGAAGGGGCGCCGTGAAAATAATTTACTTAAAATATTCCCTAAATCATTGAAAAATTACGCACATCATGAGATAATTATATTTTCTATTGGTAGAATCACTGTCGCTGGCAACATCACCGTACGCTCAACGGCCATCGTGTAATATATGGATAAAAGTCTTTTGTTACTTTTTTTACGAATTGCATTATAGTTAGTAGGGCTTAGAGTTTGTTTTTCTATCGTGTGTCGTGCGTTACGTTATGTTACATACTCTAGAGGGCGCGATAGATATCGTATCAATGACAATTGGTAATACACGATGAACCAATGATGTATATAAATTGAAAGATTTGCTGAAATAATGCATTTGTTATAATAATGCATTTGTTATAATGTTGCATTTGTTATAATAAAAACGTAAATCAGTACTATGCAAACATCAAAATCGCAATAATAAAACCAATATTTTTAGGTGGTTTTAAATCTTAAATTAACAACCGAATTAATATGAAACATGCAATATTATCACCCCGCTATTAAGTTACTTCTCACAACGGCCCTCACAGTGCACCTGCGAGTCGGCCACGTGCCGCAGTGGCTTCCGTTCTACGACTGCGTTAGCTTCACGCGCTTAATTTATTGATACATTATTTATTTAGTTTCATTTACATTAAATGTATAGATTGATTGAATAAGTGTGTGACGTATATGCGATTTCACTCAAAATAATATTCTTTTTTTGTTGTAAATTTCAATAAACAAAATATCCGTCGTGGCAACGTCATCACAGAGCGTTTTAAAACATTTGCCCGACGTACGATTTGTGTTCGTGGAAACATTAAAACTGTTTGCGTCCGTACTAAAACGAATAGTGTGAAAGCTTTAATTGAATCGGTTATCAGGTGTCTATAGTAACAAAGAATTCCGATCTTGACGATCGAATTTTGACGATCGCGTTTGCGCATGCCCATAATAATATTTTAGAAAGAAAGCAATCATTCAAATAACATTTATTATGTATATTAGAGCACGCAATGAAGTAATATACATATATTAAGATGAATAAATAAATATATTAAGATGAAATTAATACGGAATAATCTTACACCTAAATACATGAAACATATTGTGTATATAACTTACTTGCCTAACAATTAATTAAATATTAAGTTGGGAAGTACAGTGTAAAATCTTTGAACTTTACACTCATGATATTATCATGGTAAAAATGTATAAGTAATCCATGTTATCAGAGTTCTTGGAAATGTTTTTTTTCCGTTAAGGCGAACATTTTTTGTGTTTTTGGCTGCTATATTTGTTTCACAATATTCAGAATTTTTAATAGGCATGTGGAGGATTAGTTCTTTCAGGTAAATGAAAAAAAATGTCAACACGTTTCTTGGTTCGCCAAAATTCATAATTTCTTAATAATTTTTCAATTTTTACGATTCGTTTAGTCTATAGGACATAAATATATAAACATATCGTTTTGTCACATGTTTAACCCTGTACTTACGTATTTATGATCATTTCAACATATAGCGTGCTGAGAGTGGACAGTTAATTACGGTCAGGGTATTATCGAAAGTATGCACTAATTTTAAAAAAGATAGTAATAACTTGAAGCATATTCAATTTCAACAAAACGCATCTACAGGTATTGTTCGAATGCGAAGCTAGCACGCTCATATAACATCTCGCCTTACTGCATAGATACTGATATTGCATGGAGAAATGCAACATATGTTTATAGCAACTAAAGTTGTTTTTGCAATAAGTGTGTATCATAATTTTTGGAAACCATATTTTAAAACAAGGTATTTATGGTAATTTGCCAAAAAAAAATATATATATATATATATTCCTGCTTCTGGGCGGGTATCTGGACTTCTATAACCCATCGACGCTCCAAGATAATTTTAAAATAAAATTCCAAATGGTGGTTTCTCACTAGAACGACACTGAGAGTTTTTCTATTTATAGATAAATTCATAGTGATTTAATTAAATAGTTTTGTTATATTTAGACTTGGTTTGCTCCAATGAAAATAATAATAATTAAGATACAATGTATTTGGCAAAACCTGCTTACAAACTACCAGGTGGCAGCTTTTCGTGATTTTTGTAAACACTGCTATAGTGTGTCTTGCATTTATACAATTCACACGTATTCAGCGTACACAATAAATATCTTCTAAATGTATAGAACGGCTTTATGGGATTCATTGTATTGAACAAAAACACCTGTTTCCAACAGTTTTTTCCCATTGAAATTGGACGATCAATGTAAATATTACAACTAATATCAAAATGTCAGACTAATGATAAATGTACAAATAATTGACCGTTCTCACTTAAATATTATAAAACGCAGGAGGCATGTAAAAGGTAGCGTGTTTACGTTTTCATTTTTCTAAAATCCCACATTAAATAGCCTTTTTTGTTTAAAAAATTAATGGGGAAGGTTTTGTTCAAACTGAAACCATCATAAACGCTCTTGGATAAATAATCAAATAAAAAAATCTTTATTTAATCAGCAAATAAATACACACGTAAATCAGTAAATACGTTGGAAATGTAGAGAAATGATTTCACACATAGTTAAGAAATATGAATAAACTGCCTCAGATGTAATATAAATATTATCTCTAGCATGAAGCTAATAAGTTTCTTAGCCCACTATCTGAACATGATTTTGGTTTCTAGTATTACTTGCTCAGGTTAATTTTCGACAACGTTGCTAGGGCGCCCTGGGGATGCCGGAAACTTGGAAACGGTTATCACGGTTCTGTATGTTCTCTAACTATTTCATTAGCCTTCGACGCGTTTGGTGGAATTTCATTAACCAGATATTATTCAGTATTATTGAGTCAAATCTTTTTAGTTGATTATATGTTTTATTCCGTCAATTCGAAACCTCGTACCAACGAAAATGAACATTTGACTGAAAGAGGCTAGCATTGTAGGTATAAAAGGATTTTGTTAATTTGTTTGTTTTTATTTGACACCTCACAAAAGCGCCCCTATTTGTACCGTATACATTGTACATACAGGGGAACTATAACATTAAATTAATATAATATTATGTGCATTATGTTTGCGGCGTGTTCCAGAGTGGTATATACTCTTGGTATCGCCCTGGTGAAAAACCACCATTCATAATGGAAACGTTACCTGAAACGGCTTTAGCCGTGTTTGGTGACCAGATCCGAGTAGCCAGATATTTCCCAACAGTCCTCTTCCCCATCTCTTTCCCTTTCTTACTTCTTTCAGCCTCACAACAATATGGGGGTATTATAGTCCCACTGACTCCAGACGGTTGGGAGCAGTTGGGTCCTTGTACAGTATTCACTTAAAAAAACTCAGATGAGTCAGCTTTGAAGTTCGAACACCGACAAGGGAGTATTGTTTTAAAACTTTTAATTTCTATTTATATAGATATTTATTTAATATTTTTATGAAAAAAAAATCTCAAATATAAACAAGAATTACTTGAATAAAGTTTTAAAAAAAAAATTTTTGTTCAAAATATATATTGTTATCTTCTTAAAACCTGACTTTATGTGCTTAAATAATGTATTGTTGAACGAAAAGTATTATTTCGATATACGATTATGAAGAAAGTGATACTTGTAAATGAAAAATAACGTTTATTATAATAATTAAGATCGAAAGACCGAGCGCCGTGAATCCTTATTCTTAGGGTTTCAAATATTTTAATAAGTGAATAGACAGCGGAGTAAGTAATATGAACTTTTATTGTTTCTGATTTCCAAATTACTTTTCCATATTCCTATAAGTATGATTTGTAAGGATCATTACTTGTTGTGTTTAATTTATTTTTAAAGAAATACAAACATTCCCGGGTTACAAATAACCTGACAAAACTCCTACTGCCATCATAATAAGCGGAAAATGTTACTTGTGCAATGATGGATGACTTAGCTAGCAGATAAATTGAACCCACGACGCCCGGGTGGAAATCTGACGCGTTTTTACACTCAGCTACTAACTGATTAATAATTAGATTGTAATATAACCTACATCGTTTACCTATTCTTGCTAAGGTGTTTTCGTTTTATTTTAACTTTTTTTTCTTTTTTGTTATTAATAAGAGTACCTACATTAATGAATACAACAAATAATCAGTATTGATATGTAAACCTTGTGAATACTATTGCAATTTGACTGTGGTTTATTTGAAAGCATAACTCGTTTGTTACATCCACTTATAAGTAAATTAATTTTTAATTATTAACTTTTTTGGTGTGCAGCGTGATTAACATTCAATATATTAGGGGTACCAGGAATTCCGTCAATATTTTCAGATGGTCTGCTTTGAGTTAGTCTGTGTCCAAACGCGGTGGAAAAAACATCTTTGTGAGATTTTATTTTGCAAAAACAGTTTTATACCAATTACTAATTATTAGTAATCATAATTATACAATTATAATAGTACATAATAAAGTTAAAACTGAATAGTTTCTTGCTTAAACTTGTAGCTCGTGTGATAAATATCCAAATTTCCTGCGAGGCAGTTAATTATCTAGTTCGTCTTTCCAGGGGCATCACCATTGGTAAGTTAGTTCTGTACTTGGGAAGAAACAGAAGCATGTGTTGGCGGCCTTGCGTGAAATTATCAGGGACATAAAATCCAATTTCCGCCTGGAAATCAGATATTAATAATACACCGTTCAGGAGTTTATGAGCAAAAAGGAGTAATGCTATATCCCTCGAATTTATAGAACTGCTTGTTGACTATATTTTTCATACATAAAAACTTGCGTCGCTCCACGCTACTTTTTTTCGACGAAGAATTAAATGCAACCAAGGCCACGGAAGTCATTAAAAAATGTAAAGTGGAGAAGTCCTTAAAGTCAACTGCTGTTTCTTAAGTTCAAATCGGGTAATCGAAACCTGGAAGACCTTCTTAGAAGTGGAGGACAGTCAGATTTGATGAAGACAAATTAAAATATCTAGTTGATTCCAATCTTCGTAAAGCCGTCGACGAATTAAGCCAGGAACTTGGATCTTCCTGGTCTATAGTACAGTTTTAATAGAAGCGGATCGGGAAAGTGAATAGGATAGGTATTTGGATGCCGCACCAACTATCCCCAGGATTATTATTATTATTATAAGGTTCTTTTGTGTATAAAGTTGGATATTTGAAGGATCACTCACTTTGAATTATTGAGACCAGACGAAACAATAACGTCAGAAGTCTACTATCGGCAATATTATCGGTGCTATTATAAATAAAGAGGCATTGAAAATATATGGGAAGAGGTATTATTTTTTTTTGATTCCTATACACGAGAGAGTTCGGTTTTTACCCTGTTTCCAACAGCATTTATCTCGGGAATGCTGGGTATCTACAGCCTTAGTTCGATGAGGTATATGGCATTACTGTTTTTAGCTCATAAACTCTTGGACGGTGTATTATTAATACCTATAAGGCAGAAACTGGATTCCATGTCCCTGATAACATCACGCGAGGTCGCCAACACAGGCTTCTGTTTCTTCCCAGGTGCGGAACTAACTTACCAATGGTGATGCCCCTGGAAAGACTTACTAGGGTAATTAACTGCCTCGCAGTAGATGTGGATATTTTACGTATGACTTATAACAAGTTTAAGCACGAACTAGCTATTAAGTTCTAACTATATTATGTACTTCTTAAAACCTATTTTTGGTTTTTAAACCTATTTTTACCTTTATTTTTGTTAAATTATGATTTTCATTTTTTTGTGTTTTTTTTTGCAAATTAGTGTGAAACTGTTTTTGCAAAAATATAATAAATAATAAAAAATACAACAATGGAAATTATATTTTGGGTAATAGTTTTTTTTTTAAATAAAGTTGAAAGTTACTTACTGGTGTGTGCAATTTTTGTTTCGTATAATCCTCGAAAACCCTTTCCATTTTCATTTAAAAGGCTCGATCAAAAAAATGTGCATTTTTAAGTTTCATAAAAATCAATGAAACTACTCGTTTATAAGTTCGGTTTAATTATAAACATTGAAAACGTTTTTCATTATTTTTACCACAACATAGAATTACAAAAATAACTTTTTGTTAGTAAATATATCAGAGGCAAATACGTAATGTCTATTATTAAGCCACGTTTCGCAAATTTATACGCCTTGTTCAGTTTTGGGAAAATTGAATTCGAAGGAAAATTGTGATTTAATTTTGGAAAAATACATTTTTATCTTGTTACGTAATATGGTCGCGAAAGCAATATTTCGTTAACCGGCATGATGATTCACTAGTTTTGCATTGAAAGGTAACACGGTAAACGAAATAAAGAAACTTTGCAATATCATAAAATTTATTTTGAACATTGTTCAAATTGTGCCATCTTCGTGTTGATATTAAAGAGAGTTCAAAGAATAGTTTTTTCAGAAAAATTAAAATCTATTTCTCAAAAAAAAGTGTTCGAATCTGCCGTGTAATAAAAGAATTACATGTTTTTAACAGTTAAAAAAAGACATACTTTTGGGGAGCTTTTTTAATATTTCGTATTGCTTTCCCATAAAATGCACTCCGCAAACAGCTTCTAGTAGCAATTCCTATTGCGTAGCTGTAAAATTAGTTCAGTGGTGAATTAAGTCGTTTAAAATATTTTTTGTGACCTTCATTTACCTTCAAGGGGTTCGCGCAAATCGTTCCCATAAGTTTATTAAAGTTCTTAAGACGAAAATTTCAAAAACACCACTACATAAGATTTCATCACATAAACTAACTTTTATCTAATGTCCATTTTTAACATTCCCTATAAAAGCTTTCTCTTTCTTCCACATTGTATCTCTCATGTGTCTGAAATAAAGTAGAAAAAAAAAGTTTTTTTTATTCTTGCCTGTCTTCTTACAGTCCACATGTATGAATAAGTATAAGGAAACTTAAGTAGGTCCTGTATACACCCCCGTGTCAAGGACTAAGAAACTCGTCGATTCTTCCTTCAATTGCATTAAACCATTCGAATATTATGAAACAATCAATAAAAATGTAACCTCGCTCTCGCTTTTCGCAGAGACCACTACACAGTTTCGAAATATTGCTTGAATGGATTTAAAGTGTTAGATCTGAAGGGCGACGTATTTTCCAACCTGCCTCTTCCTCGTCTCCTTTCCATTCCCACTTCCCTTCAGCCATCCAGTAAATCCATAGTTTCACTGGTTCCTGGTAGTTGGGATACTTATGTGGTATTCATACATTAAAGCAATGGTGAATAGCCAGGTACTTTCCTACCTTCCCCTTGGATTCATCCTTTTCCTCTTCCACCTTCAGTTTCACTAAATTCCCCAAAATAGATAATTCCATCACCCTTTTCACTCTAGACATTTAATAAAATAATAATAATAAAATAATGCCTCGCTGATAAAATTAAGTGGAAACTATGTTTCCACTAATTTGTTGGGGTCTCCAACCTCTGAATCTAGAATCAGTAAACGTACCGCTAGGCCGCGAAGGCACTTGCAGTCATAAACCAGTATAACATTACCTACGTTATAATATTCCGACATTTTCACGAAGTGTGATAGCAATGGCTGTTTTTGTTACCGTCATAACGAGTACCTAGAATGGAAAAATCGATATCGTGAACTTAATGTAAGGCTTAACAAATTGTATACTTACGTAGGTACGTTTATTTGAAAAGGAGACTTGTTGGGGTAAGTACACCTTTAAGCGTAAAGGAAATCGATCCCACCGTGCAAGAATGTATGGCCTAAAATCGTGAAGCTATTAAGGCAACTTGGGGTTTTCCGGTCGATGAGATATTTAGAACAAGGAGAATACTTTAGCTGCCATCGTTGCCTGTGGGAGCACACTGTAGGCGAGCGCGGTGACCGAACACGGGCCCTGTGACGTCACGTGGCTAAGGAATGTACTGAGCGAGAATACGGCGTTTTTACAACGAATCGCGCTCAATCAGATGCACTGCTTGAAACATTGCCAATTTGATTGAAAAAAGAACATACATACGTATGATCAAAATCGCATGTGTTTTATGGTAATAATTTTTGTGACAATTTTTTTTTGTTATTACGAGTTATAGTTTGGTAAAAATTGAAGTAAAACATATTTTTTCGTAAAAAAATAATAATTCTATTTTTCAACGTTGTCTCATTTGAAGGTCAAACACTTGGTCCAACGACTTTCCTATTTTTCCAAATTTTATTTTTAAAAAGCTTTCATCAAGCTCTGCAAAACAGTCATGAACAGCATACATACTCGTACTCTCCTGATTCGTGAAGAATGTTTCGCTGCAGAGTAAATGTTTTAATTTTGGGTTCGGAGAATAAATAATGAATGCGGAAGCAATTCTAAATCCAAAATCTGCAATTTGACCATTGGGAGTACCGACCTGTGGGCCGCCGTTTTAACGTGGAGGAGGATAACTTTTAGCGTGTCAATCTTGGTCGTTTCTTCTTCAATTTTCCGTTCAAATGGTCCAATAATCCGGAATAATCTGTTTTCACGACTCTCTTGCCCTTTTATAAATTCTCGATCATGATAATCCCTTAGGAAAAAAGTCGCCATGACCTTTTTTTGCCAATGCGACCATCTTGACCTTCTTTGATGCCCTTTAACCTGGTTTAGTTCATCGTTTTAGCTATTTTACCAACGCTGGCAATGTGGATCTAAGTCTTATTCACATTTAAGAACCGTCGAAAAAGTTCGAATTGCGATTAAATATCGCTTAACACTGCTTTCAAATGTCAAATCGGATCGCGTTTTTGGTCAACAATCAGCAATCGCGGCACCTATTCCTAAATCTGCATGCAGGACTTTATGTTATCATTCAGTTCAGATGTTTAAGAACTCGGGGATCTTGCACACATGCAATCGATAATCTCCTAACACGGCATTATGATTTTTTACTGATTTTTTCAATAGTAGCCTCTATGGGGCGCCCAGAGCGCGGTTCATCGTTTGTGCTCTTACGGTCAAGTTTAAACGTATTAATCCAGTAACAAACAGTCGTCAATGCTGGCGCGAAGTCCCCATGAACCTTTTCCAACTCGGCTTCGATCTGCGAAGTAGCGCGACGGCTGTCAATCGCCAACTACGCATCGTACCTGACTGAAGAATTGTTAGTCCTTGTTCGATGAATCATACTTCCTAACGGTGATTTTTTTTTGATTTGTGGCCCCATCTCATATAAATTGACTGAACTTTTCAAACAGCTCCCATATTTAGTCTAAACTATCGAATTTCACCCCAGAATTTAAGCAGGCTTTAAAAAAAAGGTAATTTTGAAACAAACAATGTGACTGGCTTGTCTTATTTTATGACATAAAAAAATAATATTTCGCGTTGTTCTGTTTATCATGATCTCGATAATCCTAAATCTGAGCGAATTGCATGACGCCAGAGCTCACCGACAGATTTAGCGGGACTCACCTACCGATTTTTCGCTCCATACTTAAAACATTAATTTATATTCGTTAAGTCTCTGTGAAGGTTGGAGGTGTCGCACCTCGGTAATTTTATTTGTTTTATTACATTTTCCCGGATACCGTAAATATCCTGAGCCCTCTATTTATGTTCTAACAAAATCTATAAGTCGATTCTTGTCCATATTAAGATATCAACCCCGTTAATTCATCAATGTGTTGCTGCGTGTTTGCAATACAAGTTCAATTGATTAAATAACATATCTACGTTTTATTTCTTTTGTGCTTGGTATTAAAGACCAGCACCCAAAAATGACGCTAAACGTCACTTCGTAGCATTTAAATACAAGCAATACTACAAATGATTTATCTGCAGATTTTCTATGGGTAGTTAGAACAATGTCCGAGGTTTTCAGTGAAAACATTTTTTTAACTGTAATCCTTGCAGGTGCAGTTTTAAACCAAAGCATAGGCAGTTTTGAACGTTTTGCCTTACATTGCAGTATGCATTTCATAAATAATTTAAAAGATTACTGTTTAAGAATTGTTTTCACTGGAAACCTTAGACATTTTTCTAACTATCCGTATAGAATTTACAGACAAATAATTTGTAGTTTTGCTTGTAATAGAAAACCAAAAATGTGTATTTTTGGGTGCTGACCCTTAAGGGCTTTAGTTAATTTGTGTCAATTTCGACTTGAGCATTTAAACATATTGTTATTCCTTTGTCAAATAACTATCTTATCATAAATAGCTTACCCGAAAACACTAATCTCTAACTTATTTCAATTACAATTCTGATACTTGATTTCCACTATTAAAAAAAAGGGTTTTACCCAAAGACCAAAGAGTTATCTCTCTTATCTATTTTTCTCAAATTACAGTTTGAATAAACATTGACACTTAGCCTAGCTTCAAATCAATATACAATAACGTCTCTTATACTCCACTTTTTCCCTAACGATTTTCCCTTCCAAAATGTATTCCCTTGTTGTAATCTACCTGTCATAAGAAACCCGCTTGTTTTTTTTTAAATTGAACATTTTCAAAGAATAATGGAAATTTTCCTGGAACCTACTAGGTAAATCTTCGCAATGGACAGGTTATTAAAAGATAACATTTTGTTTTATAATATGTTTGTTGGTTATTATCATAATACTAGTTGTTACAAATATAGAATGATGTCTGCTATAATATATTTTAGGTAGGTATGGATTTAAAAAAATCTTTTTAAAAATTTTATAATCTTCTGAACGTATACGTCAGTTCCGAATTCTATAATAAATAAATTATATTAACACATAAAAAGGTGTTACTTGTCGTTATATGTATTTCCACATCGCTGTAACCCTTACCGTCAACAATTAGTTGACAATTTATTTTAATTTCATGCAAATGTGCGAAATTAAAATAACTTAACAAGTTAACGCAAAAGCGTTAAACGTTGAGAAAGGATTTAGGTACAACAAATAAATTCGTAAGTTTTTGAATAATTTAAAGATGTTTTCTTACATAATTAGTAGACATAGCGAACGTGTTTAACACACTATGTTATTTTAACTATACAATAGAAAATCGGTTTTTAGAACCAATATAAACTCACAAACTGGGAACTATGACGTCATGAAATTTGCAATCTTTTTTATGTTTCGGTTTTTTAAGTAAAAAAATTCTGCTCACCACCCAATTTCCAGAAAATTTTCAGTCAGAACGCGTAAACGGTTGCTTCATATTTTACAAATGTTTTTCAATAATTAAAATTATTGTTAACAAATGGTGTTCTAATCTGGGTGAAGACGGGTTGTGATTCTGAAGACTTTTGTGGCCATTCAGCCATCTAAAATGTATTTGCCATTTGAGGGAAGGCTTGACTCGAGCGATACAAGTTTGGGACTTTTTAAAGGTTTTAAACGCTTCAAGTAACTCAGTGAGAGAATCGAGTTAACTTTTTTTTTCAAAATTCAACCAGGTTGAATTTTGAATTTTGTTGGTTAATAAACGCAAATTTTAGCAACATGATCGGTTTTCGATCATATGACCATCTTGTATTTTATAAAAATCCAACTTCTACATTAAATACATTATTTCGCCTCCTTTACGTTACAGAGTAATTTTGTGCGGTTTAAACCAGTTACAGATGGTTCGCATATTTCATCATCAGTTTCTAACAATCTTATTGTTGAGTTATATATTTCACACCGCCCATCTCTCTCTGAATCTACCTCTGAAACAGTGGGTTCTATTTTAGTTCTACCTTTAAGTGCTTGCCACACGATTCACCTATTACTCACATTCACCCAGGATCCCATCTTATAAGTTATTTGTTAATATTTTCGTAAAACTTGGTTGGGTTGGGTTAGGTTAGGTTGGGTTGGGCTGGGTTCAGTTGGGTTGGGTTGAATTGGGTTAGGTTGATTTGGGTAGGGTTGAATTGGATTGGGTGGGGGGGGGTTGGACTGGACTGGGCAGGATTAGGATAGGTTTGTCAACGGTGTCCATACCCCCTTTGGTAAGTTCCAAAATTGCTTTCATATCGGGCTTTATGTCACAGCTGATTCTTCTATTGTATTTTCCCGTTACATTGTAGACGGCAATACAATGGAATGATTTGGACTGGTGACGTATGAACGTGGGCATGACCTGCCTTCTTTAACATTCATCTACGATTGTTTTAAAGTAAAAAAATAATGAATAGGGAAAATACACGGAAAGTAAGGAACTCGTTTTGTCTTTGTTTATTTCAATAAATAGGGTAACAACGACAGTAAGTAATTATTTTCTAAAAATAAACAGTGTTTCGCATATTATGATGTGCATTGCTTTGTATTTTAAGATTAGCTTGTGGATTAATTACCGTATCTATGTCATAGTATTGTTTCATAAACCTCTCACAAGAAAATTCTTTACCAAGGTGGTGATGTTTTTGTTGCAATGTTTAAAAATGACGTCTGCGGTATCTTATTTATTCTAAAAATACGAATCTGAGTTTCTGCTTAATAAACTTAAAATAAATCATAATAATACAGCACAACACATAGATTACCTTTATAGTGGGGTCACACCTCCCCGGGCACACGCTTGCGCGGGAGTAGCTTACTTGTTACTGGATCAGTATTGTTTTAGGATAGGTACTGAGTACAAGAAGCTATTAGGCGTGCGTATATCGCGCAACCTTGCAACCGAATTGCTACCATAAGTGGTTTGACCCCACGCGAGAAGGTAAAGGTTGAATTCACACGGCTTTACGTAAACAAATAATTGTTGTTATAAAACCTTAAAAAAATGTTTAACCATAATAAAATGTGAATAGCTTCAGAAAGCATTATATTTTTTGGTGTTTTAAGTTGAAATGAATGTTTGATATAACAAACTGTTAGTTAAACACAGTTGCTTACCGTTGACCTGTGAAGCTTAGGCTTATTTGAATTTATTGAAAACTCTGTTTTCCCAAAGGATTTTGATTTGGTCATTAGCCATGAGTAATACACGTGTCGAATTTCGTCTGATTTTACTGTAAAATGAAAATTCTCTTTGAAACGCTTTAGTGAAAAGCTTAAGTTGATTTAACTCACATCATTAACATATCTTTTAAAAAAGAATGGGCTGGATAAATAAACTGCTGACAGAGGCGCTGTAGAAATCTGGCAACGGTTATGATGCACACACAATTATTTTGTGTTTACAATAGAATTATAAGTGAACATTTGGATTTTTCATATGAAATAGGTCACATCTGCTATCGGTTTTTCTTTTTGATATATTTAAATGGGTAATTTACAGTGCGACCGTAGCATGCTAAGTACATTTAAGAATATTAATCATATTTAACATAGATGTTATTTGGAAAGTTACTTATTAATAATTTAGTGTTTTCTGCACAAAATAAACAACTTTTACCATTTAATATATCGTTTATTTTCTTACGTGACTTATGTATAAAGCATAAAACCTGAGCTCTGGCGTTATGACATTTGCGTAGCTTATTTTGTCGTTAATTTCTAGGTCAAATCAACCACGAGACGTTTTTTATAGATATGAAAAACCTTTATTCCTGTTAAAAAGTCGATGGTAATATTGTTTTATTTTTTATTTTTCACTTAGCTTTCTCACAAAACGTGTTAAAACTCAGGCAAAACTGGGTCTCAACTACTAGTATTATCATGAAATACCAGTTCTCTCTGATGCGACGCGGTAGTATGGTATTCATAAAATTACTATTGCGAAATGATTAGCTAACCATCGATAATTCCCAAAACTATCGAACCGCTTTCAGGTTTGAACTGCAATTGACACCACGAGTATCTCCCCCACCAGAGCGCAGAAACGCGATCAAAACGAAGAGGTGTATTTTTTCAGAAGAGTATTTTAAACTCCGGCGATGAACTGACGATAGTGTGAGATGTGTGTTTATATTATCATTAGCCAGTCTCGCCACGACGACCGACGGTTCTGCGGCGCACACTCCGCGTCGACCTTCACCGGTGGCATCTATAATGACCCATTTCCTGTTCTTTATTGGCTCTTTATTATCAAACAAAGTGGCCCACAGACCTTCATACCGAACCGATCGCTCGGAACTGAAGCCGTTTTGACTGATTGCATGCATAATCCTCTCGTAAGAAAGCTAAGATTAAAGGAAATGCAGCCTGAGATGACAATGTCCCCAGCGAAGTGGGAGATTTAAATCCAGGGGCATCTAATCTTTGGTGAAAACCTTTATTCAGTTTTTTTTTTAAATTGGCGTACGATTTTTTCCTTCTTTACGCTAACGCCACATTCTACGTAGCGTTATCGTCTATGCAATTGATTTTGAGTTTGGAGGTCATAAGTTCAATTCCCGCACCTTACAAAAATATGTCGTCATGTATTATTTTTAATATGTAAGTGCTGTCACGTTTGTATATTGTGATATCAGTTTAGTTTGATAAACCTTACAAAAATGTCTCCACAGCTGCGGCGGTGGTAAGAAACATTTACTAGAATAGGCCTGGTCAACCCACATTGCACCCCGGGCCGCGTTGACGACCTATTTTTTTCTCAAGGGCCGCACATACAAACGTTAAACAAAAATCATTTTTTTGTTACAACGAATTTCATACTTTTTGTTTTTTTTTTGTAAGTATTATAAATAATTTGAATGCAGAGGTAATCTGAATGTACAATCAGGGTAATTGAAAAAAAAAACAATACTGCAACCAGAATGATGTGAAAATAAATCACGCATTGAACCACCAAAAAAATGTATTTGTATAGTAATAAACATAAAATAGTTTTAAGAAAAAAAAAAATTTTGACGACGAAAATTATTGATTAAGACACATACCCTGTTCAAAAGAAAAGGTGAATTTTGAATTTTCGCGGCCTGTGTACATTCGATTACCGATTTTTTTTTTGTTATGTTGGTACACATATGTTCATCATATGTTAGCATTATCAGCCATTTTGGATTAGTGATTTGTTTTTGACAACTGGAAAGGTTAGTCACGTAGATCAAAAGTATGTATAAAATTTTGCGTTAAAAATGGAATAAAGTGCTAAAACGCACTTAAAATGTTGACTGTGGCATTCATTTAAGTGTATGTGTTTTTCTCTGAACTAAAGAACCGTGCTGAAGCCTCCGGCGTGTGCTCGCACGGTTCGTATCTCCCCTGTGTTGTGTTTTTAAATATCTGTTTTGTGAATAAAATCAACAATTTTCTACCTATAACGCGAAACAATTGAAAATGCCAAGCCTGAGAATTCCGAGAGTGAGCGGAAGAAAACATTGTAAAAGACGGGATGGATTTATCACCGTTTCACTAAATAGTATTAAAATTAACCGTGTCCATACTCCTAGATCCCCAAACAGGCTCGTTCCCTCCATCCACTATCACCACGAGCACATGCACTTCATCCACCTCTTCAGGGAAAACATCCGTTACTGAGTGGCCACATCTCCCAACCAACATGTATCCAACTTGGCGCATGCCAAAAAAGGAAAACTGCATTTCCTTCGCTTCCCAAGAAAAATACCACAGTTCTGAAAAATAGATTCAACTCTCTTGATGATAATCTAAATCACGACGTTGCGGAAAATTCTATTGCGCTAGAGGAAGAACCCGCCACTACAATACAGCCGCCCTCCGATCGTTATCAGACCAGACGAAGACTGGTAAATATTCTTAACAAATTTACTACAAGCGGAATCGAAGTAATCAGTGCAATTCTTAAAAACAACAACACTCACGTTTTACTTCCAGACATTCCTAGCTTCTGTCTCGCTACTAAACTACTAGAAGAAAATAAAATTCCATTTCAACCTGCCGAAAAGCGCCTTATTAGGGCAGCTATTCGTGGCGTGCCTCTCTCCCTAACAGCGGAAGATATTTTTGATGAACTCCAAATCATGGAATTCCCAATAATGTCTGTTCGCCCCGTGAGAATGGGTCCTTAAAGAATCCAGATCCCCATAGTACTCGCCCAATTAACCCGGTCAGCTGAAGGTCTAAAAATATTCCAGTTAGAATCGATTTTTCACATCAAAATAACTTTTAAATCACAAAACCGGTGCACTACACCAGTGATACAGATGTCAGCTCTTTAGCCACAGCTCCTTCATATGTAGAGCCCCTTCAAATTGTGTAAAGTGCGCAGAAAACCACTTCACCCATCTTTTTCAGAAGAAGAGAAAAGACGGTCTTGCAAAATGCGTCATCTGCGGAGGCGACCATCCAGCAAATTATAAAAATTGACCGAAATATCCAGCTCCTTGCGCTCTTTCCGTCATCTCAAATCAGGTAACTGATAGGACCTTCCGAGATACCACTCCCCTCATTTTCTACGCTCAAGCTCTCGTCTCACCTTCACCTACTTCACCAGCTTCCTCATCATTCACCCATCATGCACCTCCATTTTCAAGTACTACGCCCGACATCCAACCATCGAAAAATCACACCCCATTACAATCAGTGCGGTACTTTTTGTCTAAAATCGACATCTCTTAAGTTTGCCTATTATTCACCGATTTGGTTCCAAAATTTAAAGAAGCATCATCCATTTCAGATTATTTAACAATCATTATTTCATCTGCGCCCGCTATCATTTCTTTATTTGTTTAAATAGCCAATTCACTTCTTCCCACCAACTTGCATATACGTATTTTGGAACGTATTTGTTAAATAATTACAACAAACAAACAAAAAACATTTTCTTAATTTTCATATTTTATCCAATTAGGTATGTTTGTTTTGTTGAAAACGTATGTTATATTTTCGGTCATCTAGAGTCTAGAGCGATGAAGAACGGCTTGTATGTTAGGCAGAACACCTCCCTGGCGATGGTTATGCCGTAGAGCAGCTTGTAGGGCCCCTCGTCGTTGCGGATGGTATGCTGCATATGGCAGAGAATTATTTTGGTCGTCTTGTTGTCTTTGGCGGCAATTGCCGTCAAATTATCGTAATTGCCCGTCCTCCGCTTTCCCTAGAGTACAGCGACCCTGAGGTAATTTTTCACAAAAACCGCCCTATAAAAATTATTCAAATATTATTATTATTATTAACCCATATCTCTCTCTTCAGACTTGTCTCCGAATTCCCCCAGGAAATGTCGGGGTTCCGATCCACTGGATCGAATCCGTAAATATCTCTTCCCTCTCCTCTGAGAGTCTGTCGGCCAGTCGATTGTTCAAGGTTTTGGCGGGCTGCGCACCGTCCTGTTTCTGTATTCTGCACCGCTTCTTATTGGTGATGCCCGTGCGCAATAGAGTTGTGCGTATAAAATTGTGTTGTGCTGCGGTAAGTACTTATACTTAATATAATTTATTGTGTTACATTATCGATCCACGTGACACTGTTAGAATTGGTGGTAAAAATCTTTAAGCGTTTTATCCACAAAAGAGTCTTACAACATTTTCAATACTAAATTGATACAGTTAAAAAAATGACATGCTTGAATGATTTAAAATCAAACTTAATTGTTAATCTTATATGCCAACTCCGTCGCCAAAAGGTCCTGGCAATGAACTTTTGATTTCGTTGTGAATAAGGCTCAAGTATTTGACTGGCGCATTCTCTCAGTTAAAACAAAATCCCGTTAGTTAGGTATATTAGATCAGTTTGGAATAGGTGTATGGGCCGCTTTATAGTTTGTTTTACCGTTTTACTGGCCAGCGATAAAGTTGACTGAAGAGTATCAACCTGAGTGGTCACTTTTATGGACGTGCCGATAAAAGGTTTTTATTTTCACAAAATTCTGATAAGATTTTTATTCAGCTGTCAACTTTACTGTAATATTTCTCACGAGTCTGAATTTATTTCACACTAAAACTTAAGACACATTATTCTTGTCATCGCAATCATTTTACGAGATTGGTCCCAAGGCTAAACCACAATAGCTTTATCAAATAGCATTTCAGAGTGGTAGATACTCTCACTCGCCCTGGTAATAATAGAATCGAAACGATTTTTGCAATGGCTTTAGCAGTGTTCGGTGACCAGATATGAAGAGCCAGGTGCTTCCCAACCTTCCTCTTTCTCTTTCCTATCTTCTTTTCTCTTCGTCCTCGGATGCAATCGTCTTACAGGATTCTTGCTGATGTTAATCTTTAAAATAATATTTACAATCGTTAAATCGTATGAGTACCATAAATCACTTTTTGATTTCCAATATTCCGCTATCCGGGCGTCTGGTCTAACCACTGACCTACCGCATCAGATGTAATACCGATTGAACCAATTACGCTTTACATTAATTTGTTATAATAGGTAGGCTTTTCTAAAAGTAATGTTTTAAAATTAATTAACTAAGTTATCTGGGTAGATAAATTAACAAGGCACACAGTAAGTTTTGTTTTTTTTTCTTGCCTAGTAAAAAACTTTCATTAAATAGCGCGCTTGGGGTGAAAATTTATAGCGCTATAAAAATAAGTAATAATATTTTTTATCTAATAAGCGAAAATAATGCCACGTGAAAAGTACCAGCTTAGTAATAAAAAA
The DNA here is from genome assembly GCA_022651775.1 of Drusus annulatus. Taxonomy (NCBI): domain Eukaryota; kingdom Metazoa; phylum Arthropoda; class Insecta; order Trichoptera; family Limnephilidae; genus Drusus; species Drusus annulatus. The sequence continues at coordinate 223,747 of JAGWCC010000376.1, read as the reverse complement.
AAATCCTTTAGTAATGTATCGGTATGCTTTCCAGTATCATTATCAATTATGTAATGTGAAATCGTGTCGAAACCAGTTTATCAATATTATTTGTGATAGTCTTCAGAGCAAGCATACAGACGAGACGGAATACTCAAACTTTGATCCTGTCAATCCACGACATTAAATGAGTACTAACAGGTTCTTAAAAAATATTATTCATTTGAAAATATATATATTTACTCCACAACAAACCCGGCAAATCGTTCCACAACCGAGCAAGAACGGGTCTAAAACAACCCGTTCCCACGCGGAAAAATTTCATCCGTGTAAGCATGTCGGGCAGGCGTTTTGCGCATCTCCTGGCTGTGCATCGATGCCGAAGGGTTCAACGACACTAGTTCTTCAGAACATCTTGTACAGTACAATACCGTAATTTCCACTTGACGTGTGTGCTCTTACATTTTCTGCCCTGTGAGAATCCGGCCGAAGACAGTCGCTGCTTGTCCTTAATTGCATTTTTAACTATTTGCATAATCATAGATAAACTTTTAAAATATCGTGAAGCGCTGACGTCGTGTTTATTGATGCTACGATTTTATTGCGCTGACGTCAGGTTTATTGATGCTACGAGAAAAAAATACACGCTGATATTTCATCTGAAAGGTTTTTCCGAAACTTAACGCGATAATTACAATTTTGATACGCTCGTTCAAACGTCGTCTGTCGATGTCCTGCACGTTCAATCAGTGACTTTCGGCCCAATATACTGCTTTGGCAAACGTTATTTTATTTATTTTAAAGTGTGTTTTTGAAATCATACACTTTGTGCTCGACAATTATTTCACAAAATTTCAAACTTATATATGATTACAATGTCAGAATATTGTATAAATAAGCAAAGCATAACCAGATGAAAAGCAACATCCCGAGTTCATATCTCAACTCCACAAAGTTTTTCTTGTATAGCATAATACCAAAGTCTTTGAAAAGGCTATCAACAATCAACTAGTTGAATATCTTGAAAATAATAGTATACTGTCCTCTAACCAATTTGGGTTCAGGAAAAATAAAAGTACCTCAGATGCCATAGCAACGGTCACAGATTTTTTAGTTAAAAATTTAGACAAAGGATCAAAATGCTTGTCAATATTCTTAGACCTATCTAAAGCTTTTGATACTATCTCACATTCCAAACTGTTACAAAAACTATCAAACATAGGTATAAATGGTAATGAACTTAGTATTTTTCAAAGCTACCTGTCTAACCGTAAACAGAGTGTAAAAATCAATAACTGTCTTAGCAAGCAACTGACAATTAGTTTTGGCGTGCCTCAAGGAAGCGTTTTAGGTCCCACTTTATTCTTAATCTATATAAATGAATTGTGTAATATGTCTATAGATGCTAAAATTGTAAGTTTCGCTGATGATACGATCCTCCTCTTCAAATCTAAAAATTGGAATGATGTTTACATGAAAGCGAACAAGTGCATCAATGTAGTTAAAAAATGGCTAGATGATAATACTCTAACACTGAATGTGGCAAAAACTAAATACATTGTCTCTAGCATTAATCCCTCTTTAACTACTCCAGAAAACCTAATAAAATCAAATATTTAGGTATTATTTTTGAGAGCAATTTAAAGTGGAAACAACATATTATCACTACAGCAAATAAACTTAGAAAATCCATATACTTCTTTCGACAAACTAGGAATTTTCTTAACCTGAATCTACTTAAAATAATTTACTATGCACTTTGTCAATCTTTAATCGAATATGGTATTATAGCCTGGGGTGGGGCTACCGCTGCTGCCATTGATCCTATCTTAAAAGCTCAAAAATTAATTATAAAGATTATTCTAAAACTACCAATTACCACCAGCTCGGATGAAATCTTTGAGAAAATTTGTGTTTTAGATATTAGGCAACTTTATGCCAAAAACATACTAGCATATCTCATTAAACACAGAAGTCAATTTGAAAATGTCCAAACCGCTCGCGATACGAGATCGAAAGGGCATAATCTCTTACTTATCCCTTTCGCTAAAACAACATTTGGCCAAAGAAACTTTAGATACTTTGCAACAAAACTAAATAATGTACTTCCACTGGCCATTAGACAGAACGCAAATTATGTAAAATATAAATTAGACACCAAGATTCGGATCTCCAGCCTAGGCAGATCAAAAATTAATGATTTCTTTTTAAAATAAAACTTGTTGTGAACTAATAAATTTATTATGATGGTTTAATATTATTTTGTTGTTGTAAAATTGTAACTTTATATTTTTATTTTTTTTTTTTAAATATTAAAATTGTAACTTTATATTTTTTTCTATTTTTTTAAATGTTGTGTAGACTGCTAACTGTAAACTGCGCCTGCTCTCAACACAGGAATTCCTAGCGAGACAGGCACTGTACTACCACCTTTATGTTGTAATTTTTGAAAATAATTAAAAAAAAAAAATAAAATCATATTTTTCATTCGCTGTAGGTTTAATAATAAGAAATTTGAGTCTATTTGTTTTTCCTGATAGTATTTTGGGTACTGACCCTTTTAAGTATTACAACTAACCTTAAAACAGTTTTTTTAAATCTGGTATTAATTTTTTAATAAAACTGATAAATCCTTTGTAGTATTGGTTGTATTAGAAAGCCAAAAAGTGATTTTTAGCGCTATTTTTGAGTGTTGAGGCTTAAATTAGTTCTCCAAGTTAGAATTTTTTAAACGCCGCCAAAACGACAGAATTCGAGAGGTAAGAAGCGGGGGGGGGGTGCATCACGCCACCCGGACTGGACGATGGAGATTTTTTCTCTTCAATAAGAAATTCCAGTACATTTTTGTTAATCTTAACCGTCTAACTTAATCAACGGTTTTTTTATTGTGTCAAACTTTCATACGAAATATAAGTTAATCGTCACATTATATGAAATAGGCGGATATTAAATTTAAATCTCTTTGGTTTTTTTGTTTGTTTAAATGTTGTTTGTAAATGCTTTGTTGTTATTTTATTTATATGTTTTCACCAGCTTATTAAATTCCAAAAAACTGCTGTTGAAGTACTTGACTTTTCATCCTCATTATTTAAGAATAACACACATAATTGTATTTATTTATTCAAGACGGTTTATTATTACTTCATCATTTAGCAGTCGTTAAAATTTATAGTATTTTTTCCTGATTATTTTCCACTGAGCGTCAGGCATTTTTTTCATCTAGTATTCAAATTCTTAAGATTTAACAATTTGACCGAATAATATAATAAAAAGGTGAATTATTGAAGATTCCGAATTACTTTTGGAAACGTAAAGAATTTTTATTTTTCGAAGAAAAATGTACTGGAGGAGATGAGAGGTTATTCCCAAGTGCCTCGCAGATAATGATCTGCGAGCCACTTCCAAAGTTATTGGATTTTTATTCTTTATTTCGTAAGTAAAGCACGACATAAAATAAAATCAATGTAAAACGAAACTGTTTCTAAATCATGAAATCACTTTGGGGCGCCGGATAAAGCATCAACAGCTTGTCAACATTTTTGTTGAAAACATAGATACTCAAACCACAACATGTTTTCGGGTTTTACTCTTTTTCTGGTAAAAAAATAAAGACAATCATTTCTGTTTTATTGAATAAATGTGTGAAATATTGCCAATAGTCAATGCAACAAGTTTTCCGTGGCATTAAATGATAAATCGAGTGTATCACAGACTTATTTACAACGCCTGCTTCTTCGATTTTTGTTAAACCATCGGCTGTTCGCCGGCCATGAATATAGTACTGCGGCTGAGAGCTCTGTTGTATCGCCCCTTTCTGATAAATCCGTCAATTATGAGAGAAGGTCACAGTGTGCATATCAGCGATATGCCTTTCGTGATCTAATCACCCCTTTCGGTAGCTTCACCGGTTTCGCTAAAATGGTACGAGTGTGGGTGTAGATCCGAATACCGAGTCCATTCATTTTAGTTCCATGGTGACAGTCGTAACTATAGCTCTGTCGAGAAATGCTATATTCGTGGCTTTGAATATTTATCATTTTTTATTCTCATATTATTATTGTAACAACATATTTGTCCGATTTTGGTCTAGAGAAGCGTTGACCCAAATTGCATATCGAAATAAATCACTTTCATTTCAAAACGGTAATTGGAAGCTTTTTTTTACATAATTTTGACATTGAATCTGGGTCTTGAAGAGCCCCATGTTGCAGGAGGAAGGAGACACAGAGGCCGGGCAATCATTCTACAGTCGAGCTTTTGACCACAAGAACAAGTCGTAGAAACGACCCGTTTTCAGTGTCAACGGTGGCGCGCGTTTGGCTAGTTCCCCGGCTATGCACAGGTGCCGAAGGGATTAATGACTCAAGTTTTCGAAGCATCTTTCATTGAAATACCGACGATTAACTGGCGTAACTGTCAAGCAACAGAATATTGGCTTTATTATAAATATTGTCCATAATCAAATTTGTATTGATTTGCAAAGAAGTTAATAAAATTTAAATTTATTTATTAAAACATTAGAGTATATAGAGTGGTATCTATCCAAGGCAGTGTAGTCAGTTTTTGATGATTTTTACCTGACTCGGCGTACCTTGGCGTGGCTAAGACTAAGGCTAGGGTCTTTATACATCCATTCATATCACTATCGACATAATGTTTTGTTTATTCGTATAACCACTTCTTCACAGTATTGAAATCAACAATAAAATAGCATCTAACCTAAAAAACCGTTTAGTTGTGTCAAGCTTTGTGGCATAAAAAAAAATGTCGGCGGAGTCCCGCGGCGACCCAGGAGCCCAAGATCGTTGTGACAGTACATAGAAGCGGAGTATTATATTTGTTGTCTCTTTCTCTCTCACAGTGTACGGCGTAAAAACCCGGAGAAAGTGATTTATCGCAAGTTTGTATCGGTTGGGTAAAAATAATTAGCTCTCTTTCCATACATTGTTTCTCCGAGATTAAAACACATCAACTCTATCACTGTATTTATTAACTCGCTCACCAGCCCCAATAGCTTCGTCCAGACAGTCCGCGGCTTACGCGTGAGCCATTACCAACTTGAAAATAAATGAATACATAATTGAACACTAATGGGAAGACCCAAATATATTACTATGCAAAAAAGGCTTTATACGCTTTATTTTACCCTTTTGGCTGCTAAATTATTTATTTGGTAGTTGTGAAAGGCTCGTGTGCGTTTCCGCGAACTGTCTGGATGAAACTCATGAAAAACTCTACATTTTTTTTTTACAATATTCACGATCCAACTTAAATCCCAGTATTTTTTTTAAGGTCTATTTTCATGATATGAAAAAAACAGAGTAAAATGACTTCTGCATTTTTAACTGTAAGTCATTTAATTGCTTTTCAAAATCGTTTTGTGTAAATCTTATGATCAATATTTTTTTATGTTTGTAAAAACAATTTTATCACAGTTTAGTTTAATTGAAATAATAATCTAAAATCAATGTGTTACGAAAGTTCGCGGTTAAAAAATGTAAGTAGATATATCATTTATCACAGAAATTAGCATTTTATCGTGATGATATTATGCCTGTGACGCCGCATGTTCCTAGTGTGGTAGCCCTGGGCACGCCCGGCTCAGCCATGCCGTGCCTAGGGCTGCCACTATTTGCATATTTATCACCGACAGCCGCGAATGCGGAGTTTCGTTTCGTGTTAGATCCTGCTAATTGGTGGGTATCCCGCAAAAGCTTCACAAAAGCATTACTCTAGATTATTACCTTGAAATTCGAGAGTGGTAACGAACTCCTTGCGCTGGTTGTAGCGAACTTGGAATTGCCTCGTCACTTTAATCAACATTACAAAAGAGAATTCATCCAAATTCGTTTCATTTGGAAAGCTCAGGTAGATTTTTTTTAACGTTTTCTATTCAGATTTTTTTTTCATATTACACAACACAACGAGCTGCGATAAACTCGAAAATACGAGGCCTATTAAAAAAAAGGTGAATTTTGAATTTTCGCGGGCTGTGTACATTTGATTATCGTTTTTTTTTTTGCTATGTTGGTACACATATGTTTATCATATGTTAGCATTATTAGCCATTTTGGATTAGTAGTTTGTTTTTGACAACTGGAAAGGTTAGTCACGTTTTTGTGTGTTCTTCGATTTTTTACTTTTGATAAAATGGATCAAAGAATAAAATCCATGATTTGTTTTTCCAAAACTCCAGGACGCTCATCGTCATTAACATCTTCTCGGCCTTCTGTAAAGCGCTTGTACTACTTATAAACACTTTTTTGATACAATGTAGACTCGCCGAATGCCACAGTCAACATTTTTAGTGCGCTGGAGCACTTTATTTCATTTTTAACGCAAAATTGAATACATATTCTTTGATCCATTTTTTGCAAAAGTAAAAAATCGAAGAACACACAAAAACGTGACTAACCTTTCCAGTTGTCAAAAACAAACTACTAATCCAAAATGGCTAATAATGCTAACATATGATAAACATATGTGTACCAACATACCAAAAAAAAATCGATAGTCGAATGTACACAGCCCGCGAAAATTCAAAATTCACCTTTTCTTTTGAACAGGCCATGTACAACACTTTAATTATTTTAAACTGGACTGTTTTTTTATTATCTTAAGTTTATGAAAACATCAATAAATAAGTTGCTCCATCAATTTTTTGGCCAAAATGTGTTGCACTCGCAAGATTTCATTTGATTATCTTAGGTAAAATATTTACCAATTTTTCAGACGTTCCAAGAATAACGGTTTTCTTCTGTAAAAATTGGTTAAGCAAATTAGTGAGCTTTCCGTATTTCCAAAGCGGGTGACGCCCCCTTGGGTGCTGGCCTTCGTAATCAATCCCTGAATAATTGCTGTAAATTGGGTGTGCCGCGAGGGGTTCATCAAATCACACTTTATCGTCGCTAACGAGGGCGTATTTACTGAATTATTATTTCTTCCACGGAACTGACAGGGGGTGCAGTTCTAAATCATATGTCACGTCGTAAAAAAATGCAAACATTATCAGTTCGTGTGGAAATTTTATCCAGGAAAAAAATAATTACTTAATATGATTTGACGGAATAACGTATTCACTCATTTTTGGTTGTTGTCATGTTTTTTTATGAAATTTGATGAACTTTACGCCCAACTCTTGAGTAACCACCTCTGAGCCACCTCTGAACTGGATCATCTAGATCAGTGGCCTCCAACCTTTTTTTCGCCGCGGACCGGTCAACGTTTGATAATTTTACCAAAAACCGCTCTGGGTGGGGGAAGGGGTGCGGGGGACACATTGACTGTAGATTTTTTTAAAAATGTTTTTGCGCGACCCAGTACCATTTGGTCCACGGCCCGGTACCGGGTCGCGATAGGGCCTAGATGACTGAAAAATTACCTTCATTATTGTATTTTTAATATTGCATATCTTGTGGATGTGTATTATTTATTTATATGACGGGTTGTTTAGTGCACAACACACACAACTACGTTTGAATAATAACGTTGTATTATATCCTTATATTCATAACACTTTTTTTGTTTGTTTCAGGTAAGTGTTCAGATCTCTGGCAGAAATGTTAACCTTATTCTACGGATGGAGGGTAAGTTAAACAATAATCCGTTTATTGGGCCTAACTTTTGAGTTTGATAGCTACCTCCGGTACAGAGCAACCATATGTTTACTAAATCTCCAATCTGTACAAAAACGGACAATCCGTTTTATAGATTTTCTTCTCTTGATGACAAGTAACGCACCCAATCGAATGTTCAACCTACTGCCGTGCGCGCGGCATTCCAAAATTCCACTCTTTTCATCAAAACGTTTGTCATCTATACGTGGAAAGTGATTACTCCAGAAGGATAAATTTATTCTATATAGATTCACATATTTCAACAGTCATAAAATCCAACGTTCGGTATAATATTTTATGAAACAGAAGAAACGCCACATTTGATTCGTATCAAACTACAAGAATGCAACACTGTCAAATGTTTTGAAAAATATAATCATTTTTTTTAAATGCATTTATCTCAGTAGTAGTGTTTCTTGATGCTTGTTTAGGACCTGGGAAAACTTTTTTAATATTCTTAGCATTCACCCGCGCCTGTGATGCTACTGGTTTGCTGCACCAAATCGTTTCCAAATCTTTACCAATTAAAAACGTACAATCGTCATCTGATTCAGAACTAGTTGTTATGTCCATAGCATTTTCAGCTTCCGATTCGGCTGAAAGATCTGCTTCGCTTTCTTCAGATTGTTGTTATACCGTTTCATCTTCAAATTCATTTTCGATGTCTTGATCATCTTATTCAACGACAGCTCACGAAGAAAGCGTAAGACGCTATCTTCATTTATAATACGTGCCGTGTCATGTACAGGTCAAAGTGCGTGCGAAAAATGAAGATTTATTCTCGGGTGTGTGTGTCCTCACTCTGTGAATAACTGAAAAACGGAGAATTGCGGGACCGGGCGCACGCTTCGCTCAGTGCGAGACTTAACGACCTCTCACTTTCTAACTAGATTTCAACTATTTGGTAACGGTGAGATAATTGCAGATAGTGTGCGTAGATCGGAAATATAATGAACAGGGATTACCTAAAGTCCCGAGCCATTTCGTCAATTGCTTCTCCTCAAAATTGCAAAAAGCCAGACTTGCCGCGCTCCCGGCGGTAGGATACACGGAATAGATTAAAATTTATACATGTCAAGTAGGTACTTTATGGCTTGCCTAGATTTGTAAAGATTCTTTTTTTAAATTGATAATTTTCGTCACATCCATTCGTTCCACTTTTGAAAAGTTCACACTCGTACGTACTCACAAGGAAATGATGTAGTTTAATACAGGATTTTGAATTTGAGCAAACATAATACGAGTATATTACAACATACATAAGATTTTGTGATAGTCTATCTAAGTGTGTGCATAAGACACATGAAATCACAAGTTTAAAATTGGCCTATTAAGTGCACTGCCATTAAATTTATACCAGTATATTAAACGTGCATCGACGGTGTGAAGTTAACTAATTTAATGTTATCTTCGGTATTGCGAATGGCATTAAAAAGTTTTCGAAGGAGCACGCTGGGACGAGATTGCACTTTTCTTCGTCGCGCGATTTATTAGGTTAACTCTGAGGAACTTTTTCTTCCGTTTTATATCGAGGCGCAAGGTGCACTAAATCTATACGGAGTGAGTCAAATTAAATTATACCGGGAATTTAAATACATCCACATCTTCAGTTTAAAGCTAGCACCATAGAATGGTGTTGAATTTCAATTTCGTTTTATCACTTTAATTTTCTTGCAACACTATAAACTATGTCACTTTCTTTGGGAAATTTCTTAACGACAGTTGTGAATCCATGTATTAAAAAATATTATGGTTCATAAATGATTGACAGATTGATTGGATGCGGATCTATATTATAATCAGTACATTTTAATGAAGCTAAATCAAACAAAGGAAAAAAAAAAGTTTTTGAATTTACTCTTTGATTTTGCTTGATGTATTTTAAAGCAGGTAGCGACTAAATTTCCAGATTATATTTCACTCTAGTATTTTTATGTGTATTGCCTATTTACATTCATGTATAAAATATGATATTAACGGAGAGTCAGTCTTTTTTCCGATAAATTATTCATTACGTAGTTTTCTTTTATGTTATTCTAGTCTATTATTTGTAATAATTCTAATATGTTTATTTTTTCCCCTTATTGCACACATACGATATTTTAAAATCTCTATCTTAATAAAATGAATGATGATTGTCTAATAAGTGAGTGGCTATGTTCGACAATTCACCGTTATTGTTGACCCAGCTTGAAAAATGTTCCCTTACCCTAACGTGAAAGGCTCCACCCGTTTGACCTACATAATATGATGGGCAGTCACCACAATTAATCGTGTACATTCAATTTTTCACCTTTTATCTTTATCGTTGATTAGTATTTTTCCCAATGAGCTTACATTGTAAAAACTGTATTATTTGTTTTATTATTAACTGATTGAAATATCTTATTTGATATCTTACCTAAATACGGGAGTTTTGCCCTCTGTCTTTTAAAAAAAGTTTATTCTCATTATCTATGGTGAAGCCTTAGGTTATTTTTAATAGAGATAGTTTTTAATTATTTTTATTTAGTAAAGTCTATTATCTCACTTTTATATCCCCTATTACACCTTTATATTCATTATTTTTACATTTTTAGTGCATAAAGCATCCTCTATAAATAGATTTAATTCCCGATGGCGCCGAAACTTTATGTACATTTTAAATGCTCGCTTTGTTCAGTCGGTATTCATTCTATGCAAACAGTGTCGATCAAGTTACCTGACACAATTTGAAAGTGTTAGTAACTTGGAAAAACAATATAACATAGAGGTATTGATTTGCGAACATTGTTAACATTGGTCTGACTCTTTAAACTAGGATTTTAGGTTCAAGATGCAATAGTGTACGCCCCTTTCTAACAAAAACATATTCCCACCCGCGTAAGTAGATATAGAGTGGCAAGGATACAATATGGTCCCGATTGTTTGTTAGATCTATTTTGTATCGATTTGTATATTTAAATATATTTTTACCATAACAAAACAATATTAAAAATACCATTTAAATGAGTTATTAAGTCAAAATATTACACAAACTCTAATAGCATGGGGTTCACTGTAATAATAATAAAAAATGCTCGTTCTTAATATTATGGCTTTGTATCCTTGGAAATTGCGAAATTTCCAACATACTGTCAAAAATATTAAAAATTGACGTAATACCTCTGAAAGTGACCATTTTGACTGATTTTACGATTCTATTGGTACATCCACGGATAGAGCATGTGGCATTTTTTGTATTAAACCACTGCAAATATCGTCGGCATACAAGCAAAAGTGACCAACTGCAAAAACACCGATAATGAGAAAACCGACCAAGTGCTATTGAAAAAGCATTATGGTTATTGGAAAAAATTGCCACCTTCATCCGACATTCCATAAAAAAGTTACACATATGGTAAAAGTGACTATTTACAAAAATGAGCTTTCTTGTACAAGCAAAACTGACCAATGACAATAGTCAATTTTGCCTGTAGATCCGGGCTTTATAAATGGCAGTTGGTCAATTTTTGCTGTATGCTTTTATACGTGATTTTGAAGTTAGTCGCATTGTAATATACTGTTTAGGTTACTTAGTTCTGAAATTTGTTATTTCGAACTTTATTGAGTGTCAAGATGAATAGAAAAAATAAATAAATTTGGTTGATTAATATCTCAAGACATCCATAAGTTTTTATTTATTTATTTTTAATATTCGATAACTTTTTATGGTGTTAATTAACGCTTTTAAATTAGAGGTTTAACTTGCTGATTATATTTCATTTAAGCGTACAATTATATTTGATATTTTTTAGTTATTTTAGGTGCGGAAGTGACTTTGATGCACTCGGTGTCCCATCAAAATCACTTCAATCATCAGTTCAAATTTTCCACAGATGCAACACCTGCAGCCAAGAAAAAACGAACTAAACGATGGGAAAAAACTATGCTAGTAATGTGGCAACGTAATGTATTGAAAGAAAATAGAAAAGCCTCATTGCCTTATTATACGACAAAACAGAATACGTTCTGAAAAAAACCAAAGATGATTGACTACAGTAGATGCAAATTAAAATGCAACTTATTTTTTTCTGAAGAGTTGAGGGTGATTATATGTAAACAATTCACTAGCCTTGAGTTATCAAGGCAAAAGGATTTTATAATAACGTATGTTACATCTAGAAATCCCATTCGTAAAATTTGGACTCAACCCTGTCCATTTGAAAAATGTATGTACTTAATAAAGAAAAGTGCATTAATGAAAATAAAATTAATCACGTTTCTGAAATAATATTCAGAAGGATTTTCGGAAATGAATTCAACCTATCTTTTTTATCCTACAAAGGATTAGTGTTTAATGTGCAGTGACGCTACTGCCGATGGCAAAAATAATCATGACAGTTGACACAGTCAGCACATAAGGAGACGAGATGAGGTCAATGTAGCAAAAGCTGCAGACAAACTTCGTGCTTCAACAGGTGCTTAATTTAAAGTCTGCCACTTTTGACCTGCAAAAAGTACTACAAATTCCATCTTCAAAGGTCTCTCAAATGAATAAAGTATAGTCGTAAACTGTGCTTTAATAATTTCTCAATTTATGAAGTTTTTTTGCTACGTTTGGACTGAAATCAATGAGCAACGTGGTAGTTCCGAGATCGGCTCAGCTCTTGTGGATACAATCCCTCGATGAGACTATGTCAGAGATATCAACATACGAGGATACTTGCTCAAGGCAAAACTGCAACCAGTATATTACTTCTCTCCTATTGTATCTGGAAAAGACATCAAACATTCAGGCAATCCAGCATAATTTCATGGAACCTTGACATCCTTACATGGAAGTAGACTCCATGCATAGCGCCATTGAGTCATCTAAAAAGTTTGTAAATGTCTAGTGTCTACTGTGTAAACGACTGGTTAAATATGTTTTAAGCTGCAAGATCGCAAAGAAACGATTGGGGAACATATTTTTTTTATTTAAAAAGTTTGACAGATAAGGTCATAAAAAATCGAACCCTAAATGAAAACAGAGAAAGTGTCATGGCTGCGGATGAAATGCACGAGGTACGGGAAAGATCAACCTGGAATCGTCCTGTATAAGTATAGTCGCAGTGACGAATTCAAAAAAATATTCGCATTCGAGGTCAAAAACGAAACGAAAAATGGTGTTACCATTCAAAATACATAATTATTATTATTTGGTTTATCAATTTATTATTAAAATTGTATAAAAATATTTAAAACAATCGTTTATTTCAGCTTTGGGTACTAGAAATTTGATACACACAATTGCGTCCACACTTTGAGCGAATGACCATTTACACAATATGAATGTTTCTCTACAGGCAAAATTGACCAAGTATTTTAAAAATAAATTCACACGATTTGGAGTATTTATTTCCAAATTTTCTAATGCACATTTATTCAACAGTGTTAAATCTATTATGAGTAAAATAATCGGTTGATAGAACTGAATATCCGATTTTTTAGGCGAAGAATAACACAAAAACTGCTCCCCTGTAAAGTTGCGTTTTTGCAGTTGGTCAATTTTGCTTGTATGACGACCATATGTATATTTTGTTTAACGAAAATATAGGAAATAACCACAAAAACTGTTTGAAAATAGTAATTTCAATGAAGGTGTGTAGTTAGCGCACATGGCGAACACGGGCACATACCCCGACGCGGACCGTTAATGTTTGATATTTTGTTTTGTCTCTCTCTCTCTCTGTGAGGATATACTACATAAACCCCCGGATAAAGTGATATATCGCAAGTTTGTATAGATTGGGTAAAAGTATTAGCTCTCCCCCTTTTAATATTGTTTCTAAAAGATTATTAAGCTTACGGTTAAAGTTGAGTAATCTGCATAACAAATAGTATTATATCTGTTTTTTAGTTTTATATTAGTTATTTGTACATCAAAGTTTACAAAGTATCTAATTATTTCATATTCTTTTTGACTTTATAATAATATTATAACTTAAATACTACTTAATATTACTAAATGGTTCTTAAAGGCTATTTTAAATTTATTAATTGCCATCATTTTTATGGTTTCCGGCAACGCATTATAACATTTCATCCCTTTATAATGTCCCTACCTGGTGATCAAACTTACTTACCTCAATTTTGCTGAAGTTGTATGCACATTTAAAATCACTTGCTTTATTCAGTCTATTCTGTGCAAAACCTGCCAACACGTAAGCTGTTACTAACGCTGTGATAGTTTTATTTTACCGTGTTGTGAATTTGCGTAGGTACAGTAGCAAGGTAACATTGCACACACTTAACAATAAATCTATTTCCTGGTAGTTAAACTCAATCTTGTTGTTCAACTTAGCAAACGCCTGTGTCTTTATATGCTTACTTGTCGAAAGTTCGTCAGTCATTGGCGCTCATTTCATAAATATTTTGTAAATGCTGGTTTTCGCATTTATAAATACAAAACTACATATTCAAAAAGATTATCAACCAATCTCCGAACGAGGAAAGCATCACTGTGATACCAAATCGTATTCAATACGTTTTTGAAACGTTCACTACCCGCAGCGGAAATTGTCTTAGTTACCGCCTTAGTGATGGAACTATACCACAAACTATATATTTTATATAATATAGTTTTGGTTGCTGTTTGTTAATTAATAAGTTTAGTTTTTTGTACTGTAAAAGCTGTTGGTAATGTTAGTGTTATTGTAATAAAACTTAAATGTGTGTATAGAAAATTGAAACGATAAATTAATAAACATGTTTTCAAGATAATGATAGAGTAATAATTTGTCTAAAATCTTATTTAAATACATATTTTAAATTACTCATAATAAATTTATCACGGCGTTCGTTGACAAACTGACAAAAAATATGTATTTTAGCCATTCCCCATGGCCACCTCAACCATCCCCTGGATATGAATGCTCAGTTATACTAAACAACCCTGAAGAAATTATTACCACCCACTCCACTTCTTGGATATTTCATACTTCTCCACCCCCGTCTGTACCAAATTTTGCATACGTCGTTACCCTTTAGGACCTGCGCAAAACAAAGGCTACGGTTATTGAGTTATTTGCCGTGAAATATATGTAATTATATTTATCTATTTTATATTGTAGCTGAATTATTGACAACCCCCCTCTCCCTACCCCGTAAAAACCGTCGATCTGCTCTGAACACAGGTGTCGATGATACAAAACTCAGCGGGTGGAAAATGAGCATTGTTCTGCACAATGCAGCCAGTCTGCACCAAATACATTCGAAGAATAAGCACTTTTGTAATGAAAGGGATTATTTGTAACCAAACTAACTGTTGTATATTATTTGAATCTGAGGTAATCACATATCTTTAAAATATAGAATTCTTAAGAAGATTTCATACGAAATTTAAGATAAATTAATGGTCCTACGGGCTAGGTTTTTTCTGTTTAATGTAAATCGTGTTATATTATGCATTCTGTTTATTATGTCGAGAAAAAGTAAGTTATTTTTGAAAGATTTATTATTAATCAATTAAAAAAGTGTTTTTCATCATTATCATTGATACCAATCCCTGGCTGGGCCTTGGCCTGATATCGACTTTTCATAACAATTAGTTTTTAACAGGTTTGTGTTTTAACGCCAACCTGGAAGATCGGAGTATAGTAGTATTTAACCACCTATATTTGACGAGCACAGTGAATTTGTTTTTTTTTTCATTTTGTGAACTGACATTCAGAAAAACTAATTTCATTATTTATGTTCTGAGATATTGAATAAATCATCCGATAGCCGACACCGTTCCACGTTGAAAAGATATTTTCCGTCGAATCCGTCGAACTAATCTTTGTGACCCAAGGTTATTTGAGCATTTTTTTTCTAAAACTTAGCTAGCTAGTCAAATATTTAAGTTCTTCTATAAAAAATGTTTTTTTAAATGAAAGATTAAACATTTATGAATAATATCGTTGGTCAAAGCATATTTCTATAGATAATACACGTCACAGGAAAAGTTCTGCTTATTTCTATTTAAATTAAGGTTTTTTTATTGGAGCTAACAGAAATTCGCACTTTTCAATTATTTTTCATGTTTTTTCTATGATACTTGAATAAAACTTTTGGGGGCATTTTGATCTCAACTAATAATCATATTTATAAGTGAATATGCATATTGAAGACTATTACTTAACCCTCACTAATGTTGCATAAAGGACAATGACAAATATTCCATCAGGTGATCATCTTAACTTGAACTCAAACATTCAGCGCACAAGTTATACAGGTACAAAAAATTGAGAGTAAAATATTATCACGAATAAAAGAAGAAAGGCCCAGCGCTGAGTAATGTTATTTTCAACGTATTTTATAAAATTCAATCATAACCCTTTTATTCAAGGGGTCTTTATTAGACTTCTTTTTCAGCCGTAAACCTCTCACAGAAAAAAAAATCTATTAGTTTTCTAAAAAGAGATTTTTGATGATATTGGAAATGTGTATTTTTTTACAATTCAATTTACGGTTTACCATCAAAGCACACTGTATATTATTTAATGCAAACATAATACCGAGACCATAAAGATCATCTCTTTAGGCTTTTTAACTATAGGAGGGAGATTGCTCAGCTTAAGCAGAAAAACTCTCGAACGGTGAGTCTTGGCACTATGATATTTTCACAGCGTATTTGTTTATATACCGTAAAAATATACGACAATACACCATTTTGGTTTTTTCCATGTTTTTCATTAGTACAAAAACAAAAAACAAAATCTACGATAGATTTTAAAAAAAAAACGAAGTTTGGTAGTAATATAATATGATCAGTCATCAAAACGTTAACAGATTCAACCAATCATTTAATTACATTGCGAAAACCCTATTTAAAAATTGCTCGTTGCTTCTGATTTATCTAACTTAATATTATTTATCAAATTTGGAATTTAGATAATTAGGTATTTTCCTAGAATGTTAGGAAGTAAGTAATTCCTCATTCGACCGTTACAAAAAAAAACGAAACCTTTTCTACCCTCGAATTTTAAATATCGCAAGGCAATATTTTCTTCTTGTTTTTAGATCGGTAGAGTACCTGTACCTAGCTACTCGCTTAAAAAAGGTTTTTTTTAATACAACAAGATGCTTATCTTTCTAGCCCTAGTTAGTGTAGATTTTCCGAGTGTATTGTAAAGCTTTGGAGAGGAAGTTTAATTTGGCGTACTAATGGGTTATTTCGATCTGAAAGGCATTCGGAATATGGAAGTCTACCACCACTAAGATAAATAAATGGTGGTTCTGTACGGGATGTAAGAGTTTCATTGAATGTTTCTACCATTCATTTCGAACAATGGAGAGACCATTTTGTATTTATTTGTTGTTTGCTAACCGTCCATCATGTAAACATATAGTATCGCTTTTACGTTGCCTGCGTGTTTGCAAATTACTTGAATTATTTAAACAAATTACTCTTGACGGCTATAATATTTAAATTGAAAAATATGTAATAATAAAAGTCTATAAATAAGACAAAAAGATTGAAGCGCACTTGAGGTAAAATATCACAGAACTGCGTAAGTTCACTGTTATTATTATTATAGAAAGCTGTAATTTAGCTACTTTGTAATAATTTAATTTTTAAATTATGAATTAATGAATATCGCAATCACCCAAAAAACAATCATAATAAAACTCTATACGAGTATAACACGCCCAAGTACTGAACCCTTAACCCATTATTACCCGCATTATTGTTTCCGCACATAGACAATATTTAATGCTTGATAACACCTCAGAGAATTGTATGAAATTTTTGATATGGGTATACGTTTCATAATGGTTTACCATTATTTCTACTTTAATTTGAACATAGGTTAAATTAAGATAAAATAAACATAATACGAAAATAATTATTTTATTTAAAACATTATAATGTAGAATGAATATATACTCGTATATGAAGATAACACAAAATAAAATAAAAATACTAACGGATTCCAGACCTAATTATGAATGCGGATTTTTGTAGCGGGAGTAAGGATTGCAACCTAGAGGAAAATATAGAAATATAGAACTTTTGAAATTTGGAACTCATGTAAGTTGAAATTATCAAATTAAAAAAAATAGTCTCTTAGACTCCCACCTACAGTGTATTTCCGCAGACGCTTTTACATTTAGAATGGATGGATTATAATATTTTTTTCTTGGCAAGTTAAGTTGCATCTCGTTATTTTTCACGGGGAACATCTACTTAAATGAATAAAACTTCATCCAACGGTTTTTTTACTAATGACATATATTTATTATTGTTTATTTTGTAGTCTCCAGGTAGAAATTAAGGTATATTAATGATTTTTTAAAATTCTATAAATGGTTTCTGACCTTAGACTACATGACAGGTCATTCCAAGAATGTTGACCCAGCGTGTTGAATGCGTTCATATATTACATGCTCGTTGAATCAGTTATTTTTGGGATAACAATTTGAAACACCAAAAAAAAAAACTACTGCATATTTAATGTTTTTTCCGTTGCCGTTAGCTATTTATTGTATATTTATTTATTCGCCTCCTGAAAAAAACATGATTCAGAAGGTATTCAATTGTATTTAATCTCAAAGGGAGATTAAAATGACTTATTAATATTATTTGTTCGTTATTTCAGCGGTGAAATAAGCTTGTTTATCATAATCCCAATTAAGACATATTCGCCCTCACATGGCCGTTACCTGTTAAATTATATTATATGCAAGTATTATACTGTTAAATCCATAAGTTGCCTTTTGTGGTGTAGTGTTAGTTTAATAGATAAGCAAAGGGGTATTACTTCAAAGGACTTAAGGTTGAAGGTTAAACATCTCACAGGAAGCTTATGTTTTCCTAATGCCCTTTCATTGTAAAATCCTGCCCCTGGAGAATAGTAATAGCTTAACAAAATGATTTATGATCCAATTTGCCTACGTTTTAACTAACCCTAACGTTATTTTGTGACACATAATATAAACAGTACTCAGCGGCGATACTTAACACTTGATGTCACGTTATCACATTATATTTTTCCATTTTACACTGCAGTCACTTTGACCGAAGATAGAATCATCGAACCTGAAAGCCCACTCTATTGAGGTATAACAGCCAACTACGAAGAGAGTTATTACAATATTTTCAAATATAATTATCTTACGTCAGCGATATTATTTCAGATTCAACATTCTGTGAACTGAAGGGATTTCAAGGGAAAATCCTGGGTAAACCTTTAAATTTGCTGGATTATTTTCAAATTTCATCTAAAAAAAATAATTGAAAGGGGTTCTCATCTAACGAGAACTTGATGAAAATGATACAGTTGTTGAATATCGCTCATTTTTTATTTTTATGTCGGCATAACTAGTTGCCGGGAAAATTATATTTGAACTTCTACATTACTGAGATAGGGTTGTACACGTTATATAAACTAATAGTAATTTCACTTGTTAAATAACTGGAGGATGGGGATCTTTCTTTCCAAGGGTGCATGCGGATTTTGAAAAATTTGCCTCCAGCGCCCCAAGAATATCATCCCGAATCTGGGATATGCCTTTCTACTCCACGCCGTTTTACATTATTTATGCAACAATTAGTTTTGTAAAAACAAAAGTGGTTATGGTATCAGCCCTGACATGTGGTTCACATCGGGCGAAGGAAAAAGAGGTTTGTTCTTCTTACATGAAATGTCCTGTTTTACATGATTTTAGAATGTTGTTAGTTTTTAGATTTTCACCATGTTTTAAGCTTAATCGGGAAGTAACATCTTTTAACATTCTTCTAGCAGAAATATCCCTAATTGTTAATTTTCACTGAAGTTTCCCATCTACCAATAAATTTTCCGCGGATCTATCTCTAATCGCCGGCTGCTATTAACAATCACAATAAAAAAAATGCATTATATTGTACACAAAAAGACACAGAACTTGTACCTTGTAAGATTTACATGTTTGGATGTTATAAAATATGTGATAGTTCGTCCGTAAATAATTCAAGAAATTGGGGCAGTCAAAGAATAAAAGGAATTATTACGCAAAAATTACCCTCTGATAGAGAACCAAAAGTAGTATGGAGTCAGTGTTCGTATGCGCAACTTTCAAGGCCCCTGATGTATCCAAATTTGAAAAAAACTTCTATCGGTGGTACAGTTTACATGAAGTGGATAATTCTGTACTATTTAGACACTTCAAATCCTTCATTACAAATGCATACACCCGTCTATTAGATGCATCCACATTATTCATTTCAGATTTATAGTTTGTTTAGCACTAACTATTCTCTTTGCTTGAACTGAAAAATTTATTCATGTGCCGCCATTAATTTCGGATTTGCAAGCTTTAACGTCAGTCATTAGTGAAGTTTTATAATGTATTTATAATAATAGATTTTTTTAAATATGTGTGCTAAAGTGGTGTATACAAAGTAATTATCTTTCAATGTTAAAAAACGACATTCCTCTATGAAATGTTCTTAATGAACAGTAAAAATATACGCATGGCACTAACTTAGTACGCATTTTTTTTTAGAATGCTCCTCTTTAAAAAGTATTATAATTAGGTGTCCTATTTCGAATTAAAAAAATAAATACGGTAAATTTGACAATCAAAATAACTGTCTATCCTATAGCTTTTAATTAAATCCCATATAATAAATACCTTTAGCGAAATAATGCACTAAGACAATGAAACGCTCAATTACAAATTGCCAACGGAATTATAAATAATTCGTTTATCATGAAAAAACTAAATGTAAGTGTTTTGACGCATCTTGTAGCTCACCTACGTTATTTCTTAAGAATTACTAGATACGATGAGATCTGGGAACAATCTTAGGTACGACTTGACATGCCTAATATCGCAGACGGCCAAATGAGGAACGAATGGCAGATCGAAACATTATTTTAAATAATTTCCATACTCTCAGTGTTTACCTGGATGTTGTTCGCTTATAATGATGGTTTTAGGAATATTTAATTTCCTTTATTTTTAATTTAAAAAAACAAACAGGAAGTAAGCTAACAGCAGAGCTCTAAGCGGTAGGACTATACTGTAACCATTATCCATAGCTTTGAAATTAAATTGCATCTCCAGAGCTTTTCTCAACATTTTCTTATTTTTGCTTTTCTAAAGCCCGCGGGTCACAAAAGCAATTTTCCTTGAATGTTTACCAGTGTGTACGCCCCCTTCCTAGTACCTTAAACACTGGGTACACGTAGCTATACATGTAAAAGAGATACTTGCATGTTATTTAAACATTGTAGTAAAATGTATATCATAGGAGCATTGAATCTCCAATAATTATTAAGAATTTCTGGTCAAAAGAAAGTTTCCCGTCAGGAGATGAAAAAATTTGCTTTATAAAGTTATAGTGTAAGAGAAACCGACAGGTGAAAAAAAGAAAGAGTTGATTGAAAAAATATATTCGACGGTGAAACAAAGTTCTTGTTTAATTTTGAGAGTTGTAGGAATATTGTGAAACCTCAAAATGCTTTCTACTCAAATTCTATGAATTCATGCATTACTAATGGATATCTAACTGTGAGGAATCAAGGGATCGACTACTTACTACTGATTGACACGCTTTGCATGCGGCTGAAGGTGCAACTAACTAACGAATGAACCAACACTACAAGAACAAAAACCTTGAATAAAATCAACATTCCAAGATTGAACATGAGCCATGCAATTTTTCTCAAACATCCTCTGCAACTTCCTTAATAGTGATTCGACGATTTTCCAAAACCATTTTCTTCACTGTTTCGATGTTTTCTTCGTTTGTTGACGTGGTTGCAACTCCAAGACGCTCATCGTCATTAACATCTTCTCAGCCGTCTGTAAAACGCTTGTACCACTTATAAACACTTTTTTGACCAAAAGTAGACTCACCGAATGCCACAGTCAACATTTGAAGTGCGTTGGAGCACTTTATTCCATTTTTAACGCAAAATTGAATACATATTCTTTGATCCATTTTTTTTCAAAAGTAAAAAATCGAAGAACACACAAAAACGTGTCTAACCTTTACAGTTGTCAAAAACAAACCACTAATCCAAAATGGCTGATAATTCTAACATATGATAAATATATTTGTACCAACATAACAAAAAAAAAATGGTAATCGAATGTACACAGCCCGCGAAAATTCAAAATTCACCTTTTCTTTTGAACAAATCTCGTATACACGACCGTGTGACGCGTCCATCAACAATTGCTTCCCGTGTCACATCATCTATGCATTTGATCAAATAATTGTTTGCAAGAATATTTTCGTAAGAAGTCACTACAGGATTTTGAGAATTTAACAAATTTATATTAACATCTCCAAAAAACAAAACATTTTCGCGAGGGTCTATGGAATTCGTTAAAATATATTTTATTTCACTAATAAACGATTACAAATTAACTGCCTTTGTAACTAACCTATTTAATAGTTCAAATGTGTTTTCCCCAATGTATACTATTAAGAATTCGTATGAATTGGTTGACAATTTAAAAGATTTGATTTTACCAAATAACTGCAAATTAGTCTCCTTCGATGTGGTTAATTTATTTCCCAATGTCCCCGTAGCTGAATGTAAAAATATAATGTCCAATTTATTATCGAATTCTACTTTATCGGAAGATCTTAGTAATGACTTATCCCGTATGTTTAATATTTGTCTTAATCAAAATTATTTTTAATTTAATGATATTGTATATCAGCAAAATGAAGGTTTACCTATTGGTCTACCAACTAGCCCCCTTTTCGCTGATATCTTTATGGATACCATTGAAAGAAACATTTTTACTTCCAACTCCCCTCTTTTGAAAAATGTTTTTATTTGGAAGCGATATGTTGATGATATATTTTGTATATGGAAAGGTACCGAACGTCAACTTAACTCCTTCTTGTCACTTCTCAATTCCTTTCACCAACAAATTCAATTTACAGTAGAAATAGGTACCAATTGTAGTTTAAATTTCCTGGACCTATCCCTATCTATTACAAATAGTAAATTTAATTTTAATATTTATAGAAAACCTATTTTTAGTGATACAGTAATTCACAGTACTTCTAACCACCCCATTTCCCACAAACATTCAGCCTTCCACTCGATGATCCACAGACTTGTTTCAATTCCCCTATCTAACATTAACTTTACCCAAGAACTTGGAATAATTAAATCAATTGCAACAAACAATGGATATGACCATACCCTAATTGATAGAATCCTTGCAAAAAAATTACGACTTATATCTACAAAAAAAATTCCTTTATAACAGTGTACCTAGTATTCAACCCATTCAAAATAACCAAAACAATGGCTGGCGTAGAATTTTATATGTTAATAACTTTTGAGTGTGTCTAAATTTCCATCAGAAATTAAAGCCGCTTTTTATTCTAATAACAACTTGGGTAAACTCTTAATTAACTCTAAGGATACAGAAGATAACCTAAGCCATTCAGGTATTTATAAACTTAGATGTAACGATTGCTCAGCATTCTATGTAGGTAAAACTGCAAGAAATGTCAACATAAGGGTGACTGAACATCTTAAGTGCCTGAATGGAGTAGGTTACTCTGAATTCGCTTTACACCTAATTTATATGGATCACTATTTTTTCAAATCGTCTGGAATAGACGTACTCCATAGAAATGGGATAGGTCTACGCCTAAATAATTTAGAAGCACTCGAAATTAAAAAAATTCTAAAAATAAATAACAATAATTTACTTAATAAGCAACTAGATTTATCCAGCAGCCCGATTTTAAATTTGTTCCCCTTCCACCCCCCTACCCCTGCTCCTACCACCTCTCCCGTACTTAACCTCCACCTAAGTTATGTTTTTTCCCCAAGTATTATAATTCTGTTTTGATTCAATACATATTTGTTCAGCCCTGAAGAAGGTTCAGGTAGAGCCGAAACCGGTTGGTTTATGTATCCAATAAAGTGGTGTTAAAACTAAGTTACTTTTATTTAAAATTTAATAAACGATTGTTTGCTAAGATTCGGCGGTCGGTATATTGCTAAAATAATAATACTTTCTTTATTTGGAAGAGTAATAACACCAAAAACGTTTTCAAAATAGTATGAATCTAATAGTTTTGGTTTGAAAATCAGATTATTCCTAATATATAATGATTAGATCTAGTTAGTAATAAGATGGAATCTAAGAATTAAGATTTGCACAGCGTCCTTAAGGTGATTTTTCACAAAACGGCGCTGTACAATTAAAAAATATATTATTTTTATCAATGAACAAAGCCTTTTTCATAAAAAATAATAGTATGAATATTCACAAAGCCAATGTAACAAAAGTTTATTTATTTACGTTGACTTAAATATTTCAGGCAGAAACAGTGGACATTTTACGACGCCAGAGCTCACTATTCGAGAGTTTGCGCTATGACAAACACCCACATTATTGATTATTTTATTCACAGTTAGGATATATTGAATACGCTACATTATCTTTATTTATTTATTTTAAATATGGCCTTCCATTTTTATACCAAAATATTCACGCATATCCGGATACCCATACGCGTTATTTTGTGATAAATAATCTATTTTCTGATTTTATATCCCTTAAGAAGGTAAAACACGTCTGCAAGATCCACACAGAGGTACGCGAGATATTTTTCAAATTTCATGAAAAGTGACAAAATCACAAAAAATCTCATTTCTTTGCTACGAATGCTGTTATAGTAGGTATAATCTTTTCAGTAGGTTTGATTTATCAAAAAATATATTTCAAATCTTACGAAAATACGTTTCGAAGAATTGTCTATTTTTTCTAACGCGCATATTTATACGTACTGAAAGGGGACGACAAATAAAACATGACTTTACAATGGATTTTGTTTGCTAGTTGGTTATGAATTATTCTCTTTACTTCGGAACAAATGTTGCGAACAGACTAGAAAACCTTCAATTTTTAAATGTATGCGTTGGAAAGCGCCCAAGATGGCTGCCGCACACTCCGAAGAGGTGGGGCGTTCAGCTAGAGATGTGCTATACCATGATTCAGTTTGTGTCGGCTACGACATGTGTTAAGAATCTTTCAATCTTTTTCATCTGATGCCATCTCCTTTCGGAGGTTGACTATCAGGAGGGGAACTTCATCTTTCATACTGCAGCTCGTTACGTAGTTTTGGAAGCCATAATAGGTGGCGTCTTTCTCTGTTCGGGTAATCTTTCATCGACTTTTCAGTTTACTTAATATTGTACCTGTTGTATCCATTTGTCCTACTATATAGTCCAGGCTGTTATGAGAATGCGCCTTTATTTATTATTTCCACGTAGATTCCAATAGATTCCATTTAATTTAATATACAACCTGCGAACGATGTATTTATCGATTATTTTCTTACTCTGAATGTACTGATCCTGGCATAAAAACAGATAAATGTCAGGTTTCGACGGCCTCCATGGTCGAGTGCCAATAACTTTTATTTAAATAATATGTGTCATAACACATTAATTCATATAAAAAAAGTTTATTTAGACGCGTTCCAAATTGGTAGATACTCTAAGTATCAAAGACAACCATTCAGAACTAAACGTTGCTTGAATTGGCTGTAGCTGTGTTTGGTGACCAGATCTAAATAGTCAGGTACTTAACCTTCCTCTTTTCCATCTCCTTCCCCTCCCCACTACCTTCAGCCTCACAACATACCCCCATTGGGGATGCCATAGTCTCACTAGCTCTAGACGATTGGAAGCAGTTGGGACTCTTGTGCGGTATTCATTGGAAAAAAAGGTACTACATACATATTTTATCTCCCCACTGATTAACGAAAAACTTCCACTCGGAAATACTAAACATAAATACATAGGGTATTAATGTAATAATAAACAGGTCTCAGCTGATCCTCGAACATTGTTGTTGACGCTTGACTGACAGTGACCTATATCAAATAACGTTTTCGTCACTATTCCCTTCGTTCTTGACTGAAATTAGAATATTTATGACACCATTTTAATGGAAGCTTGTACTTAAAAAATAAGTCACGATCAAATCCACATAAAACACCAAAACCTTTAATAAATATTTTTATTTTTATTTTGTTGCAATCTTTATTTTAAAATGAAAAACGTTTTCAGGACGAATAAATAACCTTGGCCGCTGGACCCCCAGTACACATTTCATATTATTTCCTCCCTAACCTTGTAAAGTGGACTCAAATAAAATATTGTTGTAAGCACACAAAACACAGCCTACAAAATTTTACTTTAAGTACTTGTATATATAAACATATATACAAAAAAAACCAACAGTAGAAAAGGGTAGCCCGCTCACCGGGTAGAAAAGATCATCTCCTCATTTATGCACCTTTAACCACGGTTGACACAGGAAGAGGGGAAAATATTCCCTGGCACTTTAAAATTTCTACAATAAGATATACGAGTATAGGACGAATAAAAATATAGGAAAAATGTATAAATATGGCAAATTAAGTAATTCCGAAATAAGCTACAACTCATTTCCATGGTGAGTATGTACGATCAGATGAGTGTTAACATTTCAAATTTGGAACTGATGTTGATTGAAACTGTCATATTTTAAAAATAATCTTTTCAAATCCCTACAAACCTGCTTACTAAAGTTCCTACCTGTAATTATTTAAGCAGTTTTGAAATGGGAGCTTTTCTTGGCAAGTCAAGTTACTTCCCGTAATTTTTTACGGGTAGCAATTAGTTTAATGTTACCTATTTTTTCATGATTATTCTTCGTTTACATTGATATAACATCCCTTGGTTTTAATATAAGGATCAATAAACAGATGTGGGCGTCAAAAACAGCAATAAATAAGATTTTGATAACCATTTAATAAATAAAAACCAAGGTTATTTTAAAGCACCGATATACTCTTTTTACATAAAAATAATAATGTAGCGTAAAAATTGTTGTAATAAGCGAAAACTTAAAAAAAAATCAATTCAATATTTTTTTTACTTTTCCGAAAAACAAATCTCAACCATGTCAATGGCACACGTTGTGCCGTATATACCTTTATATGTATTTTTTTAAATGAAATAAAATCATAAAAACTACATCTTTTTAATATCTATATAATTCTATTTTACATTCTATATGAACGGAGGACTGAACGCTGTTGGCGCAAATAAAAAATGTCTAAAGAAGCGAAGCTAGCAGTCCACAATGGAATCCTGATGTTTTTTTTTATAGTGAATAACGCACAAGAGTCCCAACTGCTCTCAACCATCTAGAGCCAGTGAGACTATGGCATCCCCAACGGGGGTATGTTGTGAGGCTGAAGGTAGTGGGGAGGGGAAGGAGATGGAAAAGAGGAAAGTTAAGTACCTGGCTATTTAGATCTGGTCATCAAACACGGCTAAAGCCATTTCAAGCAACGTTTCGTTCTGAATGGTTGTCTTTCACCAGGGCGATACTTAGAGTATCTACCAATTTGGAACGTGCCGCAAATAATTTTTACATTATTTTGTATAAATTGAATGTGTAACTAACTAACTTACCATCATGCTGTTTCACCAAAGGGGTAGGCAGAGAGAACGGACCGCCATACAACTCTGTCTCGGCACACGCTCCTTGCTTCATTCACATTTATATCATCTTCAGTCACGTGACCCGATTCAAGTATTTGATTTACTTGATCGTGCCATGTCTTCCTCGGGCGTTCTCGATTTCTTCTTCCATTTACTTTCGCATCATATATTCTTTTCACAATCCTTTCT
Source organism: Drusus annulatus (assembly GCA_022651775.1). NCBI lineage: Eukaryota > Metazoa > Arthropoda > Insecta > Trichoptera > Limnephilidae > Drusus > Drusus annulatus. The sequence continues at coordinate 196,509 of JAGWCC010000376.1, read as the reverse complement.
TCGTTCATTCGCTCTACATCCTCAAACTATCTAAGCGTCCCTTTCTTGATCGTATTCATTAAATGTGTTATGACACATATTAATTAAATAAAAGTTATTGGCGCACGCCGGGTTTTAACCCGTGACCTTTGGATTTGTAGTCGAGCGTCTTACCACTCGACTATGGAGGCCGTCTCAAATCGTGATGTATGGCAGTGAGGCACGGAACTTCCAGAGGAATGATGAAAGTAGACTAAATGCTATAGAAATGAGATCCTTATGTAAGAAATTGTATTTTTTTTTAAATAAGCTTTTAATGAATAAGATTAATAAAGGGACGCGTCGATGGTTTGGGCATGTATAGCGTAAGAACGAAGAATATATGTCACGAAAGTGATTGGTAAAGAAGTCAGGGCCACCGGAGAAAGACATGGCACGATCAAGTGAATTAAAAACATAAGTCAGGTCATGTCAAGAGTCAAAATAAAATAAGAGTATGTATGAGTCGATGTATAAATGTGAATGAAGCAAGGAATGTGTCAAAACAGATTATTTTAGCGGTCTATCCTCTTTGTCCACCCCTGTGCTAAAACGGCGTGATGGTTAGTTAGTTAAACAATAAACAAACAAAATATTCGGGTGTCCGAGATTTGATACCGAGACCTAGCGGATGATTTTTGATACACTTTTAAAACACCGTCATAAGTATTGCAGAAACATATCAGTCCTGAAGGCTGGCGAGATACGTAACTCATTGGTTAGAACAGGAAGGTCTCAAGTTCAAATCCCGGTCCCGGCAATATCCTTTTTACTTAACCTGCTTTTTCCAATACACCTTATTTGAAAAATTTTAATATTGTCTTTGATCGCTTGTTAAATAAAGGTACCTACATATTTTATGCTGGGATAAAATTATTTCGGTAGAATGGTGCAATTTAACAAAGTAGAATTAAACAAAGTGAACGAAACAAAGCGAATGAAACAGAGTGAATGAAACAAAGTGAATGAAACAAACTTATTTATTCTTCGATCTTAGAAAAGAAATCGTATTTTTCAATCCATAAGAAGTTAAAATTTTTTTGAGAGTTATGAACACAATTATTAATATTTTAATCAATTTGTATTGTAGTACATAATATAAACGCTTCACTACTGAGTAAATCAAACATATTTTCAAAAGACCATTCTTTTAAATGCCTGATATTCGGATTTATGAAAAACTACATTGTTAATCACTGAAGTATTTTTTTATTGTAAGTTAGTGTCAATTATTCACGCAGCTTTATATATTTTGAATGAATAGCCAGCTAACAATTGCGTTTTGTTATATCTATTAGTGTACAAGAGGGTAAGTCTATAAGAGCGCGAAATCCGTTTACGTCTGTGTAACATGTCAGCATCACAAGAACTAACCGTTTTAGCGATTCGCTCTTTTGCGAAATGAGTTTCTGAATTTTTTTAGAACAGTTCAACCAATGAATCCCCTTTCAGTTGGTTTTTTATAACACGTGGTGACCCAAATGGTTGTGAATCCTAGAAGTTTATAGGTCCGGTAACAATAGAAATTTATGTATGAACGGAAAATCGTTTTGGAGTCCACTAAAAAAACCTAATTCCTTTATATCACTGTTTTTTTTTTATGTCTAGTCTATTGATTTTATAGTGAAATATTATGGGGTTCTTGCCTTTTGTGAATGGTTTTTTGTTTCATATTTCCGGGATAAGAAAAAGTGATTCTCACAATAAATTCAAAGCTTTTGAACATTTTCTTGTTATTGTCAGCTCTTATTTGTGTTTATGTTTTTCTCATAAACTTGTTACATCTTCGGAAAAAAGATTATATTTATTCTTATGCTTCTACCAATACAAAAGTAGTCAAATATGTGATCATTGGGGAGTTCATGCTAGATTTTAATACGTGCAGATAATTATTTTCAGAGGCTTTTATTTTTCTGCACTAACCGTGATAAATATAATAACTACTATGCATAATAATGAGTCAAACTACATACGAATTTCAATTTTTGTAGGCATAGGTCCAGCGCCGGATCCTCCTTAAGTTAAAACTGTGCAAAAAACAGGGCCCCATAACTAAAGAGGCGCCGTGAAAATAAATCTTATTTTAATTTACTTAAAATATTCCACAAATCGTATAAAAAAAATCGCTAAATCATTTTCAAATTACCCGCGTCATCGGATAATATTTTTTTATTGCGCTTGTAACATGTCTGCATTCAACGACTATCGAAAAAAAGTTTTGTTGTCACGGATTTTTTTTACGGATGGCATAATAGTTATTGTCTGGTGTATTGTGCGTTAAAATCGATGCGATCCAAAGTTACGAATCAGCATGCCCTTTATTTCTTCCCAGCAATCGAAATGAACCGTTAGAGATGGTAAATATTCCTGTCCCGGCGACATTGTACCGGTGACTTTGCGCTAATTTGATTTTTGATATCTTTTAATGAAAAATGTGAATATGAATGAAGCAAGGAGTGTGTGACAAGACAAAGTTGTATGGCGGTCCGTCCTCTCTGCCTACCCCTGCGGAAAACGGCGTGATAATTAGTTAGTTAAAGAAAAAAATGGGGTATTTTTTAATCATGCAATACTTCGGTAAAATAAAAATATATCATAAATTAATTCCCTTATCTCTGCTATCGGCTTTGTTCTATAGCTATTGGTAACCGGTTCCAAAAGTAGTTCCTGATAGTGACAGCCAAATTCAGATATTAATGCTAGCTCTACACGATCGTCCAACTGTCTAATAGTCCAACTCCGAACCGGGTTCCAAGTTGGACAGTTGGACGATCGTGTAGTGCTAGCACAATGCGAGTCGGGCGAACTCGTTCAAACTCCTTTGATGTGGTGTTGTTTACCGCCACCAGAGTGATCCCGGGCCAACTACCCCGAACTCGAGCTAACGCCCACAAACTACCCCTCTACACGATCGTCTAACTGTCCAACAGTCCAACTCCGAACCGGGTTCCAAGTTGGACAGTTGGACGATCGTGTAGTGCTAGCACAATGCGAGTCGGGCGAACTCGTTCAAACTCCTTTGATGTGGTGTTTTTTACCGCCACCAGAGTGATCCCGGGCCAACTACCCCGAACTCGAGCCAACGCCCACAAACTACCCCTCTACACGATCGTCTAACTGTCCAACAGTCCAACTCCGAACCGGGTTCCAAGTTGGACAGTTGGACGATCGTGTAGTGCTAGCACAATGCGAGTCGGGCGAACTCGTTCAAACTCCTTTGATGTGGTGTTATTTACCGCCACCAGAGTGATCCCGGGCCAACTACCCCGAACTCGAGCCAACGCGCACAAACTACCCCTCTACACGATCGTCCAACTGTTGGGAGTTGGACGGTTAGACAATCGTGTAGTGCTAGCATAATATTACTACCGACCGTCAGCTGCTCTGTCAAGTTTATCCTTTTGTGTTATACTAAAACAAACTTTTCTAAAAATTTCGCTTATTTGACATCATGACTTTATTTATAAACTATTTTTAATACTTTACCGTTGTGTCTCTTTCGGTGTTTCTGAGTTTTTGTGTTATTTGAGGGAAGTCTATAGATTCATTTGTGTTAGTTTATCCAGCGATCGTCGCAACCATAAAGCAAAGGTAAGTTTTTAAATTCTATTGACTTTGATTTCTATTATTGATAAATAAGGTACCACGAATATAAATGAAAACAAAATCTTCCCAGCTCGCAGAATTTAAAACGTAAGTTTAAATAATAAAATCACATTAAAAAAACTTGTGTCAATGGAACTTTTTTCAATCAATTATAATAAAACACTGCTCAATGGAGAAGAGATACATAGATCTTGGCTAATTTTTACTAAGACTCTAGATAGGGTATTCAGTTTAATAATTATTTTTTTATATATTTATCTAGTATATATAGTGCTTTGGTTAGTTCAGGATCATATGATTGGAATTATTTGTTACAAAACTTAAATTTGCAGTTCCCATTTGCAGAGCAATTTTAAAACGTTTAATTATTTGTATCTTTGGGTATTTGGGGGGGGGGGCGCAATCGGTACTTACTGCACGAGTTGTTATGGAAGCGGCCCTGCATAAGTCACCTCAAATGGTTCGCTATGCTTGGTGACTTAGCAGGAGTGCCCAGGTTTATGGGGGTAGGTTTTTCCAGGTCTTGGCGGCGAATGCGTCGGTTCATCTACTGCGTAGTGGGTCGGATCGGGATAGATCAGTTGAAGGAGACCTTTTACAACCGGTTACCGCTATCCGGGGCGTCTGATAGCACGGGAGCCCGACCAACTGAGGGTGGGCTGGCTACCCCATCAGCGAGTGTAAAAACCCTGCCACTGCTGTTGTTCCGGTTTATGACCGGAGGGAACCCTTAGCAGCGTTTGAGGCGCATTGGGCGATCTCTTAAGCCGGACTTTCCTGACCAATCACCTTGTACTACAGTGGGTGGTATGGGTTCATACGTCCATTACTCCTAGATGCAGCGACCCCCAGCTTTCTACCCACCCTATGTACCTTTTTTTTCTTCCCTGAACTTCATTTTCTTCTCAAAAGCCTAATAAAATCAGCCGAAATTCAATTAATAATAATATTCAAATAGCGGTGAGTAGCAGGCACCCTCGGTGTGAACCAAATTTGTTGATGAATTTTTCCACCACCTTATTTTCATCTTATTACTCTAGAAAACTTCTACCTGGACTACTCGGTCTTTAACCTCAACGGCAGTTTCAGACCCAAACTGTCTGTATCTACATCCAAGCTAACTTCAACTGTGTGCGACTGTTGATCCTGGAAAATCCGAGATTCGACGTAATGTGGGTGCGCGTCAATCTTGCCATTACGGCAAGATTCTATGCATATTTATACCGCTCACCGAACCTTGGATGTGACTTCAATATTCATAACCAATCGTGGTTGAAGTTCTCAGGTTCATCAGACTTGGTTGGTCAACAGACGAAATCCTTTGCCCTTTTCCACGAATTGGAGCGACTAATTTGAGACCCTACAAGGTCTTCGGTCATGTTCAGACTCACCGCTCCAATCTGTTCGACCTATTTTTTACTACTGTGCCACAGGCAGTATCGTGTAAGAGTTATTGATCAGGGTGGGCGGTAGGAAAAACAACGGATTAATTAATAATAGATATAGGTACCAACATATGTCAAGATTGCTATTGTTTGTTTTTGTAAAAACACTGCCTAGACACTAACAATACTAACACAAACGCGCACACAGCTCACGGCATAAATACATATAATATATTGTGTGTAGTCTAGTGAATATAGAATAATGTACCCTGACGTTGGCGGCGTTTGGGCATATATAGTAGCAGCTTTTGACACGTAGTAGGATGGTCGGTGGGGCGCTCGCGGCGGTGCAATGAGTTGAACTTCGCGCGTATTTTTGTAAGTATAAATTTATTTTAGCAATAATTTCATGTTATTTAATTTAATATAATTCATATTTTTATGCAAGTACGGCAGGGTAGGCAGTTCTTATGTGTCTCTATGAAGTGCACGTCTCTGGCCACATGGATTAACGTCACAGCGCCTCAGCGATCGGTGACGACATCAATCCCCATTAACTTCGGACCACCTAAAGAAAAGGCTGAATAGAAAAGTGTGGCGCTATAGGTCAGCAGATTAGTTCGGTCTGCGGGTACACCTTAATGCTTTCCCGCAGATAGCTATCTGTTTTCAGACTTTGGATTCATCCATGGATTGCTCAGGAAATTGGTTAAGTCATCACATCAGCGATGGATGGCTTCATACAATTAACTGTTAAACAAACTGGTATGGTCGGAAAATAGATAATTGTATAACATTTTGACAAAGGATAGTTAGAACATCATCAATAGGTAAGAACATCATCAATCATCGTGTTGTCACAAATGATCAGTTCAGTATATTTGTTCACGCACGTTTGATGGGATTGAATTGGTTGATGGTTCTGATCAATACAACCGAAACGATGATATCTTCACACTGATTTTCATCTGTTCAGGCTACAATTATGATTGAATCAGCTTTTAATGAAAGTGTCGAAAGGGCTACTTTGGAATAATTCGTTTCACTTTAATTCACGTCAGTTTATTTGTTAAAACTTATGTTACAAATTTAGTGTAAAATTGTAAACATGTCTGTCACGAAGAAATATTGTCACAGGTGAATTAATTCAAATAAAATATCTAATCTTGATCTTAGCTTATATCAACAGGTGATAAAATTCTACTACGATGATAAACTTCAGGCACATTGCCAAATAAAATACTGCTAAAAATAAAATATATTTCCTGGCTGGACTTCATTTACATTTCGCCAGATATAATATTTCAAAACACGCTCAATGTTCATATATAATATGTATAATGCTATGATCAAAAGGTATTTTGTCATACGTCTCATCGAGTTGCTCCTACGATTTTCAGTTAACGAACCGAATTCATTTCTGTAGGCAAACCAAATTAATTGACTTCCTTACATAAATGAACTCATTTTCATATATTTTTTTGGTTGTAAACTTGACTAGTATCCATCGTGCATATCAATTGTGGACCGGTTGGAAAACATTTGAAGCCTCTGAGACTATATTTAGAATTGAAAATATGATTATGTAACGTTTTTTTTTATCATGTTTAATGAAAATTCTTCAGAACAAGTTTTACCTAGTGAAGACGTCTTACATCGTGTGGAGGTTATGAGTTATGTCCTCCCCATTTTGTCGTATTACGTAGATTTGTTAAGAGATGTTAAGGGTGAAAGGGTTCTTATCTGACGCAATGAATGACAAATTTTTAAAATACCTCCGATTTATTGGTGCTTGTCTCGCTCTGTTAATAACTTCGTTCATAACAAACATATTATTTATTATAAATAGAACACGTACACTTTGTTTATAACCACTTTTTATTCAATATTATGTCTACCGGTTTCGGAAGTACCCTTCCATCATCAAGGGTACTTCCGAAACCGGTAGACATAATATTGAATAAAAAGTGGTTATAAACAAAGTGTATGTGTTCTATTTATAAATATGGCAAGCCACAAAGTAAATGCTTTTTACGAATGTATATTATTTATTGACTTGTTTCGCGGTCATAAAACATTGGATGTGGATAAACTCGTGCGTCCAGGTTTGAATGAGCGTGAACTTCGAAAGTCATCAAAAATACTACTCGTATGTCCTCATGAGTGTACCTTGAGGTTTTTTGTATTTTTTCAGGATATACAATAGAAACCTGACGTGAAAAACTCAAACGGTGAGCTCTAGCATCATAAAATTTGCTAAACTTTAAAACTTATAGTTCAACCCAAATATTTTCAGCGGGCAGGCAGCTTCATTTCCATTATTAGCTTTATAAATCCGAAATAGTGTTTGTTCCATATTTTTCTATTAAAATCTCGTATAACCGGGTACTTAAACCAATAATATATAATAATAGTAATTATAATACTGCTCCGAGTCTATTTTTATCAAAATTGTATCGTAATGCTTATGGGCTGCATTGGAACAGACATAAGTACTTAAGAAATGAGTTACTCATAACTAACACCAACTAGAATATTGCTAATTTACGTAAATGATTAATTGATAAGAAGCCTTGGGACACTGATCAAAGTAAGTTTTTGTTCACTAAATCCGTCAAGCCTCAGTTGTTAATACCTTGAGTCGAAAGTTTCCAGTTGCGGGTTAAATGTTACGACGAAACTTGACCGATTTAGGGATGAAGAATTTATTGATGGCGAACACCGTGTGCCTGAGGCTTGAACCAGTAGAGAACCCTCATCAGAAAGTTATTTTATTAGCATTAACGGTTGATGATGCATGTTAAATAGTCGGGAATTTTAATGAAACGTATTACGACGAAGTACTATTCTTGTATACATTTTCGCAGAGAGCAAACACTTCGTGTGAGAAATAAAGTAAAACATAGTTCCTTTTTTACAACATTATTTATGGATATTTTTATACCGCACAGACTTTGCTTTCACCATATCTTTGGCTCCGGTATAAAACATATTTTTAAATAGTTCTTAAAGCAAAGTTTTTGCGATGTATTTATTTTAAAATCTCACATTTCAATTCTTGCTACTCTTTTTTTTAATGATCTTCATATTTCGCATGTATCAATCCTTTCAGGAAGCTTAATGTCGATTAGCCCAATTTTTCTATTAGTGAAGAAATTAATTACGTGGTGATATGATTTCAGTCGCTTATCGGAAACTGTGCGCTCGAATAAGTGCTAGAATGTTGTTGTGAAAGTGCCGTAATCATTTACACTAAAACTTTAACAAATTACAGATTGTTCATGTCAGTTTGGTAACTATTAAAACGAAACAAATAGAGGAGAGAATAATTCTGTGAATATCGACTTTGAGGTAAGCGTTATTTGAGTTTGGAAGATGTTATGTAAAGGGTGGATTGCTTACCAATTTTGTGGCGTATGGTATCATAACTGCCGTATTCAAATTGTACAGTATGCTAAAAAATAACTAAATGATAACTAGTTAACAATATCAATTACCGCTTATCGTTTACTACCCTATCTTACCATGTACTTGAATCCATCTCAATCTGTTTGTTGGGCAGTATTGGAAAACTAACAACATATCGTATTGTTCTTATTTTCTCTCCCATCAGGGGAATGTTTATAGGGGGTTAGTTAAAGGGCAAATGGGACTGTTGAAAGGACTAGGTGAAGCGCCCATACTGAAGATATTGTTAAATTACCCCTTTTATCGAAATTAGTAAAAATCACATTTCTATTTAAATGAACAAAACCTTTTGTACTTGCTTACAAATAAAAAAACTTAAATTTAACTTTGATTATAATCTTAGATATCCCGCCATGTTTTACACGCTACGTGATCCAATGTACGATCATAATACTAAAAATATGGCGTGTGGAAGATAAAGTATGTAAGACAAATAGGTTTTGAATAGAAGTATCGAAAATATTTATATGATTGTCTGAAAAGAGGCTGCTACTGTATTCCTGAATTTCAAAGAAAGCAGACCGATACGGTTTGCTATTAGCTTTTGTGGAAGCGCGCGTCTTTTACTAAAGAAATGGCCTTCACGAAAGTCAGAATGTACTTTGGGATTATAAAATGTTGAAAAGTGCTCTTGAACCGAACGAATGTCATAGTTGGTCTTTAGACGTGATCAAACTGTTTGGAGTGTACGTCTCACTATGAAAGTAACGATGACACCTCTTAGTTGTTCAATGAACATAATATTCTGTCCTGTTGCCATACCTTTTTGTTCGTCTTTTAATAAAATTATCGAAGACGTGCTAAAACGACTGGTCTAAACCTTTCAGCAGTGCCTCAAAATATCGATGTACTAGTTATGCTAATATCACCTAAAACAGATCAGTTTTCTAAAACATGCTCTTAGTTTATTAATTTAACTTGTATTCGATTAAGACAAATATAATAGGAGTTTTTCAAATATTGTTGGGATATATTCGTAACCCGCGAATGTTTGTCTCTCTTTAAACAATATATATACATAAAGAGCTTCATAAATCTGAAGCTTCTTAGTAATGGACTTCATTTTGACGAATTATATCCATTTGTGTCGTTAAATAGATTACAGGGATGTGCCACCGTTGGAAGGATAATGTTTCTCTGAATAAAATATGCGTAATTTTCTGTCTCAGCGCACAGGAGTCAATCTAGCAAAAGTTACTCAGCCCTCGGTGGCCTTTCTCATAATTTATTTAATTCCCGCACAAAAGGCGGTCTGTAAGGGAATAATCTACGCTGCCACGGAGCTCGAGGGCTTTATGTAATACCTATCAGAGTTTTTAAAGCTTGGACGGATTCGAAGTCGTTGGCAAATATATTATATACTGCCAAATCAAACCCCATAGGTAAAAGTCATGAACCTGTTCGAAATCAGTTACGTGAAACTCGATACGAAATATCTGACTGAGTAATTTGTAAATAAGGGTGGAGGTGAAACACTGAGCTTCTGTGAAACCGATATGATCTCCGAAGTGAAAAACTCGTGAAAATAATCGCACGCCGGGTATAAGGAGTTTGCATTTCAACATTCCTCTAAATCTTTCGTCTCCCGTATCGGTTTTTCCTTTCTTTTGATAAAGCGCGTTCGTATACAAAACAACAACGAAATAAAATGTATTTATTCAATCACTCTGGCTGGAAGCTTTCAAACTTTATTTTCCTTACTGAGGGGATTGAAAAGAAGAATAAAAGTATAAATAAGTTACAAAGAGTGCTCCGCCGCACGAAGCACAGGTGGGGTCTGACACGTTTTTTTATCTACCATGTTTTTAATAATTTAATATAAAATGCAATCAGCGCGTTTTTGGTTTAGAATTTTTATTAAGAGTATATAATTATTGGTTATTAAAAGGTGAACGTATAATTTCCATGGTTGTTCAAAACATGTTATGGCTTGTCAGACGTGACTGGCGTAAGTGAAGCAAAACACATCAGCTTCGATGGCTGAATATTGTTGTAATTAACATATATATATTAAAAAGACATAAGAAGGCAATATCAATAAACATACAAATAAATTAATATCATTAAATACATCAAGTAGGTGCCACCTTACTGAACCTTATCATTATCATTTAAATTCTGTCACGTAAAATTGACCTGTCAGCCATTTACGACCTGCATGTCAACACTAGCTCTAGCTCTTTCAGCCACTTCCTCGAACTCTTTATCGTTGGAAAAACGTTTCCCACCCAAAAACTCCTTTATTTTAGTGAAAAGGTGATAGTCCGAAGGCGCCAAGTCGGGTGAATAGGGGGGGGGGGGTGAATATATCCCATCCACACGATGTCGGCAGCTCCTGTGAAACTTGCGCCGTGTGGGGCCTGACGTTGTCATGCAGAAGGCTGACTCCCCGGCTCAGCATTCCCCTTCTGCGGTTCTGAATGGATCTTTTGAGTTTTTTCAGGGTATTGCAGTAATCCTCTGCATTAATGGTAGTCCCGTTAGGCATAACATTTACCAAAAGGACCCTCCAGAAAGTTCTTCAGAAATCACTTATAGTCTCTCACTCCTTACCTCGTCGTGAGTTTCTGTACGGCCTTCTCTGAACAACCTAACCCACTTCGTGACATGTTGTCAACTCATCACATCACTACCATAATTTTTCATGAGCTTTCGATGGATATTCGCGGCGGTATTGTTCTGCAAAGTCAAAAAACGGATCTCGTACTAACGGGAAGTGGCGGGAACCTGCGAAGACATCTCCATCGGGAGAATTTACTTTGACTGAACAAAATGGCCGACAAACACACGAGACCTAATAAACTGACCGTTAGGATCTCCTCTACACGCCAGATGCGCCAACTTTGAAACGAAAAAAATCCCTTGGCCTCAGAAACCCTTGTCACCTTGCTTTCTGGATGACCCTCGTATAACGTGTACTTGATAAGAATGTTTTCAACTGCCAATTGTAATAAAGTTTTTCATCAAAAAAAAAAACAAAAACTTTCGTTCTCATCATTTTTTATATGAAAATATTTTCTACCTATATTAAGAATTCTGAATTTCGATAAATGTGCAGCCAAGAGAAATCATTAAATATATTATTCAATTAACGGAATTCCAGAAATCTTTACATTCAACGAATAATGTACGTGTTTTATTCAAACGTATTTTGCAAAACATGGAAACTGCATTATCACGTAACCGGCGCGGTGCATTGCAAATTAGAATAACGGTACTTCTCTCAAGCGAGTTTTCTCTTTAAAAATATATTTCCAGCAGAATATAAGATTAGCATATTATTATTCTCTTATTCTGAATAAAGATAGTTATTTCGTGCTTCAGCATATAAAAACCACAAAGTTTTCTGGAAAATTTGTTTTAGAGGAATCTCATAACAATGTGCGGTTCTTATCGACACTAGCAAGAAATATCACAGACTTTTCAGCTTTGAATAAGATTTATGAATCTTATTATGTATAATTAATTGTGCTTGTTAAGTAAAATCGAAATGAGCAACATTTTTACTATTGTTTGTTTGGTTGTAATGTAAGTTAGTTATTTTCATTTCATAATTCAATTGGCTTATTTTCATTCGGTTATGTCGATTTAATTCATTGTTACTTTATTCACGTATGTTTAAATCTTTTTTCGCTTTTAATATCTTCCTCTATAATTGTTGAATTTAGAAATGATTTTTTTAGAACTGTATTATAAACCTTGTAAAATCATTCGTAGTTATCATTAACTCTCTCTATTTTCTGTTTTTAATGGTAGACATTTCATATCACTCGTTTTGCAATAAAGTAAAAATAAATCACACTTCGATACATTTAAATTCGCAGCACTATTGCTACGAAGCGAATTCATTCATTGCAAAAGGGTGGTATCATTACAAAACACAATATTGTACAACATTATTTCAGATCGTTATCAAGTTCAGAGGAGCCTTACAACTTCCAAAAATTTCACATGAAAGTAATATGCCTACATACTTTTTCAAGCCATTTATCCATTATTTCTTCAATTAGATTTTTATTAAATATTACATTTCGAAGGATGATGATAACAACCGAACAAGAATTCAAGATATATGAGTAAGAACAATGTATGGCACTTCTGTAAAACCGCAGAATTAAAAATAAGAGTTTATTTTATTTCATTAGCAATGTTTGTTTCTAGAAGAGAATATGATTTTTTTTTACGTATGTTCCATCATAATTCACAAAGCCCATACTGACAGCGTCTATAATATGTTATAATGTCGTCCCAATTCTCAAAAAATCGTTTCGAATGTCACTCAGTTTAGAAATCCTTTTAATAATAAAGAAATTAATTTCATAAAATAACATAATATAAGGTTTAGGCAATATTTGTAAGCCCTCCGATATTACAACATATTTTTATTTACTACGAATCAATATTTTTTTAATAACCCAGAAAGTGGAATATGATAAGATTAAATAATTAAAATAAAGAAACACAATTTTGTTTGAAATAAAATGACCAACTACAACAAGAAAAAAAAGAAGAGAAAAACATTATTTTCAAACCTTAATAAAAGTGTAAATAAGTGTAGGTTCTGAATTGATTATTCCTGCGCGACCAGTGAACAGGTAATATTGCGACCCCTAAAAGCTTTCACTGAATTATAATATGTCTAAAGCTCTTTCAGGAGTCGCAAAGATTTTCAAGTCAAAGAACAAAGATTTTGTAAGAGTTCTTTATACGAGGTTTGTTCAAAAGAAAAGGTGAATTTCAAATTTTTGCGAAAAGAATTTATTTATTCATCAATATCCATTTTCTCCCCTTCAAAGTAATCCCCTCAGATATAATGCACTTATGCCAGCGCTTCTTCCAATCCTCGAAGCACTTCTGGAATGCGCTTTTCGGTATGGCCATCAGCTCGTTCTTTGATTCTGACTTTATCTCATCAATTGTGGCAAAACGCTTTCTTTTCATTGGTCTCTTCAGTTTCGGGAATAGGAAAAAGTCGCAGGAAGTCAAATCTGGTGAATACGGTGGTTGAGGCATGATTACGGTGTTGTTTTTGGCCAAATAATTGATGTGTGAGCTGATGCATTATGGTGATGCAAAATCCATGATTTGTTTTTCCACAATTCCGATCGTTTGAGCCGTATTGCTTCACGCAAACGTTGCAAACTTCCTTGTAGTATTCCTTATTAACCGTACGACCTGTTGGCAAGAACTTATGATGCACCACGCTATTTTAATCGAAGAAAATGGTGAGCAAAACCTTCACATTTGATCGAACTTGGCGTGCTTTTTTCGGTCTTGGCTCTTCTGGCCGCTTCCATTGGGATGATTGGGCCTTGGTTTCGACGTCATAACCATATACCCACGTTTCATCACTAGTTACGACTCTTTTAAGCAAATCTGGATCGTCGTTGACGTCATTCAACAACTCCTGAGCGATACTAATGCGACGTTGCTTTTGCTCAAAATTTATCAATTTCGGAACGAACTTCGCTGCCACACGTTTCATGCCCAAAACATCCGAGAAAATTGCATGGCATGAGCCGATTGATATGCCAACATCCTCTGCAACTTCCCTAATAGTGATTCGACGATTTTCCAAAACCATTTTCTTCACTGTTTCGATGTTTTCTTCGTTTGTTGACGTGGTTGCAACTCCAGGTCTCTCATCGCCATTAACATCTTCTTGGCCTTCTGTAAAGCGCTTGTACCACTTGTAAACACTTTTTTGAGACAAAGTAGACTCGCCGAACGCCACAGTCAACATTTTAAGTACGTTGGAGCACTTTATTCCATTTTTAACGCAAAATTTAATACATACTCGTATTCTTTGATCCATTTTTTTCAAAAGTAAAAAATCAAAGAACACACAAAAACGCGACTAACCTTTCCAGTTGTTAAAAACAAACCACTAATCCAAAATGGCTGATAATGCTAACATATGATAAACATATGTGTACCAAAATAACAACAAAAAAACGATAATCGAATGTACACAGCCCGCGAAAATTAAAAATGCACCTTTTCTTTTGTATACGTAGAATCTATAAGACCAGTCTCCATTCAAATTGATGCTTTTTAGCTATGCTTAAGATAACCCAATGTAGTCGGTGCAAGGTCGTGAACTTATTTGATTGGTGTTGTACGCATTCTGCTTTTAATGGGATGTTCGTAGTTGCTGGTTCTAAAAAATTATGTTAAGCAATTTAAAAAAAAGGAACGTATCAACGTCTGGGGGTTTAGTCATGATTGCTAAGTTTGATGTACCTTTTAAAAATAAGTTTTTAAATGTAGTAACAAACGTTGGTAAATATATACTCGTAAATATATATATATATATATATATATATATATATATATATATATATATATATATATATATATATATATATATAATAATAAAATAATTATTGAAAGGTGATAGCAACACTATTAGTATGATGCCATAATAAACGACGTCCCATATTTCCTTAAATAAATGCTGAAATTAACTGAAAAACACAGATATTTCGTCTTAGTCGACTAAAAATAAAAAAAATAGCGTCGTGTTTTATTTATATTGAGTGGTTTCTAAAATTCCCGTTAGAAAGTTTCGTGATTTTAAGACGCGATTTTTTACTTTGTAACTTCATAGTAAAGTTATTTATTATTTGTTATTTTTTTGTTTTGGTTTTAGAACTAAAACTTTACCTATAAAAGTCTCAAGTGTTATGTTTCTGTATCCAATAATTTAATGAGTTATAAAGCAAATAGCAGAGCTCTTTTTATGAAATATCGAAGAGATTTACTTAGAAGATAATAAATTAAAAGCTGTTGAAGTTCTAGACTCATTACAACTCTTCAAATATTTTCGTTTACAAAAAACTTACTTTCTTCAACTTTCTCTTCACGCACCTAATATTGAATTTCGGAAGATGTGCTTTCCTAAAAACTTGAAATCCGTTTTCACGAAATTCGTTTCACATTTTTGACTATTGAAGTAGAAACTTTGCTTTTATGGGTTAACTTTTATGCATAAAGTTCATAATTCTATGTTCATTATTCTTTAAAGGTAACACGTTTTACTAGACTAAAAGGTCAGACAAAAGATCCTTAACAATTACCATTAAGGGATAATGCCACTTTGTCGCCATTACAAAACGGCCTAATTTCGTCAATTTTTATAAGGGAATTTAAGAAATGGAATACAAAATTGTAATAAAAAAAAAATACTTCTCCCGTTTTTTACCCGAAACGAAATACAAAAAGTTTTCAGTTCTACATAAGATTAGTTCGGGAAATTCGTACTACAATTTAAAAATATATTTTTTTGTAAAAATGGCACATGTTTTTACAAAATGTTCATTTGTAGATTAAAAATGTACCAGAGAAATTGTTTATACAAAAAAAAAACATACAACGACACGTAAAATCCGCACTTCTCTAGATAATTTAATTTGGAAACTACAGTTAATATTTCAAGTGAATTGATTAACATTTGTTGAAATGATGTTTCCGGCCAGTTCGGATAATGCAATTTGAGAAAAACGCTTTTTCGTTTTACCTGAATACCGCACAAGAGTCTCAACTGCTCCCAACCGTCTAGAGCCAGTGAGACTATGGCATCCCCAATAAGGGTATGTTTTGAAGCTGAAGGTAGTGGGAAGGGAAAGGAGATGAGAAAGGGGAAGGTTGGGATGTACCTAGCTATTCAGATCTGGTCACCAAACACGGCTTAAGCCATTTAAAGCAACGTTTCAATTCTGAATGGTGGTCTTTCACCAGGGTGATACTTAGAGTATATACTACTCTGGAATGTGCCGCAAATTTACTATATATTATTATTATTTACTATATTTTATTTTATATCAATGAAATGTGTTGTGACACATATTAATTAAATAAATAAAAATTGCGCAAGCCGGGTTCGAATCCGCGGCCTCTGGATTCGTAGTCGAGCGTCTTACCCACTTAACCATGCAGGTTGTCTGATTTTAAGGACAGAGTGATTTTAAGGACATCCTAACTTCGATCCGAAAGCTAAATGCTTGTGTTATTGCGAAATCTAGCTGCGCGTTAATCCCTGTAAGTTACCCTTCAAATTAATTTGGTGTATTTATTATTTCTTTCCTATATAACCCAGATGGGTAAAACTGCAGGTTTTTTTAATGTTTGAACCCTATTGAATCGGCTTGACAACAGCTTTAAGTAACTGTTATTTTCGTACTAAAGTGAATTTACTCAATCAAAGTTTTGAATACCCTCTTTAACGGGTTGCAATTAGTTTAAACGAAGTAGTGTGATCATTTAATTAAATTTACAATTGATCACTAATAAAAAATAACACTTTTTTCAGGATCCAAAAGTTCCAAAGGCGCAAACTGTATTTATACACATTTTTATGAATCCTCAACACCTTCATTATAAGGCATAATTATTCTCAAAAATGTTGAGCTAATTTTTGACTGCCTTGGTTGGCGACTCTCATACAACATTTTTCAGTGATGGGGTCCTCATTTTCTAGACGAACAATTTTCAACATTTGGATGCAAAATCAAAGAGCAATGAGGTAATAACGTATTACGTCACGTTATCAAACATTTTTGTTTTGGGGATTATTCTGATAATGTTTTAAAATCAGTAAATCAAACAATCAACAAAGTGAGCGGTTCAATCAGAATTCACTGAGAAAAGATAAGTCCTACACAGTCATAAGTTTCTGACTAGTAATTTCGATCGACTCGATAAATTAACTTTTTCACCAACTAATGGCCGTACCTAATACCTTCTACTAGTGGCCGTACGATACAAAAGTGCTTTTCAAGGCGGTTGCCAAAAAAACAATTAAAAAATTTGAAAGTTCTCCAGCCAAAATAAAATAGTTATGGCAACTCAAATTTCTTTCCAGAGCTTCTGGTACATAAGATGTTGCTAATGTTATGGGCAAGCTATCTTCGTGTTCACTAGTGACAAGATAACATCATATATTATTCCAATTCTATTAGTTTGTTAC
Organism: Drusus annulatus; assembly: GCA_022651775.1. NCBI lineage: Eukaryota > Metazoa > Arthropoda > Insecta > Trichoptera > Limnephilidae > Drusus > Drusus annulatus. The sequence continues at coordinate 179,064 of JAGWCC010000376.1, read as the reverse complement.
GTATTCAAATTGATGCCGGTTAAATATTTTCTTAAGTATATTTTTTAAAACATAATTCTTCTTGAATTTTTTCAAACATAATTATTGTGAAGATAGAAGTCGAGGACGGTTAAATATTTTCTTAAGTATATTTTTTTAAACATAATTCTTTTTGAATTTTTTTAAACATAATTATTATGAAAAGAATATATGATGCGAAAGTGAATGGAAGAAGAAGTCGAGGACGCCCGAGAAAGACATGGCACGATCAAGTAAATCAAATACTTGAATCGGGTCATGTGAAGAATCAGAATAACAGAATAGTATGTATGAGACGATGTATGAATGTAAATGAAGCAAGGATTGTGTGCCAAGACAGAGTTATATGGCGGTCCATCCTCTCTGCCTACCCCTGCGGAGAAACGGCGTGATGGTTAGTTAGTTTTTTTATTTTTATAATTCTTCTTTATATATGTATTTGCCAAAATATAAATAATATATGTTTTTTTACAAACGATAAAGTATTTCATAATGAAAAGACAACAAAATATTCCATTATATTCTATATTAATTTGTAAGGTATTTAAAATGATGCCCCTGTACGTATTATTTTTACTTTCTAAACGTAACTTCTCATTGTATAACTTCCTTCAAAATGCCAAATGAATGACAATAGAGTACATTGATGAATTATGTGCCGCTAGATCGCTAAATAACTCATAGTTCGGCGTTCGTCAGCCTCTGTGTAGAAATTTAACTGCCGTTCACAGAATAAGCACTTAAAACCTTTTCCTCATATTGAACTTAGTGTACCTTATTTCTTAGACCCCATGGCACCATTTAAGTATTTTTTGACATTTTTCCAACATTCTAGAGTGGCATTACTCCTAAATTTGTAGATTTAGTTAAGCTGTCGTATTTAATATATATACGAGTATATAGCAGTCATCTGTTTTCTGAAGCAGAGACTCTCGACCGGTGATTTCTGGTGTCATGATTTTTTCATCGCTTTTCATGCTTTGCATGTCATTTCTATCATAAGCTATTTCTATCATATATTAAATATGCATCTGGTTCTCAGTTGTAAAATAAGACGAGAATTCGGATCGAGTGTTTCTTATTTTTCATTTGACAATCAACAAAAATGTTATTGGATTCCGACAAAGCCGGGTAGGTGAAGCTAGTTATTTAAGATTCATGTGACGGAACCAAAAACAATGTTCACATTTAATGCATTTTTTTAAATTTTATTACTTTAGCAAACGTCAACGTATGATTTTTTGCGAATATATATCATATAACCTAGAGACAATTTAGCGCAAAATTCAGCTTTTTTTGACCGGTTAGTTTTTTTCTTCGAATAGTATTGAAGGTGTTTCGAAGGTAATGCTTTCGGAATAGTGAACTAGCATTACCATAACAGATGTGTGTTTTCCTGGATTGAAGCTTTTCCGTCTCAAAGGGATGGAAAACCCAAGTTGTATAAACACCTGAGTAAAAATGTCGAACACTTTAAGTCATTCTGGAAAACCTTTTTTTTATAGCGGATCAAAGATTCCAAAGCTTTTTAACATTGTTTATCTTTCGGTCCATAGACAGAACATTAATTTGTGTAATAAAGTTAAAACCCTTTGAAAAACATACAAACCAACTGATTTTTCTCTTCATTTTCTGAAGTTTATTCTTTACAGTGCCTTTTGAAGTCGACTTCGATAACTCAACCGTTAGCTTGACCTGGTTGGGTTCTGATTGAATTTAGTTGTTGAGTGCATTCTACACAAACTGAAAGCCATGCAATTTGAAAGCTTTCTCATTTGTATATTTAGGTATCCATGTTAAACACTCGAAAAATTCAACGGTTCTGTAGGAACAGGATATTTTCTTTTTTATCTGCAATAAAAATGTGGTATTTGATATCTAAATCCTTCAACTTGTGGTACATATTTATTTAGCTCATTCAATATTTTAATGATTAAATTGCGTTGTTTTTTTTTCATTCTAAAAGCAATCAATATTATGATTAAAAAAATAATGATGTTGCCGGTTTCAATGGAAATAATCGTGATTTTTTGTGTTCTTACTATTGGAGAAGTTATTTAAAACGTCGACTTAGGAAAGGGGAAAAAGCATAATATATTTTAATACCCCCTACAACAACGCAACGCAAGACAGTTGACCACTTCCTGTCAACTTAAGTCACCAGGAATATTATAATATTATATACAACTGAAAACGTTTGGAAAAGTTGACGGAGAACATTTCACGATGGCTTCATTTTAAATAAGCATTTTGAAATTTGCAATCAATACTACCAAAGGGCGCCTGAAAGATTTCTATACTAATTAGATTAAGGCTCGGTCCATGTCGACCTGAGTCAGATTTTTTACGGTGCCTGGGCGATAGATACTTTAACGCTTTTATGGAAAAGAAAATTAAATGAAATTAGAAAACCTTAAATTATATGTTTTTTTTTTTATATTTCATTGTTCAAATAAAAGATAAAAGAAATGATTTAATTTAATTTTTTTTTTCTTAGATGAAATTTATGAAAGTGATAGTTGATTTCAAGAAATGAACCTGTCAGTTGGTATCCAAGCTAGGGCGATTTGACACCTTCTGATTATTTTGTGTCGGGCTATGTGAACTAGTTTATACAGATACAGCAAAAAAATTGATGCCTTGAAGCAAATATTAATATCCATTATGTGTTATTCATGACATATGGCCAGCAGTTCTAGAAAAGGTGGCCCAAAATTAGACGTACAGAATGCGTTTCGTCAAGAATAGCCGCGAAGGTCATATGCCAGAAATCATTTTCCATTAATATGCCATTTAGGTATTTTTTTTGTATAAAAGTTTTTTTTAAGTGTTATTTTGGATGTATTACCCAATGTTTAATATTGTTCAATAAAAACAAACAAACGATAACAGTGCTTATTTAACTTTTTCAAAGAAAATACACAACTAATTTGTGTTTTAATCCTGTAGTCTCACTTTCATAAATTCTTATAACCAGTACCTCTTCGACCTCATTATCCCATTCACAGTGATGGTTAGCAAAAACAAATATTTGGGCACACAATACCGACAGGTGACAGAGAGAATGACAGAGCGCAGGAGCGACGCGAGAAACGGCGAAGGGAGGCGAGGCGAGCGGTTTCATCTACATTCTCGCTCTAGTGCCCCCCTCGGTAGTCTCGCTGATTGTGTAGAAGGAGCACGACATTTTTTCGTCTTTTATCTTTTGTATGGGATTTCAAACTAGGTAGACTGCTGATTAGTAGATGTCAAACCGGTCCGGGTCCTTCTACGGATCAAAGCATAACACATTTATTTGTATTTTAATGAACTGTAAATACTTTGTCTTAGTTCCGTTTATCAGTCCTTAAATTCCATTTCCTTTGAAAATCGATTGGTTTTGCAATTAATGACGGAAAACACACTTCTACCCAATTATTCTCTTGTATCGATTGTCCTATGGATACCTATTTATTTGCATAACACAGTAGAGTAATTAATTTCTTGCGATGTCTAAACACAAACCATATATTGAAAACTGTATTAGGCATCTTATCACTAAAAATACGAGACAGACCCCAGTGGAAATTGCTTTGAGAAAATATAAATATAGATATAAATTGGACACTAAGATTTGGATCACCAGCCAAGACAGATCAAACATGAACGATTTTTTGACTATCCTATAAGTAGTGTAAGCAATCATAGATACCGTTTATAAGTTTAATGTTTAATTATTATGGTGCAATGTAAAGTGACATTTTAGTCATATTTTGTTGTAAACAGTGCATTATGTTATAATATACAATGGTAATGGTTCAAACATAGTAAAATTATGTTGTAAACTGTGCATTATGGTATAATGATGTTACAATGTTATGTTGTTGTGGTAACAATGGTATTTTTTAAGTCTTTTAATTTTAAAATGATATTGTGAACTGTAATCTGCGCCTGCTCTCAACACAAGATTTCCTAGCGAGACAGGCACCATCACTATCACCCTCATATTATAATGTTGAAAATTTTTTTTTAATAACCTTTCCATTTTCCGAAGAGCTTTCCAACATGGCTCTGAGTAATTAACAATATTTTATAAGTCTAACTTTACTGGGAAGTTTATTTCATACTTTGGGGTCAGGCACTCCAAAATAACGATAGTCACACTTAGTATTTGGACTGAGTTTGATTGTTTCAACGTTCCGATAATTGATATCAGTATTGATAGATTCTGATCGTAGAGTTCACAGCCGTAAATTGGTATTTTCAGGAATACACAATTCATTTAAGTCGTTCCGATAATTTATTTAAATACCATCCAGCAAAATTCAATTTGAATCATGTCAGTGTTCACTTGTGTGAAAATTTCGAAGAATTTCTGAAATGAATTATTATTTAGATACAGCGGCGATAAACCGGGCTGTGACGTTGAAGTCTAATTGAAGTATATCAGAAGCATGTATACAAATTCGGAAATATTCAGTAACAGCAGCTTAAACGTGAAACAATATATGAATTGACCGGTAATTTAGTTGCTTCTGTTGGAAGGCTTCTTCACTCTAATTTAAGTTGACTCAAGGGAAGGAATTCTCTGCTTACAATCTTATCCGTTTGACCTTAACCTTCCAGTGGCAACCCATGATGGCAATTTACGTCAACTAGCTCTTTAATCTTAAATTTCTCCGTAAGCTTACTCAAAATAAAGCAACAAATCTTAACACTTCAACAAATATATTTCCACAACTAATAAGATATGTTTTTCAAAGAAGACTAACTATTTAACAGAGAGATGCTTAAAAAAACTAAATCATGTTTAAATGCATATAATTAATATGTTCATACTCGTATGTAATATTAATTTACAAAAAATATATATGAACTTATTTTTAAACTTCTCCACTGGGAATTGCGTAAATAGGTCATATGTTTCGGTAACTCTATCGTGTTATCTGGGGATCAGAAGGAAGTTTTCAAACTTAGTAACACATGAAACGATATTATTTCACAACCCATGACTTTGGCATGATCGTTTTGCTGAAAATAGCAATTTCATGGAAGTATGGAATTACTTCATATGCAATGTGAAAGAAGTTTGCACAGATCAGTCGCGCCTTATGGTTTTTTATGCAAAAGAAAAAAATATGAAATGTAAAACGTGCGACATATATCCTTATTTTACTGATACATACATAAAAACACGAGCAATCAAGTAATTGATAAAATGCAAACGAAACGATGTCTTTTTTTAAAGGGATCTCTTACCATCACTAGTTTATATAAACAGTCAATTTTAGATACTATCAATCTATCAGTGGGATGAAATAGATCAGTGATTCCCAAAGTGGTCTATATCGACCCCCTGGGGTCGATTCCGACCTGCAAGGAGTCCACGTCAATGAAAAAAAAATGGGGGTGCATGAGACGTAAACGGGGATCCACGAAAGTGGATTTCATTTAGGCAGGCCGTCACCAAAATGTTGGCTTCCCGCAAATGTAATAATCCACCTCACAGATAGTACCTATGCAGGTACTTACGTAGTACTCTCTTATAATAGACATTAATTCCCTAATTATTTTTGCTAGTACTTTTCGATTTCAAATCTCTACCGACTAGTGCTTTTTTTCGGAGAGGAATTTTTGTTGATTTGCTAGTACTTTTCGATTTGAGATCTCTACCGACTAGTACTATTTTTTGGCGAGTTCGACTTCAATTGAAGTGTTCATCGCGAAGGGTTTATTTCAAAGAACTGGCAGTTTCTGAAACGTTCATAAAACTGTGAAGTTTTTCCCAACGCTAAAAAAAAAACAATATTTGGAAAGCAGGGGGTCTACACAAAACAGAAAAAATCGGCAAGTGGTCTACGGGACAAAAAAGTTTGGTAACCTCTGAAATAGATGATGGTAGTTACTCGAAAATACAGGTTTTCGAATGATTCTGTCTTGACCCGGTGTATCAATATGAACACCTTAGTAATTTCCTACTCATTTACTATATTGAAGTAACCCTCCAACAAAATACCAACCAAGCAAATTCAATCAAACTGTAATTACAGAAAACTTGTCGTTATTATTTCAAATGCTCACCACTTTGATAAATTATACCTGCGCTGGAAAACACACACCTTAAGCCTTCGTGCATATCATATTGTGATTGAGTAGATTTTAAAACCTGCAGTTCAACCCCAATTGGCGGTAATTAGGGTTGGTTACACACGTCGGAGAAATTAGGCCAAGGGGTTGTGACGCGACTAAAGTAATTATAAAACTAATGGAATCATCGGCAACGGGTAACTGGATAAAATTCAGGTAAATTTACCCTTTAGGGGCTGATGGCTCGCACCTTTCGGTGTGCACTTTGCCAATGACGGCCGCGCACTTACCACAATGTGTATCGCTTAACTAAATATTTCTTTCGTCAGTCTGAACGCGGGACGTTGACTGAAAAATTCCGGTTTTATTTTATATGTTGGTTTCAATGTAACGCGCGATATAACTTTTACTACACAGCTTCGCCCGTGATTTCAGCACTCTTTTTATCGATGTTTTTAAAACAATAAAAGTTGTCAAAGAATTATTTAATTTATGTTCTTCTATACTTTCTTTTTATTTTTAATTTTAATTGTTTTATCATGTAAATCGAAAAATGTCCTCCACATCACAGGTGAACTCCTAGCGTGGAGAACAATGTATACAAAATATTGTAAATAAACATGAAGTTAAGTAAATATTTTATTTTTATTTTTTTTAATTAGGCGTATTGTTTTATTTTTTCCTAGTTTAATAGAAAATTTAACCTTATGCACTATCCAGTCTGCAGTCTCCTTTATAACTCCGTTGACGACTATATGTCACCGCAAACAAAATATTTATTTTTTCTCAAAGGGTAGCGTAATTACTTACTAGCGCAGGTATAAGCATATTACATTAGTAAAATAAATCAGTTTATATTTTTGTGACGCAATTAAATGGAAACGAATTTCTAACTAAGTGGAAGTGAATATGAGTTTGATTTTAATATGTATGGTATAGTGATAAAACATTGAAATGTCGGAAACAAGGGACAATTGGAGTTGATAAATTTAGTGGTGTATATTACGAATGCAGAATATTTGGATAATTTGTATAGCGCCGTTTTTGTAAAAAATCACCTCAAGGGCGCTGTACAAATCTTAATTTCTAATTGATAGTGTAAATACCATGAACTTCGATATTCGATCACGCAATACAAGATCACAAGTTTCTTCAACAATTACAGAAAATATCCAGTTTAAAAAAATATTTTTCACTGATGAGTTGGTTAGCGAAATTTTAAGGAAAACTAACATGTATGCATAAACTAACTTTAATCAAAGGCATTGCCTAAAAACTCTATACGGCATAATTAGCATGATGTTAAAAATATGAATTCTAAACTTTTTTTGGAGTGATCTTGAGTGTGTGAACAATGCCTCTCGCAAATTTGGAGGAGTATTGGTCTTCATATATATAAACATAATTCCGAAATCCCTTTCTTGTCTGATATATTTACAAGATCTCGATTTCATCAAATATTTTGGATGTTGAAGACTCAAGATCCCAATAGACAGTATTTTTTTAGAGTATCTACATAAATTGATTTATTTTTTCAATATTTTTTTCCAAATAAAAAAAATGTGCTGACGAATATTTCGTGAAATTCAAGGGAAAAATATGCTTCATAACATACAATCCCAATAAGCAAACTGAATGAACGATAAGAAGTCTTGGCTAATTCTCAGTTAGAATATGTAAATAATATTTTTACCTATTATAAGAGTATTACTTCAAATAATCTAATAAGACCAGATTTGCCTGTGACTACACGTATTTTACTCCATTTATATAAAAATAAATATTGATTGAATGTTGTTGTATTGTTAGAATTAAGTAAAAACAACAGTTTTGAATATTAATTTATTTGCTACCTTTACATTCAAAATGAATAAATAATAAATACAATCTATTTTTGCTTGAACTTTCATAAAATACTCTGTAGTTGCTGGTATATCATACCAAAAATAGTCTCGAGTGCAAAGGGTTAAAACGATACAGCTCATGATGGATATAACGCTGTGAGCTGAAAATAGTTTGGTCGACTAGAAATTCCCGAGAGAAATTTTTTTCACGTTTTATACATAGTTTTACTTCCACATGCATTCCATTTAATACATAAATATTATATTGCGTTTAAATATATGCAATTCAAAACCATTATGTAGAGTTAAAAATAGAAAAAAAACTGAAACTTTTTTATTTAATTGTATTTGATGAGTTTTAATAATATGAAATATGGAGAGAAAGTTGGCTGAGAAGGCTGCAGTTTCGATGTCAAAAATATTTGTGAAATTGAAATTATTATTTCTCAAATTTATATTTTTCGTGCAAAACACTAACGACTAGATGAAATGGGTTTAATTTGCGGCCAGTTTTAACAATCATTAATAACTCTGACGTCCTCGTTATGGGACACACAATCATTCAATTAAATTTCGGTAGCAATGCGACATGGTCCACATAATCTTTATGACATATATAATCCTAGAGTATACATCATACATTACCTTACATAAAATGGTGATTGTTGTAGATTTGTACACATAAAATTGCCTATTTCCTATTGGACGTTGATATTTCTGTCGGCCGAGAAAATACTATTAATGAAAATGCAACAATAACTTTGTATAAGACCACAGATTTTATTTATTTTTTTAAGACCGACCGGTTTTGCTTAGCCTATGCATCATCAAGGTGCAAAATTAAACTAAACAAAAATACATTGTGTGTGGTTATATATACTTATACATACAGAGGGAGAACGTAAGTATCGCCCTTGTGAAAGACCACCATTCAGAATCGAAACGTTGCCTAAAAATGGCTTAAGCCGTGTTTGGTGACCAGATGTGAATATCCGGGTACTTCTCAACCGTCCTCTCCCTCTTTCCCATCTCCTTCCCCTCCCCACTACCTTCAGCCTCACAACATACCTCAATTGGGGATGCCATAGTCTCACTGGCTTTAGACGGTTGGGAGCAGTTGGGACTCTTGTGCGGTATTCACTATAAAAACAATATAAAATATAATAAAAAGGAGAACAGTAAGAAAACAAAAGAAGAACATTCAAATTATAACAAAGAAACGGAGAAAAATAGATAAATAGTATGAAATGAAAGAGGCAAAATGTCAACTGAGAACGTAATAAAAGAATAATGAGAAATTTTACGAACTTACGGGAAATATACCTAATATTGGACTTCTGAACAAATTTAATTGATTATTAATATATGAATATGACTATTCATGTAAATCCAAAGCAATATACGTATTTTTTTTAATACTATTATTGTTTGGCTTGTCCTGTTCAAATGCTTGAACATTATATGTCTAATTTTAATAATAGTGGTTTGATAGAAAACATAGATTTTATCAATAATAAAATAAAACTATTTGGTAATCAGAGTTCCTTTGGGAATGTTTAATTTTTGTTTATTCATCGATGTGATTAAAATAATTATGTATTTGAAATTTGAACACGTCATCAAAATGTTATAACATGTCTTCTATTTTTAATTTTCCACAAAATGTGGCCATTAATAGCAATCGTGTCCTAGTTTTGATTATTTTTATTGATAGACGGACAGTTCAGCAAGTTATTTAATTATGTTCATATATCTCTCCAAAAAGTGCTACGCCAATCTCCTCCAATGCACGCATCTTGCATTTATTTTCTGCACAGCTTATCTGAGTATCACAAACATCTTCTCGCAAGAATTTCGTCAGTCAAACGTCCCGTATCAACATAACGAGTCATGGTTCTCTTACTTGATCGACCGTCCCATCCGCTGCACTGTGCAACGCTCCCTGGTCGTGAAAGCGGTTTGTCACGCGAACGACACTCAGCACTGACGGTCCGCGTTTTCATGAAAAGATCCATTGAGGTTTATTCGCCTTTCTAAAATAGACCTTAGAGGACTGAAAATTATTTTACAGTAGTATAATTCGATCACATGTTAAAATTGATTTGTTTTTTAATTATTCATTTTACAACGGGCAATGCCCTCTCACCTAATATATCTTCTCTATCCATTATCATTTTATGGGTAAATCCTTTTTTTGTTGATAAATAACATTATTGTATTGAAAGTAATTTATCAACAAATTCATTTTATATGTCATTAATAATGTTATTTATCAGACAAATTCAATTTATGTTTAAACCAAAATTACTAAAAAAAAAAAAAAAAAAAGACGTCTAGTCTATGAATAGAAGAAATGGAGATAATTGTGCTATTTATACATGTTAAAAAAATATGTACGAAAATTCCTAAATCAACACAGTATCACTACCGTCCTTGAAAGCGTTTGCGAAAAATGACTTTCATGGAATTTTTTTTTAAAATATCTACTCAAATTATTTTTTACTTTGAAGAGTTTATAAAAAAAACACGACAGTCCCAAAATATAAGCTCATCAATAGTGTAGCAAAAACACATTTACAGCTCAATGTTTTTGAGGGTTCACTTTATTGTTATTGAATGGCACACATCGTTATCAAATAAACCACGCTATGACTTCACAGGGGGCTTTATTTGATTCTCGGTTATATACGGATTACATATTTGATTTTAATTAAAACAAGTATTTGATCAGACCAGAGAGCTGTTATAAGTCGCGTAATAAGAGTTGATTTAAACATTGTGTGTATTGGTGCATATTGAAAATTGCCTTTCCAACACAGGTTTATGCCTAGTGGAATGGGAAAATACCAACTTACAAAAAATGTACGTTCAAGTAAAATAATAATAAATAAATAAATTAAATAAATATCATTACACATCCGACAGTGATGTTTTTGAAAAGCATTTGTGAAACAGCCTTTTGTCTTGCTTAGGTACGCATATTTATTGTTATTGACTAAAAAGGCCCAAAAAGTATACATGATTATCGGATTTGAATATTTGAAAAGTTATCATAAAGATTTACAGTGTGTTCTTTTTATTGTATTATATATATTTTTTTTACCAAAATAAAGACAAAGATTTCCGGGTTACGAATAACCTGACAATATTTGAAAAACTATTACTACCATCATAATAAGCGTTTAAACTAAATCATGATTGCTTGTGCATGATGGAGGACTTAGTTAGCAGAGGAATTGAACCAATGACGCCAGGATAGGAATCCAACGCGGCTGTCTATTCAGCTACTAACCGGTCAAAATTTTAAAAATAGATATTAAAAATGATAATAAAAAAAAAAAAAAAAATTGTTATTTACTTTTCTGAAGTTGAATAACAACATTGAAATATACCGTATGCAAGCAATACATTTATGTGAGTACTGTGTTCGCCTCAACATTCACTGCGATATCTATACTATTCTGTTGTAAGCAGGGGACATATTATTATAAGGAATTTGAGTTCATTTTTTTATCAATATCCACCTTCAAATTTAAATACCAGTACTTTTATTATTTTTTTTATAAATCGTTTTCATAGTTAAATTAATTCTCAAAGTTATTTTTTTTAAACGCCACCAAAACGGCAGTATCTCAAAGGTAGGGAGTGGGGGGGGGGTGACTTCATCCGTACCGTCAGATGGCAATTTGTTTGGATTTTTTTTTAAATATTCTACAAGGAATTCCAGTTATTTCTTTTATTAATTTTAACCGTCTAACTTAATTAACGGGATTTTTAATATTTTTTTAAATATCAAAATTTCATACGAAAATTGATTTTTACCGTCGCGTATTTTGTTATATTGTGTTTTTTCTTCAATTTTACCGCTTTTAATTTAACAAAACTTTCTAAAATAACTCGCTTCCAGATAAATATTATAACAGTCAACTCAATAAAAAAATACCAAAATAAAGCTTTAAAAGAATATTTTTTAAATTCATTTAACGATGAAAACACCTCATCTCCAAAACAGTTTTCTTTTCCGGTACAGTAAAACATTCTCATTTACTGCACTTCGAGGCTTTTTTTTATATATATTAATACTAATTACCAATTTTTTTTTTAAATACTGTATTTATTATTATGTTATATTGTATCATATAGTTGGATTTATTAAAATTTATGCTAGTTTGATTACTCTGTATTTCGTTGTAACTCGTGTAGTCCTTTAATTTACCTTGTCCCAGAATGAGTTTTTATAACTCATCGGGATTGCTATGTATAGATATTTAATAATAAAATAAATAAATAAATAAAAATAAATTAAATGTCAGGAGATAATACGTATTACTATTGCATCGTACCGATGTGTAAAAATACGAGCATTACTGCAATTTATGCGTTATAACGTTCCAAGAAATGCAGTTTTACGTTAAAAAAAATTGTGTAACGCCATGAAGGCGGCATCACATCACACGTAATGATACATTTGACGTAGGAGTTCGTTCGACTAATCATAAAGCGTTTATATTTTATGGCGTTTTAACCAATTTTCAAGAAGCATTTATTAATTCTAAGAATAATAATCTGGAAATATAAATACATAACCGGTTCAAAAGAAAAAGTGAATTTCGAATTTTCGCGGGCTGTGTACATTCGATTATCCTTTTTTTGTTTCTTATGTTGGTACACATATGTTTATCATATATATGTTAGCATTATCAGCCATTTTGGATTAGTGGTTTGTTTTTGACAACTGGAAAGGTTAGTCACGTTTTCGTGTGTTCTTAGATTTTTTACTATTGAAAAAAATGGATCAAAGAATAAAATCCATGATTTGTTGCTTTGAACACACAAAAACGTGACTAACCTTTCCAGTTGTCAAAAACAAACCACTAATCCAAAATGGTTGTTAATGCTAACATATGATAAACATATGTGTACCAACATTAAAAAAACGATAATCGAATGTACACAGCCCGCGAAAATTCAAAATTCACCTTTTCTTTTGAACAGGCCTCGTATATATAATCAGAATCGGTGTTATTTGATCTACATGCACATTTTTTTTTTTTAAGTCGTAATATTTTCAACTAACTTCCTTATTCCAAGATATCCCATCTCTAAGACGCTCGGGGCGGCCAGCAGAGTTGTTTAAATGGTATATACGTCATATATGTATCGATAAAATAAATATTGGAACATAAGGAGAATCATATACTCGTATATAAATTACATGTTTTTTCGTCTTTGTTTTATTTTATTTTCCTTTCTTTAATATTAATAAGACATTATCTTTGTTTCAGGTAAGTGCCGACATTCAACAGTTACACTAATCTTCTTTCATATTTGAAAGGTAAGTCATACATTGTATAAGCCCCTAAGCTGTTGTTTTCGGCGGCCACCCTGGTATGGAACTTCTAGATATCTGGTTAAAATTGGAATTGTGAATAATCGACCAATCCGTCTAATATATTTCGTTGTCTTGTAGGACATACTGCACCATGTATCCACTATTTATTGACTGGTACCTACATACCATTACTGAAACTACAGTATTTATACATTTTTGGGTGTCAGGGGTAGATAACAGTGAATTTTCGTAAATTTTATTGCTCAGTATTGTTTTGTCATGATTTTAAATTCTAAAGGGTTTACGATCTTTGTAAATTTACTCATAATATAACTTTATATACCTATCTGATTTTAAAATAAACTTTATAGGCGGTGGGTTACATTTTTTTTAATATGATTATACAGTGAAATAAAATGAAAGTTCGTTTTTTTTGTATTTTTCGCAACTCAATTATTTATTATTTCCGGTGTAAATGATAATTAGTCGAAAAAAGTTTAACATCTTTCTTATTAAATCATTAAAATGAAATTTCACCACATAGTAATAGTTTCAAAAATGGAAACGTGGAAATTATATGTTTGTTTACCTGTAATTATGGACAAATGATATGTTATCTGTTGTAATTGCATGGAAGCGTTAACATCATTGATTTTTTTTCGGCAACGGTATACGAGTATACTTGAGACAAAGAATGACAAACGCGTGCCCTGTATCCGTTTACGGTTAGCATTTTTCACATGAGAACACTTCGTTTTGACGTCTTGCTTTTAACATATCAGATTTAAAGCGATACATGAGTTTTTGTGTACCTGTCTTATTATTCATTTTATTAAAACTTGTTCACCTTATCTCTTCAAAATGCCATTTAAAGACTCCTGCGCTTCACAACTTCAAAGATGAGACAGGCTCTGAAAAAAAAGTTCGTTGAACGATAGTTGTTATATTATCTGATAGTTGTAATTTTTTTACATTACTAATTTCTTTCTCTTTCGGAACAATGAATTTTTCTCGCTTACTATAAACATTTACATGAATGTAACTTCTAATTTTTATAATTACGCAATGATAAAAATATTTTACTATATTGTTTTTTAACATTAATAATTTATTTAAATAGCGCCGTTTAAAATGTGTATCTATAAAAACCTGTCTTTTGGTTTTCAGTACTAGAAATAAACAATATTTATTAAAGTGCAACTATTTATCTGTGAAGTTCGTATGAATGATAAATAAATCACTTTGTTTTTTCCTTTTTTTTTAATCTCAAAAAAAAAATTCCCATAATTTTATTTTATTATCTATAAGAGATTGAAATCTTGTTTTAAAAATATATTTTCATTTGTCAATTGTTATTTTTTTTAAAGTAACCTGAATATGTCACGAAAATAGTGATGAAATTAATTGGATAGGTATATATTAATAAATTAAATAAAAAAAGTGAATAATACAAACTAATTTATTTTTCATTAACATATTTATGATTCTAGCAAATCTAGTATTTACATTCTCAATAATGTAACTATGAAGATATTTTGTTTCGAAAAAGTGATATTGACTATCAATAAAAATTGCTTACATGTAGTTTATTCTGATATTTAGTCGAGTTTCACACCGCTTTTCTTTAAAGTGCGGTATCGCGCCATCTGTAGACGAATAGCTATACATTTTAAACGAAGAGTTTGGAAACGTTACACTCTAGGCGGGCACACTGCTCTGAAGGCAGCGTGGAAAATATATCATCTATCCCTTGACTTTCATTTGGTGAGCATTTTCTAAAAGCTTTTCATTTTTCCGCAAGATGGCTACAACCAGATAGATGGAAAAATGTTATTTTAAATAAATAAATAAAATACATTGCCTGAAAATACGAGATATTCTCTTTACAGAGAATTATTTAGAAAAAGGGTTGAGAATGTTTAAATTGAAAACGATCTTTTTTTATAACGACAGCCAAATTTACATATTTTCGACTAATACGACGAAGTATTGAAAAGAATATCTTCTTGAAGCTTTTTTTAAATACAAAATAGAAGTTATGATATTTCTTTAAAAATACTCATTTTTAAAATCCCCATGGTTATTAAAAGGTAGAAATCTTTTAGAATAAACGGAAAACACCTAACTGCGCCTTAAAATTTTACCAACGAATTCAGGAAACTACTCTTTGGCTTTGCACACAGAAAGTAAGGTAGGGTTTTAATTTAAAACGAGAAAATGCTCTTACGATGTGGATGTGATGGTTTTTCATATGGCTTTGACATCGAGCACAAAGAAAAACCTTGGCCTAAAAAATCGAAATGAAAGATGGTTCATAGCACCTCTATTTTCACCGAAATGATAATAACCTTTCATTCATTAAAATAAATATTTTTTGATTTTCTTGTTCGAATAATGATCTACATATTATGGTGGAAAATTTCACACATGACGGTATTAGTAGATATATTTTTTGTAAATACCGATTTTAAGATATACTTGTTTTTTAATCGTTTTTATAATAGCTGTAAAACATTTTTTTGTAAGGCTCACAAAACTCCGTGTATGATTTTTTTAATCGTATTAATGCAATTCGCACTACGCATCTATTATTTTTCCTGTCACCAATTATTTACAGACATTATAGAGATCGAATTTATTTATACAATAAAACTTCATTTGGCAAATCGAATCCGTAAAAAGAAGACAAAACTCAAATAAGATATAAATCCTTGAAACCAAAATAAGAAGGAAGTTTATGAATCTGAAATAAGATTATATAACTCAAAAAATCAAAAGAAAGTGAACATTTTATGTATTCTTTTCGGGAGAATTCGATTTATCTCTCAATATGACGCGCTTTGTTACATATTTATTTCTAAAGAAAATATTCCCATTTTCCAACATTTAGTGATGTTGATTTACCACGATTCGAGGTTTTCACGACTCAAATATAGAAGGTCTTTGTATGAGTCACCTGGGAAAGAAGCTTATGGATGCAAACTTATTATTTTTGTGGTTCTAAAAGTAGCTCGCCTTACGCTGACAAATTTTCCACTACGCCTAACGAGCTAGCGCAGTTTCTGAAAAAACAAATAACATATATATGTAATCTGAATTTGGCGCATAAACCACTTTTAAATGGATTTCAGTTGCTTTAGGTGTGACATATATTTGATTGCATGCAAATTAATTACCCCGCTCTTAAGCAAATGAATTACGTGATTGCCAAGCTTGCATTTTCAGTTATTTGCTTAGAGCCGTTACTATATTTTAGTCGTCTGGGGAAGTTATACGATGAAATCAAACATTTTCAGTGTAAATAGACTGAAGTGATAATAATTACATTATAGTAAATAATCAATTTTTTTAGGGTAGTATGAATAGTGACAGTAATTCATAGTCGCAATTAGCGCGAATATCTTCCTAATTTATGTGGGTGGAGGAATTTAAAATCAGTATTGCTAAAAACAAGGTTTTCTAGAGCTCCCGGAAGCCCGTTATCAACTCAAAAAAAAAAAAATTTCTTGAAACCATCATAAAAAATACTTTGGCTTACAGGAAATGCGTGCGATACTCATTTTATATACCTGTCTATACCAGTTGTAACCCGTGAAAAATCACGCGATGTAACTTGACTTGCGAGAAAAATGTATCAATTGCTTTAATTTCAACATATTTCAAATATAGAATAATGTCTGCTAAAATACATTAAATGTAGTAAGGTAGGTAGGGATTTGTAAAGATTCTATTCAAAATTTAACAATTTCAATCAACAAATACAGCATATATATATATAGAAATTAAAAAATAACTTTCTATAGAACCACTATTCTTTCTATTATCATATTCTTAATTTAATAATTTGTCCAGTAGTCCAATATTAGGTATATTTCCTGTACACTCATAAAATTTATCATTATTTATAATCACCTTTTCAGTTGACGTTTTGCATGTTTCAATTCATATTATTTGTCTCTTTCTCTCTGTTCCTTTGCTATAATTTATATCTTATTCTATTGTTTTGTTATTTTATTTTACGAGTACATTGTGTTCTTCCTCTGTATGTATTTATAACCGCAGACTTTGTATTTTTTTGTTTAGTTTAATTTTTTTACCCTGATGATGCTAAGGCTAAGCGAAATCGGTCGGTTATAAAAATTAAAATAATATCCGTGGTCATATACAAAATTATTTTTTAAATATGTCCAACCATAAAGTGATAGCTTTCTACGAAATTATAAAAATATATATTTCTCAATTGTGTTACTTTTATTTGCATATATATATATATATATATATATATATATATATATATATATATATATATTACTACTCTTTTCAACATGTATCGTCTCAACTACGTCCTTGTGCTCTGCTCCAAACAACCCCTAGTAGTGTTCCGCCCGGACGCGCTTGGCGCCGTCTATGTCGAACGGGGATTTACGTGTCCAAGGCGGTAAGGGTTGCAATTAGTCTTAGGGTGATTGCGGCCGATTATGTACATCGCTCGATGTGCCAGACGCGATGTCATGTCTGGCACAATCAAAACGCCAAGCCCTTAGTCAGTACACTCATGCCTGCTGCGAGTGATCTGTCAGTAGCGTTGCATAGATAAATCGTACGAGTATATATTGTGCCCGAAATAAGGTAAAAAAACCCCACTTCTTTGACTGAGATTGATGAAATTTATCTAAATATCACAGTTCTTTTTTGAACAGGCGGTCATTGGGTCTGGGGTCACAAGGTCTTATGTTTATTGGTCAGATAGTTTTTCTTTCTAATCGGGGTAGAACTCACTGGATTCTATGGATTTTATTTTCAGTGGTCAGTAGGGAAAACGATGATTTGAAAGAAACAGTTGATTTTTCAGAGAATCATAAAACTATTAAAAAATCAATCTTTGTAAACAGGTCATCGATGATTATTATAAGTTTAAAGTAAAAGTAAGTTAATTTATAAAACTCTTTTTGTACTTTTTGACTTTTGTTGATATTTTACTGCAAGAAACATAGTATAAATAAAAAATTTGCAGAAAATCTGTTCAATTGTCTAAACGTTAAGTATCAAAAATCTCGAATTTCGGCACCCGACATTTGCTTTATTTGTCTGCATTTTCAAGGTGAATGCAACTATTTTCTGCGAACAACATTATTTCCATCGTAATCTTAAAATAGCCGTGTTTAGTTACAAAATCTGAATAGCCAGATATTTCCCAACCTTCCTCTTCCTCATCTCTTTTCGCTCCCCACAATCTTGAGTCTCACAACATACCCCAATTGGGAATGCCATAGTTTCACTGGCTCTAGACGGTTCGGAGCATTTGGAACTTTTGTGCGGTATTAACTATGAAAAATAAAAATGTTGAATATTTATTGATCTATCAAAAATGTCACATTGGAAATGGTATCATTTTTTTCAGTAAGATTTTTTTAAATGTACGGGTACGTCTAGATCTCGGAAAACCGAATAGTAATTCTAGTCCTTGATAAGGTTGTACACATTTTTTTCAATATTCTGAACACTTTAAATGTTTCTTGTCAAATTGAAAAGGTGCTACGTCATATCGGCTCTATTTTCCTAAGACGAGCGGTTGGATTCGTTTGATCTTATCGGAAAATGTGTTGTACTTTAGTCACTGAATTCTCGAACTTCGTTCTCTAGATGAGTATGTCTAGCTCGTCGACAATATAAATAGTTAGTCTATCTCACTGAGGTGATGTCTAATGAAACACATTTATTTTTAAAGTTTTTGTCTTGGTATTTTTCATTACAAAAAATTATATTAAACTAAATAGAAATTCAGAACGGAGGATTTAATGCATTGCAATCAGATTATTCCCTCTAGTTTCCTTTTAAATCTGTTAATAACATAAACAAAAATGACCTATATTATATCATTCAATTATATATATTCCTGTCATATTTCTGATTCCTGGCACCATAATTTTTTTTATATCCCACAATAAACTAAAGTTACGTAACTGAGGGGATATTTTATGTATTACAATGAGTTTTTTTCCGCCTTTCTCACTTTTACCTCATAAAATATACTTATTACATGGACAAGTGTGACGTAAACTTTATCGTTCAATATAGTATGCCAGTCTAATCTAAGGATTTTTATGGTGACAGCAGAAAACTATATTTTTTAGCTTTCACATTAAAAAAAATCACAAGAAATTTAATTATTGCGAAGAGCTTTTCCTTACCCTTTCCTCATAAAATAAACTAAAAACTAAAAAAAATTTCACATTTACTATCTCATTTAAGATAGTATGCCAGTCTTTATAGTTGGGATAGTGTTATTGATGGAATTCTGTAACAACGCAAAGTTTTGTGGAGAATCAGTATTTGTTCTGAACTCTCTCGGGGTTTTATGTAGCTGTTATTGCTGGTTTAGTGATAGGTATCTTCTCATACGAATAGATTAACTGACTATAAGGGGAACAGTCAGTGTTTCATTTACATTTGTGTAGTGTAAGATACAGTTGATTATTGGGTAATGCGTTGTGATGAGAAAAACCATAAAATGTTCTAGGATTTCACTGATCCCTCTAAGATTCAGATTATTTGGATTGATAAGTGACAGATTAATAGGCTCTTTTGTTATAATACTGTTTCAATTCAAACATTTAAAATTTCCATCGTTGATTTCATCATGAAGTGTTGTAGGATGTAACACACATGTAGAATGTAAATGTACTGTGCAGGCGGCTAAAAGAAAAGCTAATAAAGGAACGAACAGGTTTTTTGTACTGTATCCACAATATGTATCAATATTTTTTTTGAGATCTTTGAATAAATATTAGTAAGACGCCGAATATCATTAGAGTTTTAATGTGTAATTAATGATTGTAGCTATCAAGGATCTCGATACGGGCATGTGCCCTTGGTGGTTGCTAGAGCTCAAGAAAACATTTATAACATATAAAATAGACAATGATCAAAGAAACGCACTGGAAATCAGTCGAGTATCAGTAACAGTTAAAATACACAGTTGCTATTTACGTCATCAACGTCGGAGCTACACCCCCGAAGGTCCCGGTAGGAAACCTCCATGTCGACTTTTGCCGAATAACTCCAGCTCTATACGCTTTCGGTTATATTTAT
The DNA here is from genome assembly GCA_022651775.1 of Drusus annulatus. Lineage (NCBI taxonomy): Eukaryota > Metazoa > Arthropoda > Insecta > Trichoptera > Limnephilidae > Drusus > Drusus annulatus. The sequence goes on along the minus strand of JAGWCC010000376.1, from coordinate 158,712 downwards.
AACAACTCAATAATGTACTCGTAATGTATTTTAATCTCTATGGAAATATTATCCTTGAACATGTTCGATGTTGTATTATATATACCCCTTAGATTTTAGACACATGTTATTTCATACATGCACAAGGTCATCGAGTGTGTGGAGAAAATGATTAACTACGATATTTTAAAAGTTAAGACGCATGAAATGTGCAACCGGCTTAGTGAAGTAGTGGCTTCTTGTGAGTTTGAGGGAACCATTTCTCTAATAGAAATATTTTTTAAGTAGACCCAACAAGGGTTTTGGAGCAGCGACATACATCTAATTAATGAAGTCGTATGCCAATGTTGTATCTTTCTAAATCAAAATGACACACATTTCTTTAATTCTTAAAATTATTATAAAACCACGGAAATAAATAATAATTTTAAAGCATTACAAAAATAAATACTTAAAGCAGTCAATAGATAAAAACATTTTTCAATAATAACATTTCTTTCAGGTAGCTCGTATTGTAAAAGTCTTGGATAATCATTTCTATTAAGCATACAAATTGCGAAGCCTTGAACGTAAGTCATGACTGGGTGTTGTTTTGAAGTTATTAAGCAATTTATTTGTCAATTTATGAGTGTCAGAAGCCCGGTTGTAAGTATGATCATTTAATTATTTTCTAAATATTATATACAATTTGGAGAAAGTTTAAGAACAGTGTTAAATCAGTCATTTTCATACCCTTCTAATAATTAACATCAGAAGCCAATATTTTTATGAACAGTTTAAAAAAAATAAAAATATTAAAATTACATATCAAAGCTAGGAAGCCGACAATCTGTTTGTGTGTCTCACTTAAATTCGCAAGATGTCTGGAATTTTCGTCAGTCATAGAAGTGTCAACATCAAATTGACAATAATAAATTATTTAGTATATAAATATAGAGCTTTGTTATATCCTACCAAAAAGATAAGTTGCCATTCTGTTTGCTACGTGTGTTTTAATTGTCAAAAGAAAAAAAATCTGAATTCAAATGGAAAATTTAAGCCCACGTATTAATAGAAATTAGTTTTTAGTCAAATAACAGGTCTTTTTACCTAAATTTTTCACATCATATTTAAATACGAAATTGTAAAGGTATAATAATATAAAACCGCCAAGAAATCTTTTTGAATTTATTTAATAAATTATGAAAACCACTTAAATCATGAATTAATAATTTGATTTCTTATTAAAACAAATTTGCTGCCAATATTTTGAAATGTAAAATAGTAGGTCTTGATAAGCTACGCAGGTACATTAATTTATAATATCATTCCTCGTCTAATGGAATGTTCTTCTATAAATATTTAGCTTTGAATAAATATCTTTCGTCGTTATTTTCATTAGCGATGTTCGTGTCTTTTACGAAGTCATTCAAATCATACATATAATTGAATATTTTCGCAATCCTTGCATCTTTCAAGATAAATTGACTATCTTCCGTATAAACACATGACTTGCTATTTTACACGAATCGAAGTGCATCTCAATGTTGGTTTCTGGATATCTGCACGATTTTATATAATTCTATTAGCTTTCTGGATATACAGGACCCTCTCGATTTACCAGCAATCTCTATAAATCCAAATGTTTTAATCATTTTTTTTGTATGAATTTGCTTGAATGGACATTTTTTCATCAACAATGTATATTTTTTGTTTTTGAAGATACAAAAACATTTCCAGGTTACGAATTACTGCCATTATTTTAAATATTTCTTGTGCAACGAAAGAATTATAAATCAGAGTAGTGATGCGATCCCGACGCTTTACACCACTTGACAACTAACCAGTATATACAATGTTTGTATATTTTTCAAATGTGCTGTAAGCATCTATGGTATGCAATTCAAATAATAATATTTCCATCAATAAATATGATTTTTATTTTTCATATCCCTATTGAAATAAATGTATGAAAATTTTATCTTAATGGCGTCGCGATACCTGCGATGGGATTATCAATCAATGAATGAAATCAAATTCAGTTTAATTATTCTAGTTTTTAATTATTTTATCAAATGATCGTTGTTGGCGGCCCTTGCCTTTTTGAACAAAAAAGTTTAATCGTTGCTTGGCATCCAAGGGGTTAAGAGAAACGGGTGCGTGGTAGTTATTACACAAAATATTATACTAGAAATATATAAATACCGTAGCTAAAATACCTGACTAAATAGAATAATATTTCTAAAAACAAAGTTTTTGCAAATAACAAGTACGCTTGATTGATTTAAAAAAAAACATTATGATGTAAGGTTTACAAAAGATTTGGTTTTTTTCATGATTACATGCAACATGGGCAATTATTTGTGACTATTTATAAAAAAATGTTTATCCAGCTATTTAGGAATATGATGAAAGGTTACATTCAAAAAAAGATTTCTAAAAATGGATTTCGTCGAGTCGAAATTTGAAATTGTGTGCGACAATGTTTACAAAACACCGCAATTTATGTCGCTTGTATTTTCAAATTTTAACCCATCGCATTTCAACAATTTTTAATTCAATTTTACACGGATTTATAAGATACACACATCCAGTTGATATAAGGCGGCGGTAAACAACAATATTAAATTTTTGTTAATGTAATTATTTTTTTTAATAGACTGGAGTGTTAAAAAAATCTGTTTAATCTTTGAAACTTCCCGGTACAGCTACTTCCCGATTAAGCCGAAGCTGGTAACCCAGCCACATCGAGTCAGCTGTATACTATTCACCTGCAAGTACACTCGGGCCAGAGGAAGCGAATCTATTTCCGCAATACCACGGATATGCCGCTTTACCCAGAAAGGAACTGACTACAAAATATACGAATCCAATATATTTTTTTATTAGAATATAGGCATATGTAATATAGCGTAAGCGAAATTCACGCGTCGCACGGCGACGACATTTTTGAGTGGAAAATGTAAAAAATATATATAAATACGAGTAGTTCACCCAAGATTTACATACAACAATATTCAATAACCAACCAAGTCGTCTATTTGTAATTGCTGTTCATTCTTTAAAAAATAAACAATTGTAAAGCTGCATTATTTTAAACATCCACAAATTAAATTATATAAAAGCTATATTTTATGTGTTATGACTAGGAGCTGCAGACGCACGGGCAAAAACAGGGCGGTAATCAGTACTAGGGAAAAACATTGTTAAGTGTCGCTAAAAGTCCGCCTACTTTTAAACAGGCACAAAATATAAAATGACGGGCTCGTGAGTCCCAAGGATTCACTTACCTTTTTAAATGCCTTCCCGATTAGCTTCAGTCGGTAGAACGGATTTTTTTCCGTGTTTGAAATTCGTTTATTTTGATTTAGAGAGGACCTTCTTCTTTGTTAAAAATGGGGGTTACAAAAGGGACCCATACTTGCAGGGTTTAAGGAATTTTAACAATAATACACTCGCAAATGTTATCTTGTATTATATTTGAGAATATTGATTCTACGCCAAGGAAAAGTTTGATTAACTTGGTGGATAACGTTAGAATTAGGTACTCGGAGAGACAAACTATCATACTAAATTGTTCGATTTTCACCGATACTGGAAAATGCGTGGATCCTGCGCGCTGGGAATCCTTCTGTCAAGACTGATAGCCGAGAAATCCCGCTAATTCGCTCCTCGATGGCGGCTGCCGGGGATCGTAGCGACTCAGATTATCCATCGCAATATTTAATTCAATTTGCTATTTCACCATAGGCGGTAATTACTGTATTGACTCTAAAAATGTTAACTGCTCTATTCGGGGTCTACTGTAAAAACTCCAGTATTCACTCTGTTTCGCGGTCAAACGTTGAATAATCTCCTGGCCGTTTCAGCCCGGGCTCGTTGGTCGTTTTGCCCCCACTTTTTGGCTTATCAGGGGGCCAAATAGACAAAACATTACACCATTGTAAATAGATTTTTAACTAGCGCGAAAATTCAAAATCGCACTGGATAGAATTTATCTTGCTTCATAACAACATGTTAAAAAAAAACATATCTAAGAAAAAATATTTTTAGATCGTTTCCCGATTTTCACAGGCAAAGTGTCGAGTATGTTGTCGAAAAAAAATTTTTTTTTTTAATTATTGTAAATTATTGTTTCCTGCAAAGTTTTCAAAGTTTAGAGCAGCCCATATTCAGGATATCCATCATACATTTCCATACATCCATTGATAGTATTATTACATGTTCTTGTAAGAATACTATCAATATTTACTCATTATACTAATAAGGTGATAAATAAGGCTTTCCTATTGTGAATTTGAATAACATGTACACGATGCAGGATTAATTTGTTTTGACATCAACGTTACTTTTATAATACACTATGAGAATCCGTTCTATGTTTTTCAGAGATAAACTAAACCTTTTTTCGAAAATCCACTTTTGTAAAGAAAACTATCGTTCCACATCGAAAAGAAATATTTAAATTTTCACCAATTTACCGTAATCCATCATAGCCAGGATTTTGATCTAATCTTTTTTTTGCCCACTCTTCGTGATAAATTGGAACGATTCAATGATATAAATGTTAGGTTCTAAACACGACTAAAGCCATTTCAAGCAACGTTGCGATTCTGAATGGTGGTCTTTTAGCAGGGCAATGCTTAGAAAATCTACCACTCTGGAACGTGCCGCAAATATATATATATATATATTAGTATTTATGAATTAAATATATGATGACATGTATAAATGAAACAAACAAAAAATATGTGCGTACGCTGGGTTTGAACCCGCGATCTCTGGGTTCATAGTCGAGCGTCTTACCAGGTCGTCAAAATTCTTTTCCATTTGACTTATTTATTAAATGATTCATGCTAGAAACGTGCTTTAGAAATGTATATTGTGTTAAATAAATATCTTTTTATAATTGGGAATAATTAATAGACGAAAATTTCTTAACTTCCTTGTACTCTGGAATTCTTTCAAGATTGTTTACAAATAAGACAGCCGGATAACGTGTCTCGTTTTCGTTCCATATATCGTCAATTTGATAGAAAAGTACATAACTAACATAATCGAATACGCCAAAAATAAAGTAAACAAAAATCTCAAATTACAACGCATCCAGCTGCTAGTCCGCAGCTGGAAAATCTATTTTAGCACAAAAAAGGGTAAAAAGAGTATGCGAAGTACGTTTGTTTTAGTAAGATTGATTTAAGCCTTTTCATTCAAACTCATCGTTTGTATCTCATAGTTTACAGTAACAACATCACAGTAACCACCATCTGACACGTATATAGTTTTACCGCGTAAAGAATTGTGCCGCTAGCATTAGTTTAACGAAGTATGTTTCCAAAACCCATTTCATAAAAACATACAATTGATATCACACAACGTCCAGACGGAAAGGCCGATATATTTTAACGCACAAAAAAGGTTGATTTAGGTATTCTCTGTAATGAAAACTAATCTCATTAAAATTGAGAAATTGTTCAGACCAGGCCTCTGGTAATTTACACAATACATCTGCTCCTACTACCGGGTGGATAAAACGAATTTAACCCATCAAATAACGATATTTTAACTGGTTTCCTTTCAATAGTGAGCGGCTCTGGAATTCTTCAACATGCTACCGCGTTCGCGGTTCCTAGTTGTGAGCAAGTTATGACGACGGAAAAAATTGAGGGTACCAAATTTGATTTTCCACCATCATACGTAGTTTTGTTATTCGAAATCTTTGGAATTTTGGGAAATACTTTATTTTCTTTTATATTTCTCCATATTTTAACATTATTTACGACGTAATTTCAATAAAACATTGTTGAGTTTTCAGTTGATGACGGTTAAATTTGAATAACTCATCACTGTGCGTCGATACGATTGTGTTCAGATGAAATCCCATTTGATATAAATATTCAAATAGTCGGATATTTCCATGAAGTTTCAACAAGATGACGGGTATGAAATTAAATTTTCTTCGTCTTCATTTTTTAATATTTCTGCAAACTGCCCACGAGCCGATTCGGGATACTTTGTAAGCCATATCATATTTTTAATACAGCGTTTGGAAATTGGCTCAAAAGTCGAATTGAATTAATTAAATGATTATTGTGACTTCGTGAAATTAGCCACTCAATATGTTATTTAGAATATGAAGGGGTTATATTTTTAAATGAGACACATTTATGCACATAATTTTATTTATACGAAGACGTCACTCATTTTCGATTCACCCAATAGAACCACCTGTAAGGGAAGAAAACCTGTAAGGGAAGGTATTTTTTATATTTTTTTGTACTAAGCAAATGCTTTGTGGCGTGATATTGTGAATAGTTTAAATAACTGTCATTTTGTTTTGCACTACTAATCATTTAAATGTTTAACGGTCAGCGCCCAACTGGTTTTGCTTTATGTAAAGCTTAATTAGGGTGTAATATTAACCATTAGTTAATTAATAAACTACTGCATTGTGTACTGAAGAAAAAACGGTTGTTTCGACATTTTGCAAATAAAATAAGGTAGATAGTAGTTTCCGTGTTCCCATTTTTAAATGTTCCATCACAAGGTTACGAATTTTCAAAAAATGATTTTATTTTTCTCGGGTATTGAGCATAGTGGCGTTTTCTCATATTTCTTTAGAAAATATACCAGGGAATTTGAACAGAAAATTGAAAAATATCCACTTACAAGTGGTTTCCGAACGTAATACACTTCACTAAAAAACGTATTTTCTATAGAAGAGTAAGAAAAGGAAATAACCATATATAAGGGATGTTAATTAAAATGTGAAGATATTCCAAAAACAATACTAATAGAGATGTAAAAGTTACGATTTGTTTAGGTAACGCAATGAATTTATGTAAAAGTACGCATTGTACTCTTAAACATTTTTCAGATGACTTTTTTCATCAATTTTTCTGAATCTGTTCTTTCCAAATCTATTAAAAGCCAATTAGCTATTTTTGGACTTGGTAGTGCGTTTGAAATTTATGTTTACAGTTTTTTTCAATTGTTTTTTACCATCGGTAAATATTTAGTCATACTTCAAGATTTTGTTAAATATATATATGTATTGCGCAATGTTTATTTAATATTAAAAGAAATGTAACTGAGCATAAATTATCCAGCATTTATTTTTAAATTAATGTTCGTATAACGAAATAAATTACCAAACAACTAAAGCATTCATCGCCGTTCAATGAAAACATTGTAATCGTTTCATCTGCGATTTTATCTATTTTCAACTCGGAACTACGCAAGTTCGCGGGTTAGGATCACTTTGTATTTGTTTAATTATTTGTATCACTTTATACATCTTCACTGCAATAGATATCGTCGCCGGAAAGGCAAAAGGGCTGAAGCACCATTTAGGGAAGTTTACACCACAACACAGTGTTTTTAGTTTTAGAATAAAGTCATCAGTTACAGCGCCCTTCAGGTGATTTTTCACAAAAACGGCACTATACAAATTATCTTAATATTCTTGGTTGGATTTTGAAAAAAAAGTGTTAACTTGGGAAACTCAATGCTCTCACGGAGTTACCTGAAGCGACAAAAAGCTAAAAGAGTCCTAAACTTGTGTCGCTTGAGCCAAGCCTTTTCCCAGATAGTAAATATATTTTAGATGGCTGAAGGGCCACAAAACTCTTCAGAATCAAACGAGCGACGATATGGTAAAAACTTTTTGGAAAAAAAAGAACATTATGTAAGTACCCCCCTCTGGGTTCGGGACTTGCCGGACCTGCCCTTAAGCTCGTCTCGGCCCGTGACATAGGCGATACGAGGGTAACTACAGTAGTACAGTGAGTCCTAAGCGGACCAGCTTGGTTGAACCCAAGTACGTGACTTTACGTATAATCCCTGTACGTGCACGAAGAGCGGGATGCGAGAAGGGCTTCTCATTGGCCGGTGCCCCGAGGCGGGGGTGATGAGGCGCCCCCTTTTTCGGACTATTCTGTCGTTTGCTGATAGGGTCCGTGAGCTATTATACCTGCTCCACACTCTCACTGAGACATTTACTTGAGACATTCGACGAAGTTTAAGATTATTTTTAAGGTAGGTTAGACTGTAAGACAATGGAGTATAATAATCACTCTCTTTATTCACGTATCGCGCAGTTGTTGATTGTATTATTATTTCTTGTTGTTCTGTCTTCCTTTACTGTTCCAACCTTCCTTTTTCCCATATCCTTTCTCTCGTCTCATTCGTCTTTTCTATCTCCTTCACCTTTTCCTTATCCTTCCCTTCCCACTCTCTTCAGCCTCAAGCCTACCCTAATTGGGGACGCCATATCCCCCTTGCTCCGGCCTGTCGGGACTCTAGTGTTGTATTCACTGTCTATTCTGCCGCTAGCTTCAGCCTTTCCATTAACGCTGTAGTCCATTTTTTGACGGCATTTTTGCATTGTTTTTCTAGTAATATTAAAACCGCATTTCGCTTACCAATCTGCCGATGTCCGAGGAAAGCAGCTAACGTTTCATGAGACCTCATCAGCTCCTTTTTTTTGAAATTGTCTTTTTGGAAAATTGGCAGGTCAATTAACCCCCTCTCATTTAAAACGGTGAATATAAGTTGTTAATTATAGATATTTATGTTGTTTTTATGAGAAAACATAACATAATAAATTGATGAAAATGAAATAATAACTTTGTATAGGACCACAGACTTTATTTTATTTTTTATAACCGACCGGTTTCGCTTAGCACTCAAGCATCATCAGGGTACAAAATTAAACTAAACAAAAAATACAAAGTGTGCGGTTATATATACATACAGGGGGAGAACACAATATAAAATAAAACAAGAGAACAGTGAGAAAATAAAATAATAACATTTAAAATTATAACAAAAGAACGTTTTATGAGTTTACAGGAAATATACTTAATATTGGACTATTGGACCTGTTGATCCCCGGACGAGGATATTTATACAGGCGTTTTCATGGGAGGGGACCCCCGCATAGAAGGGTTCCACGAGACTTATTTTTCTTAGTTGGCCAGGCCCAAGTGTTTGAGTTTTGGACGTGAAAGACTCCTATTTTATTCTAATAATATTTTCACGATAGATTATGCGCTTTCGAGATGTAGACTCCCGGGCGCTTGGTGTTTGTTGTTTGCTTTCTTAGTGCATCCATACATCAGGGATCCATACACCGGGCGTTATAAACACCAAGTCTTTCTCTTATCACCAATCGCATCATTTTTGTCATACGTTCACAAAAATAAATAAATTTAAAAGTGTTTTCTTTTGTTTGTTGTCTCTGGGAGGTTTACATAAAACTTGGGAAAAAATTCTACCTCTTGGAATGTCGGTACTCAAAATAAATACTTTTTAGTGGATATTTCCAATTCACGTTTGACCCACTTTTGTTGATCGGTGGGAAAACGGGATCCATTTTCAAACTAATTTACAACATGCCATTGAAACGAAATGGACCAACAGTATTGGGTTATGGACACCACAAAGGAATACATTTCATCGGGCATTTCTTCGCTTTTATTTAATTCTCATTGTAATAAACACTCGATTTTCGAATATCGGTTCATTTGGGTAACAAATAATGGGAAACGGCAAACCAACATTTTCATATTAAAACGGTGTCGAGAAAACGATATTGGACTATTTAAATGGTTTTTAATTAACATTTTCCGGGCTTATGCACACTTCTAGATCTTACAGTAAATACATATTTAATGTTGGTGATTTGTTTCTAAATTAACAGATACCTCTTGCATTTAATTTGTACTGATTTAAAATATATATACATCTATGATTTCGTCTGGTTGACTTACGAAAAAATTTCGTATTTACTTAGAATGTTCAGAAAATGTATTTTTCCCTGATTTTACTCTGAAACATAAACACGTGGGTAGAAAGGTCATAGATAAATAAAAAGCTTTATTGGTTGACGTAACATTATTTCTTGTTTAATAGATATAATAATTCTGCAAATGAAACTGTACTTAACCTTGACTACTTTGCATTTAATGATGCTTTGCCGTGCAATGCAATTATCACGCTCGTCATGGGTCACGGATAAATTAAACGATAATAATTGGATTTATACTGCAGTAGGGAAAGATGGGTAGGAGCATAGAGTTGGTAGAGTAGTATCTATCCAAGGCAGTGAAGTCAGTTTTGGACTTGTTTTTGATGATTTTAACATGACTCGGCGCACCTGGGCGTGGCTAAGACTAAGGCTACGGTATTTATACATCCATTCATAGCATATATCGACATAATGTTTTTGTTTATTCGTATAGCCACTTTTTCACAGTATTTTTATCAACAAAAATATAGCATATAACCTAAAAAACCGTTTAGTTGTGTCAAGTTTAGTGGCAAAATAAAAAATGTGGGCGGAGTCCCGCCAGTGAACCAGGACCTTAAGATCACTGCGACAGTATATAGAAGCGGTCCAAAAAATTTGCTGTCTCGTTCTCTCTCATGGTGTACGCCGTAAAAGCCCGGAGAAAGTGATTTTTCGCAAGTTTGTGTAGGTTGGGTAAAAATGATTAGCTCTCCCTCCATATTTTGTTACTTCAAGGGTAGGAGTGAGCCATAGAAGGAGTGAACCATTTACCCTGTGACTGTAAAACGCCAACCTAAACAGTTCCAAATTGGACCAACGTATCGCCTACAAATGCTCCTTAGAACATCCAATTGCCGGCCGGGCGCATGTGTTGACAGCGTTGTCCGCATTTCTCGGTGCTCAACTAAAATTTAAGTGTTTTACACTTTACTGATTGGTTCCAAACAACGGGAATTTATCCAAAAATAAGAAATAGACTACATTTTTTTGGGGAATTATTTAACTTATTTTGGGTGCTTGAGGAGGACTGAACCACCTTCGAACGGGAGGATTGAAACATGCTTCATTCCTACCCCGCACTAACTTTAAACTAAAATATTAACTTCATTATTTCATATTTGTTTGCAGGTAACAACGATGTCTCGAATACATAAAACAAAAACACTTCTAGTACAATTTTTCGGTTCAATTTGATTGTATTAACGTTCGTTAAATTCTACTTATCTTCGCTTATTTGTAACCTATATTTTTAATAATTATTTCTCTTTATTTTTTCTTTTGTTTTCATATTATTGATTATTTTGATTGGAATCATATTTACGTAAAACATTGTTAAACTTCCAGCTGGTTTTGTTTGAATAACACCACTTTCATGATAATGGTCCAATCCTACCCGTACATAGGTAGGAGTGAGCTAGTAGGTATCTTGCGATAATCACTTAAATAATAAAATACTTTAAAGAAAGACGAAATTTATTTAAATACTATCACCACATTTACTTACATAGTCTATAGCAACTCACTCTGTTGATTTATCTTGCTACCTTTCCCCAGCACAATAATTAAAAACAAGTGGTTCACTCCTACCCGTTCCCGTCTTCTCCTACGTTAAACACGGTGCATTTAAAATACTATAATTGTGTCTATTATGACGAATATTAATAACAAATACCAACAATAAGCGGTCGCTGAAAATTATCATGTTATTCTGTTCAATTTTTTGTATTGACATAACTCACAATAAATATTTTACGTATTTAAAAAAGTATATATACTTGTCACCAAATAAATGTGTTTATTACATTGTTTGGAATAAAGAAAACCACAAAAAAAAAACATTTATCAAAAATCAAAGATCAACATCACACCACCCAGACAAAACATTCCCGACTCAAATTAAATTTAATATTTGAATGGCCAATTGGGTTACGTTGTTAGATTTTTTGGGGTATTGAGGTGTTTTGCGCTTCCGCTCTTTTTTTCAGTCAACATTTTATTTGAGCTTATAATGTTCATCAACAGGACATCGAAACAAAATCGGTTAACAAGTAAAAATATGATGTACACTGCAAGGCTATCCGAAACATAAAATAAGAGGGTGAAATGGAGCACGGCTTGAAACCCCACACATCAACGAACTTAATAATATTATTGGCCGTGATCAGTGTTTTATATGAGTGTTGTACAAATGATTGATAGGTTCGCTGTCGGTATCTTAATAAAAGTTTTTTTATCAGAAAAACAAATTCACACTATTTCACATAAAACAAAACTTTATAGACAATCATGACGTCTATCAGCGAGGATATTTTTTTCTAACCTCTACATATCTGTCTAAGTCAAACAACGTACTCGTAAAATCTCCCGACTCAAATTGAAATGCCAATAGCACTAGGCTACGCAGAGGTAGCCATTTATTTAATCTGTTATGTTCTATTACATTTATTATAAAGTTTTATAACGAAGACTAGAATCTGAGAAAGCATATTTTTTTAACCTTTCCAAAATATATAGCAGGTGGTTTTGTTCCTCATTATCTCTGACTTGTACGTCCCCGGGCGGGTGAATGTTCGGGTGTATTTTGTGGGACGGATAGGATAGGCGCCCACGCGTTAAGCTTACATTTATTTCTGGTATTTTTTTAAGAGCAACATTGAATCTTATTAAGCCCGAGGTATAATCCAACATTTTAATGTTTCAGTTTCCGGGAAAGTCCTTTTCCGCTTACGCGCAAGGATTGTGTTCCTGGGATAAATTTTCATTGCATGATGAAAATTTTTCCATATTCTGGCGGTACCAAGTACTCAAAGAAATTATGTCTCTTGTCATCCTGAATGCAAAAATAACGCAATTAATGAAAGTAAATTAGACCTCAATTAATTATTTTTATAACAAAGACACTCTAACAATATTAGATGCCTATTTTAAGGAAGGCGTTCAAATACAATTTTGTCTTAGGGGTCAGCACCCAAAAGTACACACTTTTTAGCTTTCTAATACAAGCAATACTGCAAATGATTTATCTGTTAATTATATACGTGCAGTTAGGGAAAATTCTGAGGTTTCCAGTGAATCCAATTTTTAAACAGTAATCTTTTAAATTATTTATTTAAAAGAATTTTAAATTTATTTAAGGTAAAACGTTAAAAAATAGCTGCATTGGTTTTCAAACTGTAGCTTTTACTGACATTTTAGTATGTTTTTCGTAGAATTAAAAAAAATACAGCTTAATTTTCGTAACTGCCCATGTAGAATTTACAGATAAATCATGCAGTATTGCTTGTATTAAAATGCTACAAAGCGACGTTTAGCGCCATTTCGGGTGCTGAGCCTTGAACATTATTAAAAAAAAACTTTAAAAAATTACTACTCGTATATATTAAACTTTGGTTGGTGGTTAAATGCATAATTTATTTATTTTTGGTTTTTTATTCAGAACGTTAAGCATTTTATACCTATTTGTATTTTTATTGTGAAGATGTGTTATAATGTAGGTAATTACATATTAGTAATTATTTTATTTTAGTGCTACCACGCCTGCCAATTTAAAAAAAAAGTTAATTAACTTTCTGATTGCATTTATTACAAAAAAAAATTGATAGTAAATACCAGAATTTTGAATCTCCTCACAACCCACGAGCCTCTGTGAATGTAAATTTTTAAAAAAAATCGTTGGTTTTATAAATCCTGTATAAAATCGTTCGTTCATCATTCCAAGCGATTGTTTGAAAATATATCACAAAAAATGATTCTAGAAAATTAAATTATAAGATTTTTTATCATAGGAATATTTGAGTAGGCAACGCGCCTTAAGATAAGCATTTTAGTCGAAACCTGATACAGGCGAGAGATGGTACAAATTGAATATTGTCTACATCGAAACAAAAAAATACTCTGTCATCTAATCCCGATTGTAATTTCTGTAACCTATAAATAAAATATCCATTAAAAGGAGACAAAAAACCTAGGGTCTCTAAAATAAAATAAATAAACGCCATGAAAGGTTCGTTTTATTTATCTTTACTCCACACATCTTTGTGGATCCTTTGAGGAGGGTTTTTCAGGAAAGAAATGAGAAAAAAAACACAGAGGCCGGCAAATCATTCCACGGTTAAACTGTTAAAAACATCAACGGTTGTAGAAACAACCAATTCTCATGCGACAAATTAAACCGTATACATATGTTTTATGGTGCTTTCATTAGTGGAAGGGGGTGCATGGATTAGATTTTCTCATTGCGCATGCTTACAGAAAAGTTTTTGGCAAAAAAACAGAAACTTTTCTGTGCTTTTGTCGATTTGCAAAAGGCGTATGATCGAGCTGATAGAAACAAACTATGGAAGGTATTATCTATGTGTGGAGTCAACACGAATTTTATACAAACAATCGCGTCCTTGTACGAGGGAAGCGTTGCATGTGTCAGAGTGAACGGTGATTTTACGAAGTGGTGTGAAAAGGTGTAAAGCAATGCTGTGTAATGTCACCGTGGTTGTTCAATTTGTTCATGGATAATTGTATGCATGAATTGATAGGTGTGGGCTTGGGCGCGAAAATAAACAATCTGAAAGTATGTTGCCTATTGCATGTGGACGATGCGATGCTGATTGCTGGCAGTATAAAAGATCTACAGTTTCTCGTGTCTGGGATAAACCAAGTATGTATGCAGAATGAGTTAATGACGAATTAAAGTAAGTCCAAAGTCATGGTGTTTAAAAGAGAAATTACGAGAACTGCGTGCAATATAGTTGTAAATGATGAATACTTGGAGCAAGTGGATGAGTTTGTGTATTTAGGAAGTATGTTTACGAGAGACGGAAAGGCTGATAAGGATATTGAAAGAAGAGTGAATGCATGAAACTCCATTAATAGAGGACTAAACGCTGTTGGCGCAAATAAGAAATTGTCCAAAGAAGCGAACCTAGCAGTCCACAATAGAGTGCTTATACCAACCCTGATGTATGGCAGTGAGGCATGAAACTGGCAAAGGAAGGATGAAAGTTGACTGAAAGCTGTGGAAATGAGACCCCTGAGACGTATGTGCAAAACCATGTATGACCGTATTAAAAATGTGGATATCCGAAAAGAATGCAAGTCTGATGTGAGTGTAATAAATAGGATCAAGAAAGGGACAAGAAAAGAAAAATTAGATGGTTTGAGCATGTAGAGCGAATGAACGAAGAAAGGAGTGTGAAAATGGTTCTGCCGGTGGGGAGAAGTATTTTGCTCCTGAACAAAATCTCTTCCGATATCGACTTATTTCATGTCAGTGAGGAGAGATTCAAAAGTGAAATCCTATTGATTCTTGAAAGAGTTTCTCCTCATTGACCTGATCATTACCACTGCCGGAAATTTTATTTTTTTTTAATTTTATTTTTCTTGTGAATCTATATGGTACTATAATTTGTAATTATTTTGTAAAAAATTTAATTTATTTCTTAAATGCATTAAATTTAAAAGGTTTGTCATGTGTAAGAAATTTAATAAAAATATATTATTATTATTATTGCTAAAAAGAATATATGATGCAAAAGTGAATGTAAGAAGAAGTCGAGGACGCCCAATTATTACATGCCACGATCAATTAAATCAAATACTTGAGTCGAGTCATGTGAAGAGTCAGAATAACAGAATAGTATGTATGAGAAGATGTATGAATGTGAATGAAGCAAAGAGTGTGTGCCAAGACAGAATTGTATGGCGGTCCGTCCTCTCTGCCTACCCCTGCGGGGAAACGGTGCGATGGTTAGTTATTTAGTTAAATACTCAGAGCAATAATATACAAGAGAGAGCGCTGCTGTAGTCAGTTTTGATGACATTCGCCGGACTCGGCTAGACCTGGGCGTGGCTAGTTAAGCGTGTTGGGTAAAAATAATTAGCTCTCTCCCCATATATTGTTACTCCAAGGTTAAATATGTTTTGCGCGCGTTCGGCGTTTTTTTCCGACTGTGTTTTGGTGCCAAAGTTCCTCGTAGTATCTCCCATTTAAATACTGATTAACCAAGGACATTATTCGTACTTGACTTATATGCTACAAATATTGTAATCCGTTTTTGAAGATTGACGATTCTATCAAACCGATACAGAGTGTTATTTCAAGTATTTTGGGACTCCAGACCTATCAAACTAAACAGTAGTTAGCGCACTTGCGATCTATACAGGGTCAGCATTTGTGTGCTATTAAATAATTGGCCAGCCCTTTACGTGCAATGCACTTAGCTTCTAAGAGAACATAACTCTTTCTTTAAAGAAGCTCCCGTGCCTGAGCTGGTCGCTAAAGGTTACACGGAGCATGGCAATAGAAGGCTTGTTGGGATATTGCTTCCGTAATTCGGTAACTACACTAAAAACACCTTCATCAATACTCAGCATTTCATAACATTAATGTAAATATCTACTACCCAGCTGTGACCTAGTTTCGATACTCTTTTTTGGTACACATAAGAACCTATGGAACAAAATATAATATATGGCATCTTGTCTTCTTTTAAAAAGTAAATGGTGAATTTTTCTATTACATGATGCTAGATATCATCATTCAAAATCTTTAAAAAATCTGTTTTGTAGTTATATATTATAATATATCAATTAATACCCAACAATTATAGTGTTGTAGGTTGTAGGATTCCACGAGGTAAATAAAATTAGTTCTACGTGATATACGAGTACGAGGCCTGTTCAAAAGAAAAGGTGAATTTTCGCGGGGTGTGTACATTCGATTACCTTTTTTTTGTTATGTTGGTACACATATGTTTATCAAATATTAGCATTATCAGCCATTTTGGATTAGTGGTTTGTTTTTGACAACTGGAAAGGTTAGTCACGTTTTTGTGTGTTCTTCGATTTTTTACTTTTTGAAAAAAATGGATCAAAGAATAATGATCCATTTTTTCAAATATATATATATAAATATGAATATTATTTAATTATATTTCAGAGTCATAAAATGTAATGTAAAATATAATTGACGGCTTTTACTGGAAATGCAATTTTTTTAAACTGCTTAAAATTAACACTGAATTTCATGGAATTCATTTGTGTTTCACTCTTTGGAAAATGTTTTAAATGGTAATCCTTATCATTATAGATCACATATCCCTTTAAACTTGAAAGTAAGAATAATTGATTTTTAATAGTATTTTTAACGATTACTCATATTATAAAATATGTTCAAATGTCACATTCGAGTTGCAAATATGTGGACGCCGAAAGTACCCATTTGAAATTAATAACGTTTTATTTGAGTAGTGCTGGTAATGCATTAGAAATATATAAACTTATAACCATTAAACATTCACAATGCATACAGATAAATTGTTAAGTACCTGTAGAGTAGCCTTTTAATTTTTTGAGAAAATATCGCGTCTGCAAATCGGCAAAACATTTTTTGAAACTCGTACATGGACATAAAATCTCCTCATTCAGTATAAAATTTACTATGGTGTTTTGAAATATTTATTCACCCGTCAAAAATTCATATGTTTCATTGTTTGTTTAATAAGCAAAACCATTTTGTGTAAAAATCTGTAGAGCCAGATTAATATTAGCCAGGTTAAATGTTGCTACAAGCGCTTTATTAACATATTTCAAATAAAACACAACGAAGTTGCACTGCTATGAGTTTTCAACAAAACTCATTCGGTTCGATTTTGTAAAGAATCGTTGCCAAGTGTTTACAAATGTACTAACAGTGTAAACTGTTTACTGTTTGTGTAAATAAACCAAACTGTACATCCACGGAAGATAAATACGAATTATAAGAAAGAATTTTAGGCCGCTTGCTATAAAATATGAATGAAGAGATAAGACACCGGTTGATAAGTGAGGGTGCCGCCCGTTTGTGCTGCTTATAAATATTCATTTGGTAAGATTTTCTTTATTGTTTTTCGTGATCAGCTTACACACCAATTCCTTATTTTATCGCGTCTGTATAAGTAAAGGCCTGTATTTTCACTTTTGTCAAAGTGGGACACAATGTCTGGGAACGGCTTATGAACCTTCATCGTCTTATTTTTAATACGATATATTTGTAAGTCAGTTATTTCTGTACTAAAAGTTCAATTTCAATGCCTTTTTGAAGACGGGTGCTTTACGCGGAATCTGTTGGAGAAAACGCATCCAGTAAAAGTCTAATTTAAAAAAATGTGTTGTGGCCATATTTAGAGGAACAAGCAGTAAGACAATAAAACCAATGACTTTATGTATGTTAATTCGCTCTTGCGTGGTTAAATTATTTAGTTGTAGTATATTCGTTGGTATAAAGTAGTAAAATGATATTAATACATTTTATGAAAATAAATATTTCGGGGGAAATCAAATGAATCTTAATGATAAAAAATACACTTATTTTAGTGCATTTTTTTGGTAAATTGTTAAAATAACGGCTAATTCAAGAATGGTCTCTAATACCAAAATTTAACTTCAGATGTGGTGATTTTCACCGGAGACGAGGACGAAGGTGTGGGGCGCCATGCTTTATGCTAGTAATATGTCAAATCTGGGGCCGTGAAACTGATGAATAAAATGTTGATTTATATTATTTGCCACATTTCATTTCAAGACAGTTTTCTTTTTTTATTATTCTGATAATGTTTGTACATAAATGTTTATATTGCTGTTAGTCTGAAGGAGATGTATTGCAAAACGTTATTCAATAACTGTTTGCTATATTTGAAAATCTTAATACGTTTATTTATTTATAAATAAATTGTAAATGCGTAGTGAGTTTACCTACCGTTTTGTTGGGAATGGTCAAGTGTGCATTGCTCATTTTTAATTTTTGTAATAATTAGTGATCAAACGAAGCCTTATATTTACACCTATGGTGTCGATTGTGCACCCCTTGATCTTGGTTGGGATAAATGCGGCTCAATTTTATTAAGTATCAAATTTATTTCTGTTATTTCGACATCCGATACAAGTGACTGCCAGCTTGGTCGAGTGGGAAGACGCTCGACTACGAATCTAGAGGCTGCATGTTCAAGCCCGGCGTTTGCAAATACATTTTATGTAATTTTAATATATTTGTGACATGTTCCAGAGTGGTAGATACTCTAAGTATCGCCCTGGTGAAAGAGCACCATAAATAATTGAGACGTTGCTTGAAATGGCTTTATCCGTGTTTGGTGACCAGATCTGAATAGCCAGTTACTTTCAAACCTTCCTCCTTCCTATCTTCTTCCCCTTCCCACTACTTTCAACCTCACAACATACCCCAATTGGGGATGCCATAGTCTCACTGGCTCCAGACGGTTGGGAGCAGTTGGAACTCTTGTGTGGTATTCACTGTAAGAAATAAAAATAAAGTTTTTTTCACTTTGATTCCATTTGAGATGTACGAGTATGCATTTCAAATATTACGATCGTACCTAGGTATGTTCTTACATACTACTCTCCATCCTAATAAAAACACCCTTAATTTCTTTTTTTTTAATATGGTATAGAATATAATAATATAAATATATAATATCGATATAACGAATATGGTAAAGGAATACTTTTATTCTAGATATTTTTAAAAATAAATATTACAAAAATGGGTAGATATTATTTTTAGTAAAGAATTTAACATGAAATACACCGACTGGAAGAACATTTGCATAGGAAAACACAACGAGTACGTAGTTTAAACCGTTAATCGGCAAAACACGCATTTTCTTCTCACCCCCAACACTTCGGAGTCGGTAGATTAAACGGAGTCGAGTGCAATCGTGCGGAGTGAGCGATATCGAGAAATGAATTCCGAATTTATATGTGTGGCTTCTGACGTCTTTCCCGATTGTGAAATAAAGTTGGCGGTCTTATTGGCACTGCCTTCCACTTCCACTGAGCTTCCAATTCAAAGCTTTCACAAAAATTTGCCTACGTACCGAATCGGCTAGCAATAAGGCGTAATAAAAAAGTTGTTTTTTAAGCTGAGCTCTTTAATTGAACCGTCTCGTTGCGTGTTTGGATAATACGGTTCCTTTGAATAAAATAATGAATACAGATTTTTTTCTTCTTCATCCCGCATTTATTATCTTCAAATAACATGTATTTATTTCAATTTTGAAACCAGAGCCACGACTAACCTCTAACCAACCTCAAACCTCGTTAATCTTACTGTTGTCAGGTATCTTACACGCGTTCAAATAGAAAATTTTCAATAGTGAGAAGTATTTTCTAAGAAATTAAATAATCTTTTTTTTTATATTTAGTATTTTAGTAATAACATCAATACAAAAGCGCTTTTTTTTATTTTCTTCGTATTTTGTTGTTATTTGACAGTTAATGGTATTTTTCTATCAATGAATTATTTTCGTTTAAACTTATCACACTGACAACTGAACATCGATAATTACAGTCATCGGTCAACAATATCATGAATCGGACGTTAAAATCCCAGGAGGGAACTGACCTCCTTCATAAAATGTTATGTTTTTCACCGGTTTTGGTCATGAGACCTTCTCATCATGGTCCCATCTTCTTGCACTCAGTCTATTTATTCCTTGGTCTGCATCTATAACGCTTCTACTGGATGCCCACTTGGTCACATTGTGTCTTATCATCTCGTCTTCGTGTCACATCCAGCTTATCGAAGTCTTTAGGACCTGCAAAACTTTCAAATTTTGCAAAAGCCGTTATCTAGCGCAGTTCCAAAATGTCAAATATTTTGTTTCTGTTCATCGATATCATCAATCTACATCATTGTTTGAAAATTATTTATTCTTTATTTCGCCGAAATAGTGATAAATCAATTGCTGTTTTTTTAACCCGAAAATTTTACATGAATGAAGAGTAGCGAATCAAAGACTTGTGCTTTTACAATTATCTTGTACTTATTAAATAATTTACATTTGTCTAACAATGTTAATTTGTGCGACGTGATCCATAAATAATAGACTCTTTTTACACAACTCTTACAGAGAACACACGAGTTAAAAAAATACCCGAATATACCTTTGGGGCATGTAAAATCTAATGATGTTCGTGTTCAACATCTCTCAAGACGAAAACCTTCTGAGAAATTAATCTTTTGCCATTTTATATTTATGTTTTAATTAAAAAGATGTTCAAGTTGTTTACTTAGGAGAATACACTGATTGGTGTGGTGCAAATCTAAGTTAGTAACCTAGTCTAATGTTATCATATTATATTATTTTTTAATATTTCCATTTATTGACGAAACTCCTTGGTCATTTTACTATCTATATAGTGTGTTATGATTCCTTGCCTTTCCTGTTGATGTCCAAGAAATTTGGTTTAATTTTATGATTTAAATACTCCAATAGACTTCCAAAGCGTGTCCAAATTACGGTTCGAAGGGTGGTGTTTTCAAAACCAAGATGTCGCGCTACCGATTTGCCACCACGGGAGCATAATAATAATAATAACAGTGCATTTATATAGCGCAGTTTTGTGATAGTTCACCTTAAGTACGCTTTGCACTTAATAATCTAACCTAATATAATAATAAGACAATAATATATAACATGTATGCAAATTGAAACTATCTGAAATCATGATTGTTGTCATAAATCATAAAAATATGTTTATATATGAGTATAACAGTGCATGTGTTCTTAACAAATGGAAAAACAATGTACCTTCTAAAACCTAAGATATCATTAAATTAAGATGCCAGTATCATCATTGAAAAAAATAAATGAAAAAACAACTTCCCATAAGTAAAGAGAAAAAAAGTTATCTGCTTAAAATGTGCAAAATGGAATAACTCCAGATGAATTAAAAAATGTTCTGCCAAAGTCTGCTGTTGAAGAAGATGACGAAAAAACAATTAATCATGAACCGAATTGCAGTAAAATCCGATGTAAACTTAGTAAATATTATTTATATTTTCGTAGAAAGCAGTCAGTCACTTTGTGCGGTTTGAAATATTTAAAGAAGTTGAAATATTAACTTTGTATGACCACAGATTAGGATATGTGGTCTTATACAAAGTTATTATTTCATTTTCATTACTAAATATTGCCTGCTATAATTTTTACTTACTTTAAAAATATTGTTATAATTTTGCGAGTGTTAAACACGTTCATTATATTATCGTAATGTATTCATTAGAGTTTTATGATAAGATTGTCTTAGTCTTAAACTGTGAGAAAGACTGTTTTTTTTCAGATTATCATAAAAGGGGATGTGCGAAAAATAACCAACTAATATTTTATGTAAAATTCATCAAAATAATAAAATATATTAAAACTTTCCTTTTTGTTTGATTTAATCAAAGTTAGTAAGAAAATGTTAAATTACTCAAATAATAAAAACAGATTTGAATCATTCCAAAACTTTAAATCCCATTATCTACCTTGTGAATTATCCAGTTGGTGACTTTTTCCAGCAAGCCGATGATTTATTTGCATGTATAAATTTATATATGTACCTCTATATAGAGGTACATATATTAATTTAACGACAAAGAGGTATTCATAATCACTTCCTATACTTATTGAGTTGTAGTAAACCTACAATAATCCTCTCAGTTTCCGTGGAAGTTCTACCACATCAACTGTTATTGTTATTGGTTACTCTGCGATGTTCTCGCTTTGCATAACTGACACTGAGCCTTTCTAGTCAACAACCTCTACGTGATTTAGAACATTTATGTTTATGGTTTCTGCATACATTGCTTCATATTTTAGGTCACAATTAATCCAAATATTGTGAATATTCTCTCCCAGTTTCTTAAGACGTGGGCCGAAATAATACGAAAGATCAATATTTTCTAATGTTTTTAATCAACGTTTTTTCTTTACAGTGAAATTTGTAATTCATATTATCTCTACTTCTCAGTTTTTAAAACTAGACATCAAGGATAGTAATGTTGATATCGTTGATAGAGTAATGAACAATTCCAATCTCCTTCACCTTCACCGTCTTACTTTAATGCCATATTTTATTATAAATTTAAAACAGGTTTACGTGGTTAAATACATTTTGTTTGTAAATTTAGGGTTCTGTGTGGTGTCATACAAATTTGAATCAGTTGACGTCCCGTAATTTTCGATCTCTCCACTAGACGTCTCAATCGGATTCCGGCGACGCCACGACCAAGCGGGAGCGTTGCTTTTAAAACTGTATTTTTGAATATCGATTTATCGTTTGTACGAATAATCATATTTAATAAAACTTCTGTATTCAGAATCAACGTTTTTGTTCTTAATTATTTTTTTTAAGTCACAATATTTTTCAATTGAATTCTTAATTTTCGCAATGTTGTATAATATTATCTATATCTGAGCTTGCTTGTCTTAAAAAACACATTGTATTCTGAAATAATGAGATTTACATTTGATATTCATCCTTTATGATTACAATTCACCATCCCATTATTATGCTCTGAACCAAGCTCATAACTTATAATCATCGAAGTCTACGAAAGATTGGTGATTGATGTATCTTGGATTCAGAGTAATCTATTGGGTTTGCATTCTAGGGTGGTTATTAAATGTATTAGACGTACACGAAAATAAACACAAGCAGTTTTGTTCAAACACAAAATTCCTTGTTTTATATCCATACAACAAATTACCTGTATTCCTTTATGATCTACGGGGTAATTAAAAATGTATCTATTTGAACTACAAATCAAACCAACATATTCCCAGTAATGCGACCCTTGCGGCTCTAACGCCCAGTTATTGCAAAGCTGGAGAGGCATGTTTCGGTACAACTCGGAACAGCCCGTAAAACCTTCATAGAAAACGTTAGTGCGACGGCCTCCATTGCCAAGTGGTTAAGATCCTCGACTACAAAACCAGAGGTCGCGGGTTCAATACAATTTTATATCAATTAATTAATTTTAAATAATATATAGAGTATATGCGGCGCGTTCCAGAATGGTATCACCCTAGTAAAAGACCACCATTATGAATTGGAACGTTGCTTGAAATGGCCATTATCAGATAGAACATTTTTATTATTTCTAATTTTGAAACTATTAATTCGTGGTGGAACTCCATTTTAATGATTTAATAATACCAAATTTTAAACTTAATTCCACTATTTTTTTATTATTTAAGATCTGACCGGTTTCACCTTATGACGGGAATCTTCAGACTGGTACAATTTTAAGTCTATGGGATATATTAGCTTAATTACCTTCTATGTACTTAACAGATCCACTCGATCCAAATTTCTTTTTAAATGTAACAATAATATCAGGACTGAGTCATTTAAATACTCGCTTGTACTTAGATTGCATGCAGTGAGTAATTCTATCGCTGAAATAGTAGATATATTCAACTGCACTGAATCTAGTTACAAGAAGGCTATAATAGCATACCTCTTTCAAAAATACTAGTGTTAATTTGCATGATAATATTTCTATCAATTTCATCATGTTTTTGGGTGCTAATCATTGTTATTTTTTATGTCACTGTTATTTTATACCTTATGTTATGTAAAAGCCCATGAGGGCGTATATAATTAAATAAATAAATATGTACTATTAGGTCCGGAGGGGGTGGAAATTGAGATTCATAGTGAATCATCTGCGACTTAATGATTTTAGCTTTTATTTAAATAGCTAAAATCCTTAAGTCACAGATGATTCACTATGAATTTTAAATTTTATTTAAATAGCTTACTTTGAGGTCAGCAGATGTAAATACTGCTGCTCGATTAATTGAACCATCAAATATACCTGTCTACTATTATCGCGCTTTTGGTGTATCTGGTCCAGTCATCTGGAATAAGCTTCCCACAAAACTTGCAAACCTACAGAACCTAGCAGAGTTCAAACGGGTCTTAAAAACCAAATTGTTTAAAAATCCTACATACAAAACGTAACTTATTAAAATTTAATTTCTTTAAAAACGTCCCTAATTTGCTTTGTTTCGGTTTTCTTCTTACTTCTATCATTATAACTCAATGTCCTCACTATCTACTGAAAACCATATACTCATTGTCATAAAATATTTATTATATTTGTTACTTGTTATGTTTACACTGTTTGCATTTTTAGAATTGTTTACTTATGATACTTGAACATTAATGTGCACCACCAAAACTGAAAAATCCTGAAAATTTTCATACGAAAAATTAAAATTAAAAAAAAAAAACATTTTCGACTACAGCAACATCAATAACGTCGTATTTTTCAATCTTAACACTCTACCGCACCAACAAGTCACGAGCTGCCACTGCCCATGACACAGGTTCATAGACGTGGGTTCTTGTACACAGGGGTCACATCTCGTAAAAGTTTGAAACCTGTGCTCTAAACATACCTGTTGGGTCTTTTAGATTTTTAGTCACGTAATTTAAATATTTATGTGTGTACCTACAAGTGATTTAGAGGTTTCATGTGCAAAAAAAATTGCAATGTTGAAAATGTATCATATTTTACGAAGGTACTAAAATAAGCGATAAGAAAGGTATAAGTAACTTACGCGCATAGCAGTGTAATACTAAAATAATAGCAGGGAATTTATATCGACTTAATTCGTGTTAGTTCACCTCAAGTGAGCTTTACATTAAAAAACATCTGGATATCATCCGTTGATTGGGAATAGAGATATATACACATACGACAGCTTAAAATGCTAAGATTTTATTTGAAACCAGGTTCTGTCAGGAGCATCTCTGCTGCTCAGTATTCAGTATTCAGTGTGCATACAAGAGTCTCCCTCTCGTCTCGCGATCGATTCCCCTTGGCGCGCGGCGCTTAGAGTAATCCGAGGCGCTGGGAGCTGCGAGCCGCCCAAATAAATGGTAAAACTTTCGAAGGCTGTAAAAATGCACTTCAAAGCCTGCTTTAGCGTGCCGCTGCCTCGGAAGCTCCCCTTGGCAACTTTTCACGAAGATCAGCTTAATTGTGGGCTCGAGAGTTGCCAAAGAAAATTAGAACAAACATCTTGTTTTATGCATTCATTTCGCTATCTAGATCGTTTAAATGTATTGAGGTTTTCAGCATTTAAGAAGTTCACCTCGTTTTATAATAATATATGAGTACATCATGTACCTACCGGATTTATTCTCATTGCGTCATGCATTTTTTTTTCCAAGAATTTCGAGGTTAACAATGTTGAACAATAGAGCTCTAAAAATATACATTTTTAAAAGGCAAGCGCCGTTCTGTTTCCGCCAAAATTTGCAATTTTCCAAAAGAATTGATTTGTTTCGCTTTTTTTTTTTGCAATTATTTGTTTTTGGCATTTTAAGGGAAATATAAGGGTACATGTTTTTTTCTAATATATTTATATCAGAATCACATGCAAAACTAGATAGTGAAACTGTTTCACTAAAACATGCATCAACGGATTTTACAATGACAAGTTTCATTCATACTGAGCGTTTAGTGGGAAACTCGGCACGTATTGTAAAGTCAAGTATAATACTATTAAATACGGATTTCAATTTGCTTACTTTGAAATACAGTACTTAGTTAAAAAAATCATGCCCTTGGAAATATTTTTTTTAAATTTTTTTTATTAATTACAATATAACATTTTGAAAAAATATATGATGAAAAACAGATATGTTGAAAAACAAATAATATTTTATTCACAGTCCTCCTCACTAGGGATTCCTGTTCCGAGGGGGACTGTAGGTTGCTGCGTTGGTGTCGCTGGTTCTACGATTACTGTAAAATCTTCATAATTTCCTCGTCTTCATGGTTATTGATCCACATTTTTATGCTGCTCTTGAATATTTGCATCTCGGTGGTATCTTTTATATGTTTTGGAGAGCATTATATAATTTGACAGCATGAAACTTGTGGTTTTTCTGTCCAAAATATGTGTTCAATCTTGGAATGTTGATTTGGTGTTGGTCAGTAAGGTACTCACTCTTTCTTTTAAAATTAAGTAAAGCATTTTTTGTGTATATTTTTGTGATGCTGCGAACATTAAAGTTTTTTTAAATTTCTTTTGACGGAGTTCTTATAGGTACCTTTAGGATTGTTTTTATAATACTTTTTTGTGCTTTCACGAGCTGCTTCATATGGGTGTTTGAGGCAGATCCCCAACCAATAATTCCATATTCTATACGTGATTGGCAAAGCGCATAGTAGACTTTATACAGATCATTTTTGTTGAGAATATTACGTATGTTTCTAATGAAGAACGTGAGTTTGGTGAGTTTTTTTGTAATGTTGTTTATGTGGGAGTCCCATCGAAGATTTTCGTCGATTTCAATGCCAAGATACTTTATGCGTCTAAAGTGTGTTATAGTAGGGCAGTGGCAAGAGTGTGCTAAGCTTTGTCCTTGGCAGTCATGTAGTTTGAGAACATAATCTTCAGTTGGCTGTCCTCTGGCCGTAATAGAAAATGTCAAGAATTTTGTTTTATTTACATTAAGTGTAAGTGAGTTTTTTTCAAGCCATTTTTGTAGGAGGACAAGCCCACGTTCAGCTTCTTTGTATGTGGTTTTCCAATCACTTTCATTGAATATAATGACCGTGTCATCGGCAAAACTAATTATTTTTCCTTTGGTGTGTAATTTACAGATATCGTTGATATATACAAGGAATAATAGAGGTCCTAAGACGCTTTCTTGCGGTACACCATATTTGGTTGGGAGGGGTTTACTTTTTTGCTTATCAATTTTAACACACTGTGAACGTTCTGACATGTAACTTATTAATAATTTTAGAGATGTGTTTGACATACCAATATTTTTAAGTTTCTTGAAAAAGATTTTATGATCTATCGTATCAAAGGCCTTTTGTAGGTCTATAAAGATTGCCAAAGATTTATTTCCCCCGTCTAAGCTTTTTGAGATCGTATTTATAATATCTTCTATGGCATCAGCAGTGCTTAAGTTGTTCCTGAAACCATACTGAGATTTCGAAATTAAGTTATTTTCTTCTAAATATATCATGAGTTGTTTCTTTAGTACTTTTTCCAGTATTTTTGAAAAGGCATTTAGGAGGCTTATTGGACGATAGTTGTTGACATCATTTTTGCCTCCTTGTTTATAAATCGGTATAACAGTAGCTTCTTTAAGGGATGTCGGAAATATACTTTTTTTTATGGATAGATTGACGAGGTTTGTTAGTGGTAAGGTAATTTCTTCACAAATATGTTTTATTGCATTGATTGATATCGCATCATCCCCTGATGATACGTTTGGTTTTAAGGAAGCAATTATATTTTTGATTTCGTTAGCAGTAATTTGTTGGAAATTGAGTTTCTCTTCTAGATTGGGAGTTTTATTTGCTTCAAGTTCATCATCATCCCGTAGTGTAATTTGTTTTGCTAATTTAGATCCTATATTTGTAAAAAAATCATTAATATGATTTAGAATCTTGTCAGGGTTTTCGGCATTTAAAGTGGGAACCATGTTTATGTTTAGTTCATCAATTTTTAATGAATTGCTGGTGGATTTAGAATTTGTCACTTCATTTATAATTTGCCACATTTTTCTGGGATTTTAGTTACATTCTTCTATTTTGTTTTTATAATAGGATTTTTTGGCGGAGCATATAACTTTTTTGCAAATGTTTATATATCTTTTGTAAAAATCGTATAATGTGTATATCATATGGAAATTGTTTAAGTTTTTTGTGTAACTCGTCTCTTTTTCGTATACAGTTATAAAATTTATTATCGCATTCCTCAAAAGCTATAACTATGTGACCTACCTCGAGGTATTTCGAAGATAGAAACTAATGATTCATTTTTATAAGAATTTTATCGCGAATTCATGCCTTAAATTAATATTCAGAATTTACCAGTATAAGTAATTTCGATAATTTAAAAAAAATAAATCTAACTAACGGAAAGGATAAATATTGAATAAAAAACCACAAATAAAATTACCAAACACGTATATATTTGTTTGTAAATATGTTCAATTACATAAGTTTGCTGAAAAAACTATTTATTTATTATAATATCTGGAAATAGTTTTATCCTTAATGATTGAAGAAACCCATTTTTGAATCATACCATAACCCATTTGGTCAGCACCCAAAAATAAACACTTTTTGGCTTTCTAATACAAGCAATACTATAAATAATTTAACTGTTAATTATATACAGGTAATAAGATAAATATCTAAGGTTTTCAGTGAATACAAGTTTTAAACATTAATCCTTTAAATTCTATTTGAAATGTATACTAGAATTTTAGGTAAAACGTTGAAAAATGCCTTTCCTGGTTATCAAACTGCAAATTTTACTGATATTTTGGTACGTTTTTCATAGAATTAAAAATATTTCAGTTGAAAATTTTCATTCACTGGAAACTTCAGATATTTTCCTAACTATTCGTGTAGAATTAACAAATGAATCATTTGTAGTATTGCTTGTATTAGAAAGCTACAAAGTGACAATTAGCGCCAATTTTGAGTGCTGAGGATTAAGGTAAATTGGCGAAGGAATACAATTAAATTGGAAGTTAAAACGCAAAAGTCCGTACACGAAGTGAGAGATTAAAAAATAAATGTTGATACACACTTATTCGGCACCAATTGCATGTAGTTCAAATGTTCCAATATGATTATTTAATCTTCGTGTAATCGATGACTACGACTGTCTGTTGAATAAACGTACCTTCATAATGTTTTCTAAAAGCTCTACGAACATCGCCATTCGTAATCAATAAAAGCAATATGAAAACTATATTGGGAGTTCAAATTTATACCAATCAAACTACGTATTATATACTTATTTTATTGTTGTAAAACGTTTCATAACATCTACAAACCTATCTTTGCAGGTTTCTGAAATAGTTTTTTTTTTTAATATATTAGGAGAGAAAAGGCAACAGCTCTCGTAGTTCTCTCAGTTCTTTTAGGAATTTTACCGATTTCGGCATTTTTATGTATGAGTATGAACCTAACTCGTTAGTAAATAAGCTATGCGAAAAATTTAAGGAATGCAGTTGAAATTTTGGGAAGCAACTGTATAAAAAATAAACCGTTGATTACCAACCTTATATAATTACATAATTACTTTAACAAATTCTGCAGAGTATCCTTATATTTGTGTCAATCTACTTATTTGTTAACTATTATTTTTTTTTAAATTTTCAACTGAAAACATACTCCTTATTTTTTCTTTTACGGTACTACAGTAAAATTGTTTTTCTTTAAGGCGTAATAGTATTTACGGCCAACGTTAAATGTATCATCTAACTTGTATCTACCTGAAATCATGTGGTCGTAGTTGACAGTTTAGATTTCGAGGTTCTTATATAGAATTCTCTTTTTATGCCAAATATTCTATTCATAGTTATTGTTTTCTTTAATATACATATTTTATAATTTTCCTTTCGCGTAGTTTAATATATATACGAGTATATATACGAGGCCTGTTCAAAAGAAAAGGTGAATTTAGAATTTTCGCGGGCTGTGTACATTCGATTTTCGATTTTTTTGTTGTTGTTGTTATGTTGGTACACATATGTTTATCTTATGTAAGCATTATCAGCCATTTTGGATTAGTGGTTTGTTTTTGACAACTAGAAAGGTTAGTCACGTTTTTGTGTGTTCTTCGATTTTTTACTTTTGAAAAAAATGGATCAATGAATATGTATTAAATTTTGCGTTAAAAATGGAATAAAGTGCTCTAACGCACTTAAAATGTTGACTGTGGCATGCGGCGAGTCTACTTTGTCTCAAAAAAGTGTTTATAAGTGGTACAAGCGCTTTACAGAAGGCTGAGAAGATGTTAATGACGACGAGCGTCCTGGAGTTGTGGAAAAACCAATCATGGATTTTATTCTTTGATCCATTTTTTTCAAAAGTAAAAAATCGAAGAACACATACAAAACGTGACTAACCTTTCCAGTTGTCAAAAACAAACCACTAATCCAAAATGACTGATAATGCTAACATATGATAAATATATGTGTACCAACATAACAAAAAAAAAACGTTAATCGAATGTACACAGCCCGCGAAAATTCAAAATTCACCTTTTCATTTGAACAGGCCATGTACATATTAATAGATTTGTTTACATACAACATATTCATTTAATCATAGCTTTATGATTTGTGTAAAAAAAATAATTTTTGTTTCAATCTCTTCCTACATAATATAGTTTCCATTTCAAATTAATATTAATACCCAACTAATACTGCAAAGAACAGACTTTTTATAATTAAGGATTCGATCTTCCTACGTACGGTACTTCCACTCATTTTATTACTTTTTGAACATTTTTCGTTTTTGAATTTATTTTGTTAAAAGCCTACACTGAAATAAAGGCTAAATATTGTTTTGCTAATCTCAAACTTATTTAATTTCCAAACTTGTAGTCTGTTAAGGATTTTATCTTAAGGGCCTCCAAAAAGAGTGAATTATTTTCACTTGATGTAGTTATACGCCAAAACTGCTGATGTGCACACTCATAATACTGGTTGTATTCTAGAAACCTTAACTTTTTAACCCTTAGAGAGCGACCAACTACAATAGCAGTTCAATGAAATTATGACTTATCTTGAGGTGTACTGCATTTTGTAGTGTGGAGCGCTAGGTTTTAGAACGTTTAAACACATTTCGTTACTACCCATAAAATTCCAAAGTAAAAATGTTGGCATTGTATAAGCATCTGTATTCTTTCAAATACGATTTTCAATTTTTGATTTGGCTTTGAGATATTTTCGAAATATTACCCGGCTCCTAAGGGTTAAAGACCTTGTTTTGCTCTTCCTTAATTTGTCAACTTTGGTATGGCGGAGTTTTACTTTTGTACAAGTAGTTCAAACGACTTCGTATTAAAGAGATTTATAAATTAATCATACCAAGTTGGTGGGTGCGTGTGTGAAGATCAATTTCCCGAAAGCCAAACAACGAATGACAATTTTCACAGATTACTAAAATCTTGAGTTTTCTGTTTTGAATCCAGGATTTAAAAAAACACCTTATTTTACACTCTCTGTAAATGAGCATGCATGGGATTATAATGCGTTTATTTAATGCACTACTGCTCAACGATTCTTTTTTAATATAATATGACAGATACATAAATAAGTTACAAATTTTGAGAAATAGAGCAGTGAGAATAATACCTGGGCAAAACCGATTTTTAAAAGTAGCCCAATGTTAAAGAAAAAAGATTGACTAACAGTAACACAGATGCTGATATTGAACACAAAGATATTTATATATAATGTAAAATTATAAACATGTTATTAAAATACTTTTCTAACTAAATTATATACAACAAGGACATTCATAGACATACACAAGGATATGCAATAAAATCAGATTATCAAAAAATAACAAAGCCAATACACAAAAGTGGTAATCTATTTTATATTATAAAGAAATAAATATCACGATGCGCTGTAGAATGCATCAAAGTAACTCCCATCAGTAAATTTAGGGACATTGCAAGAATCACCTAGTTTAAAGGTTACATATTATAATTTAAGTTACAGTTAGAAGCCGAGTAGAGAAATGCGTCGGGTTTCCACTCAGGCGTCGTAAGTTCAATTTAACTGCCAACCAAGTCCTCCGTCATAGGACAAGCAACATTTCCCGCTAATAATAATCGTTTGAAGGATTTAAAAAAAATATTGTTAGTTTATTCGTAACCAGAGAATTTTTCTTAAAAAAACAACATTATGTAAGTTTTAAATTCGTTAACAGTATACTTAAATGAAATATTTATTTTGTTTGAAAAAAATCACAATCTCGAATTGGGTAGAGAATTCAAAATAGGTAGACTATGTGAGGTTAGATACAGGCATATCTACCCAATAGAACCTGCAGACGTGTCCATTAGTGAAGAAAACGAGCTCCGCCAGTATCCATTTCGGATTAATTAATTTTGACGGCTTGCTTGCTTTCGTTCACTCTCAAATTGTTTAGATTTGGATGGATTTGGATTTCGATAGTCATACGTTTTTTTAATGCCAATCTTAGAAGTGTGAGTCTATAATCTAAATAAACACATATTCACAAACCACCGAAAAACTCGAAATTTATTTAAATATTTATAAAATTGCGTCCCTCCGTTTTACGATAAAATTTTTGTTTAGCGTAAACATAATCTATTTCTAGATTCACGAAACCATGCTAAAGAAGAGTTAGTTTTACAATTAGATTTAATGAACCTTTCTAATCGTCATCTTGATCGGGTTATTAAAAGCTTGAACCCGTGCAAACGTTACAAATTTTTCGGCAAAAAACAACATTTTTTTAGATTAACCCCGATTGCTTTTAAAGATTGTAATCACGCAATTTTTACGGTTAGCTTTTATGTATTTTAGTTTATTTCATTTACGTTCAATAAACATAAAACATATCGGTTCTCGTGTGTTACACACCCATCGTCATTGGTGAGAAAGTTATTGCGTGCTACTAACATTTAGTTATAAAGTATAAACGTCCTGGAGGCCAATGCTTTCGTATGAAATAACTAATAATAATATATATGAACCAAGATTTTGTCTCAATTGTCATGAAATTAAAGACATTATTGTGTAGGTAAATACTGAATAATATTTTATATCAAATAAAATATATAAATTATTCCTTAAATGAAATAAGGTAAGGTTAGGTTGGGTCAAAGTAAAATTGTTAATACATATAATGGATCCGAAAAGTTAACATCTGCGTGTAAAAATTATACCTTTTTCTTGAACTTGTAAGGATTATAACAATACCTACAACCAAAGAACTGTCGCTTTTTATTGCTACAAATCTTCTTTTTTTTAAGAAAAACAAACATTCCTGGATTACGAATAACCTGACAATATTTGAAAAACTCTTACTATTATCATAGTAAGCGGGAGATGTCGCTTATGCAATGATGGAGGACTTAGCTAGCAGAGGAATTGAACCCACGACGCCCGGGTGTCTGTCTTAGTACCTACGTGTATGCCACACGAAAACCGAAATGCGGTTTTGTCGCTAAGAGCTATGTTAGAATCTCTTTTTTTGTTACATGTATAGATACAAAGGTTATAAGAAAGACAGAGAGGTTTCGATGGAGCTATCAGCGGTATTCCTTTACCACGCGAGGCGTGCGGTATCGCGACTTCAACAATACTTTAGTGAAATCGTCTTGAATTGATTGCCCCAACGTGAAACTTAAATGAACACGGACAAAGAACTGCTGGAAGATATTGGAAAGAGTTTGGATGTTACACTCTTCTATTTTATTGTTGTGAAAAAATGGAACTCATATATCCATTATTTTTTTACCAACCACGTAGAATCTCTTTCCTCCTGTCAATAAATGTGTCGACTTGCGTGGTATAGCATTCGAAACCCGGCGATTTTTTAAAAATTTTATTTGTTATAGTGAATACCGCACAAGATTCCCAACTGCTCTCAACTGTCCAGAGCCAGTGAGACTATGGCATCCCCAATTGTGGTATATTGTGAGGTTGAGGTAGTGGGGAGGGGAATTAAAATATCGTTTTTTTTTTAAACTCATTCCAGTTTGGAATATCTCTCAGTATCGCTAGTTGCTTAAAATGGCTTTAGCCATGTTTAGGGACTATATCTGAACACTCATTAACCCTGCTAGTCTACTTCTCATTTCCTCCCCCGCTTCTTTAAGCCTCACAACATTTCGGCAACGGAGATGCCATAGTTCCACCGGCAATATTTGTGATTGTAAAAGTTGAAACTGTTGTGTAGTATAATTAAAAGAAAATTAAAATTTTATTGTGTTTTTGAGTATACAAATTAATTTTGACGGAAAATGTGTAATTATTTATTATTTTATGATTGTTTTCCCATGCTTTTCTTAGACCATTTTTTAATATTTCTTGCATACTTCTTATATTCTGTTGAATCGCAGTTTTCGAAACACGAAAAAAATCCAAAATGATTTCCTTTTTTCCACATCGGCTTTCCTGATATAACATATTTTTAAATGTTTCTTCAAACTTCTTTCAAACATTCTTTCATAAGCTCTTCAACTTCTTCTGGAATCCTTTTATCGGGTTTCTTCTTAGCACTCGACATTTTCAATCTTCGATTGCGGCGAACAACATAGGTACCTACCAAACCTTGTGGCATACTCACCTAATATTGTGGTTTTATAAGTTGTGTGATTGTTCTTCTGCAAAAACGTGTTATATTTATCGTTTAACTAAAAATATTGTTACATATTATATTTATATATGTGGAATTGTGTTAAAAGTTTTGTGAAGTATTTGCTTCGATGAAATCAACACAAAATTACACTTCAAATAGCGTTATGAAGAATGTGCGATAATAAATAATATTGGTAATAAAAAAATCTACGTTTTAAAACAATTGAATCGTTGTTTCTTCAATAAGACGCAAAAACAGTTTTTTGATGACATTTGCGGCAGAGCGGTGAGCTCTTTGTCTTTAAACCGATGGGTAACAGGTTCAAATACCGTCCGGGAAATGAATAAATAAGGTGATTTTGCACTTATAATTTACTTTTAAAAATGAGTTCTCAATTTAGAGATCCGTTCCGTATTGTAAGATCTCCAATAAGATTCGAAACGTTGCTTAAAATGGCTTTAGCTGTGTCTCTGTATCTTAGTTTTTCCCCTTTTTTGTCCACTCTATACATCTTTCATCACATTCTGCGAATTCGGGATGCCATATTACAACTGTCACCGAGCATTTGTAACACGTGTAAAATAAAAATAAAATAACACGTTTGAAAGCTCACTTATGCGTTTCTTATTATACATATTTGTTATGATAATGTGTTGTTTAAAAGCGTTGTTGTAGTATACACACGCATTATTATAATCATAATTTCGATTATGCTTTCTATTCGCCAATCTCAAGATCTCAAATCACTACAATCGTACATTCAACAAGATTTCTTTCAGAACGGATTTAAGAAGATGAGTGCGTCATTGTGTTACAATCACAAGCCTGTCAAAGTCAGTTCGCAAACAAGTTGAAAGGAATAGTAAACCCCGAGGCGAAAGTGGCATTTTGTTTATTGGGTATTTAAATCGGAGCGGATGCGAGGTTCGTTACTTTTGATTATAGATTGTTGGATTCTCTTGCAGTGGTTTGAATGTAACGGTCGGTTTGCCTGTAGCGGGGAAACACACCGGAATGGCTGCTCAGTGAGGCCGCGACGCTCCTTCCGGTCGCAGGCTCCGCGGGAATGGTCGCCATGTTGTTTTTCTCATTAAAATGTCCGAAACGCGCGGGAAATTAAAAATAATAAAAATTGAACGAATTCAGAAGTATGTTGGCCGGTACGTTCTCAAATTAAGACGATATTAATCCCAATCTAACTACTAATGTTAATTGTTTTAAAATAAATGATTTAAATGTTAACGTAAAACTTGTGCGAGTTATTATTGGTTATATTTGCTACAAATGTATTGTTTTCGGTTACTACACTGCTTCTGCCAAGTATTGTGTTTTGTGATGTTTGGTGTGACCGTGAAGAGAAAGTGAATGTGAATACATATTTAATAAGTCGTGTTAAAATTTCTTTATATTGGAATATATTAAGGTAAGGTCAGTGACAATATTCAGATTCATTCCATCAATCAATACTCTGCGTGGTGTTTTTAGTAGACATCTTCTGTTCATGAGAACTGTTTGGCCAATTTGACAATAACATAAAGGTTAGTAAATGTCAATTCGCCTTGACACGACATTGTGCGAATACGATAAATAATGCCGGTTTGTACTCCATATAAAGTTAAATGTCAAATTTGATTGTGTTGATACGAATGTAATTATAATGTATACCAAAGTAGTGACCTACCCACGAAATATTATTCTAAATACTACTTCAAATTATTATTATTAACATTTTGTTAACCTATGTATGGATCGTTTTGATGTATTATCGTAATTGTGTTTATTTACCCAAAATCTTTTTCTCTCAAAAATGTTGTATTTTATTCAATCGTGATAAACTGATGAGTGATGAATCTAAAACATTGCAAGAAAATATCGATATTACGTACATAGTTATTTTTTTACACGCGTAAATCGCAATGAAAAACGTTAAGTAATAGAATTTACTCGGCAATCTGATAATCAAACAAAAAATATTTATGCAAATTTGAGTTCCACTGTTCTACTGGTTGTTTCGACTTGAGAATAACAAAACGTGCCAGAAGTACCAACATTACATGCATAAACATGAACATGAACATCAACAGCGTCCCAAAAATATGCAACATTCAAATACTTGCTGTTACTTCTTAATGAAGTTTTACAACCGCACGGTTTTCTTGGTATAAAGAGCCATGTCACATGCTCGGAATAAAGGTACCGATAACTTGGCTGCTGCTTAAAATTGTCGCCTCGCTCTCGTTACCTACCCACCCACCTACCTACCTACCTACCTACCTCGGAGTATTCTAAAACCACTCGTGTTAATGTGATTCTTCTCTGAAAGGATGAGGAACAATGGCCTAATTAGCCACCGCTCGGTAACATAAGTTCACTAGAAGAATATAACTAGCATTGTCTGCGGTACTCAAAACTAAGCAAGTACTTCGTTTAAAGGCAGTCAGCCAGAAAAAAAAACCTGTGAATATTAACTACGTCAAATTTCATGCGGTGGGTATTCTAACAATTCGTGATTGTTCAATTTGACGGTATCAGTCGTTCTTAGACTAAATTTCTTATGCTGTTTTTATAGTTTGTTACCCTCGATTTACAAATATCAATTGAGTGTGGATTAAATAACAATTGGCTTTGTCCGTGTTCGAGTATATGGCCGAATACAATAGCATTATGCAATGCCCTTTAAGAGCGTTTGGTTCGGCGAATATATTCACGCCTTCGTGAGTCTAATAATGTCGGGTATTTTTAGGATGGTTGACTTACCTAAAGTTAATTCTTATCGGTTTAGGTTTACTATGCAATTTGATCTCGTTTCGCGTGAATCCCAGCACAGAGCGTGTAACGTATTATTAAACGATGTACCGCTATGATTTCAAATGAACGCAGATAGGCACCAGTCTCTAGTGAGCGTATCGCAGTTAACAGAAAACTGTTTCTATTTAAAGGCATACCGCTGGTAGCTCCGTTGTGATCTCTCACTCTCTCGCAGAAACGACGCATGTAACAGAAAGATACTACAACTGAGCTCTCAGTGAAAGGACCGTATTGAGGTTGATGGAATGATGTTTTCTAAAAGGGACTACATTCAAAAACAGAAGTTGATATTTAATCTTACTATGTTTGCGCAAGCCTATGTACGTTCTGTTTCACATGCTCGTTCAAACGCATACTGTGAATGTTCAGGCCGATACTAGTTTGCTAGGTATATACGAGTAGGTATATGGGCTGTTGTGTACTTGATTCGGCATAATTAAAACCAGTTTGCATTCCCTGTCAAATGTAAGGCTTGCGAATAATAATGTTTAGAATGGTCCTAGGCAATTGAATGCCAATTGTGAATTATTTTAAGCGCTACAACAAACCATAAGTATCTAATCACTCAGGCTAGTGAACATAGTCAAGGAATTTTAATAGTTAGTACCTACATGATATAAAATCTTTATGTACCTGTATGAGTCAAAATAAAACGATGAAAAAAGGAAAAATCACGTGGGATCTAAATCGTATGCTTTTCAAAAGGTGCGGCTTTTAGGTTCTAGATAATTTTTACCATCACTTTTAAATCATTATCAAATCATATCATTCACAAAAATGACGACTGAAAGATAATATCTAAGTTAATATTCAGAAACAAAATTCTGGTGTAAGAACTGGAAATGGAACAGGCATGTTTGTAATAATGGGACAAAGTAATATTGAAAAAAGAAGTGGACATTATTTCAGCACAACCTGATCACACGATAACAATTTAGGCACTACAGTTACCTTTTACAGCTAATGTGAAAGGAAATTGTCATCTTCCTAGTCTTGGACGGACTCGACGCTTCGTGTCAAACTGTTCGCGCGGAAGGGGCTTGTTGTTATTTCATCTGTTAAAGATTGAATCTGTAGTATTTGAAGTATTTTTTTTATAAAAATTTTATTTTTCGATGTTTTTCCTTCTAATATTAGTATCAAATCATTCATCCAAGTGTAATTTCATCAATTCATCTGTCATTATCCAGACAAAATAACACCTCAATGGACATTTTTTAGTTTTGTAATAACTTATGAGACAAAACCATTCATATTTGTAAGTTCCGGCACAGTGACAACTGACAAACAGTTGTTTTACCACTCGACATAATTTAACACACAATCGACGAAATTACTCTTTTCTTTACCAAACTGTAAAATACTTATTGAAATGTGTTACTAATACAGCAGTTTGTCAATAGGTGTATAATTGTATCGCTTTTATAAAGACAGAAATAGGTTCATATTTATTAGATTAGATAAATAAGGGACCAAGTTTTTATAGGGAAACAAAATTTAAAAAAAAAATACTTCCGTTTAGTATTTTCCCAAATTACGAACATATCGTCTTATTAAGAAAAATATAACGCACAAGAATATTGAACCAGCTTTTCGTAAGTTCTCACACTCAAAATTTATTTATTTGATTAACTTATGATTTCTAGTATTCAAATAGATAAGTTGAAAAAGGTTTTATTGATGAGGAACGATTTTACTGCGTTTTGTTCCTACAAAAAATATTGTTTTGTCATCATCTCTACGTAGTTCAATGTCATCTCTAGTCACGAATTTCGCTACATCATGTAAATTAGAAAGTATTTGAACGTATCGATCAAAAACATAATTTTTGGAAAAGTTAAATTTATTATTTTGCATGTTTGAAAGTGGATACGGCTTAAATGACATCATAATATGTCGGTCAGAAGCCTCAATAATACTTTGAAGCAACGCAAACAGAACACCGATAAAATCATTTTGCGAATCTTCGCGATTCTAAATGTGGAATTTGAATTTTGTTACCAGGCAAGGTCACAACCACTTTGAAATTATTGTAGGCGTGTTGTGTAGCCATCTTCGATGACGTTGACGATTCTACTTACTTTTGTCCCTAAATATGGTACGGCATCTAATAGACCTGTGTTTTATTTGACATCTGAAACTATGAGAATTTGTATTCGGTTTGTTCAGCATATACCTATGTGGTAGTACACAAAGGTTGGGTGCCGAACAATAGGCTTCCCGTAAGCTGAAATCCCGGAAACCGAAATCCTGAACGATCAACTTCCCGAATTATCATCTTCCTGAAAACCGTGTTCCTTGGACCTAAAATCCCGTAAAAGACATTATACCGCAATCTCAAATTGGGTAAATAACTTAATTGTTCCAATTCACCTCTTAAAGAGATAGAAAACACCATAGATAGTTTTGCATCGAGTATTTTATGAGATTTACTACCGTTATTTTCTTTTACATTCGAAATTTTTGGAACCCAGTTTTTACACTATCGTAGGCTCTCATATTTATTTCTAAATCGGTGTTGTAACTTGGCAAGTGCACTGAACACAATGTGACTAGGGTGGCGCTGATAGGGGCCTCGGCTCTCGTGCCGCTGGCGCGAGCGTAGGCCGCGGTGGGGGGCGCTCGTGGACGGCAACGTGCCGGCTTCTGAGAAACAGCCATTCGAGGTGCTCATTTTTACGATAGTTTGGTGAAATTTATATTTTTTTGTAACTATGTATGCTTGGACGTACTTTTAAATCAATGGTATGCTAAAGGAAATACGGTACTATTGTGCAAACTACATTATTTTCATTTGTCTGAACAGATATGACAAATATACGTTTTGTGCCGAAACCGGTTCGCTGTTATAAAATAAAGTGATGGCACTTAAAGTAACATCTCAACACGGTCAATGGTCACGATCTTTGTAGCTGGGGCGATGGTTGTGTTGATTTTTTGGTACGAAAAAGTATGTGCATTTAAAAAAATGTTTGGTAATTTCTCCTTTGGTCGCCTTTTGCCACCACAATTAACCGTGTACAGTGTTTCTTTGAATAGTGATCCATCACAAAATTATACACTTAAAAAAAAAAAATCAAAAACATTCTCTTAATCAAAATAAATAAATGTAATATAATATGCATAACGCTCCGTTTTTGTTCCGTTGCAACCTCTCCATCTTTCTCATAAAATACACAAGCATCAGAATGATAAGTTGCAACGTCGCTCTCAGCGGTAGGACCATACGATTCATATTTCCTATAAAGGGAAAGAAAACACATGGGACAACTGGTACAAAGTGAAGTCACCGTAAATTAGCTGATATTTAATACGATTATGCAACACGTGTCTTATCAATGTTCCATTCAAAAGGTGACAAGATACCTTAGATGAAAGTAAGATATGCAGGGAAGGTTCCGAAAACTTCTGCGGTCCTTAGCTTTCAAAGGGTTGTAAATAACGTCGTGTCCTCCAATAAATCCCTCGTATCGTTTTTCTCCTGTTGAACTTTTCGACTAGTACCTACTTACTTGAGGTTCAAAACCTTACCATTACCCGGAGTAATAATATTTTCCACTTTTTTGTAATATTAGGGCGCATAATTTTGTTGGAAGGTTTTTTTCGTTTCTTTGATGGGTTAGTCATAAATTTTTTACATGGTAAAGGGTTTTATATTACCTGCACGGGCAACTTTGAATTAAACTGTCCAATTTTCATCATTCTGTTTGACAATTATTGTAATTATGAAGTTTGATATATGAACAAGTACATCCATAAATGTAAGTATCACTCTTTTAATAGCTGTAATAACATGGCATTATTTAACGATTTTAGTGGTGGTAACATTTAGTAACATTTCATTTCAATTTTTTACATTACTATTTTTTTATCTTCTCCCAAATAGTTAATATATTTTAGATGACTGTAGGACCACAAGTCTCCAGAATCAAACGAGAGTCAGAGCGTTCGATGCGAAAAAAAAACGATCAAAACTGTATATTTAACTCATTTTTGATTATAGTGTCGCTTAAGCCATTTTGCCTTTCCAGCGACGATATGCAATTCCCTTGAGATGATTTTTCACAAAACAGCGCTACACAAATTATAATTTTCACTTTCGTACGCTGGCGCTGCCCGAAAGATGGGAGAAACAAGTGGCCAGCGATGTTAGAAAAATATACATTTGATTTAAATATGGAAAGTTACATATTTTTCTAGGAAAATAAAATGTGTTAAACTATGGTCTTTAATAGAGCGAATAAAATAAATAAATAATAATAATAAAACCTTCGATTAGCAAAACACGACAAGAAAAGTAGCAACTTGTACTCATTCCATCAATAAGAATTTAGACTTGTCTCTTTTGTCATTTGCCGCACAGAGTTATTATAATCACTCCACATTGTTTATTCAAACCCTTTTACTGTATGTTCTGAAATATAATATGCTTGAACAGTACTTATGAATTATTTAAAAGAAAATAAGATAATCTTGCCACTAGGGAGACGAATATCGGAGAATCGCGTGTTTTCTTCCGTCCTTATAGAGTGATCGTCATTTGATTTCCTCAAACGAACTCAAATTTGTGTTTCATTTCGATAAAACACATTTTTCAATAAGCCTAGCTCCATCTACACTTGATTACATCCCACTTCTAAGGGTTGTTCATCCTTGTATGAAATCGCATCATTTTTAGGCCAACCTTATCTGAATATTTGATGGGGCACGTGAGAACTTGTCACCCGCCACACGGTGTGGTCCTCATACCGATTACCCGTGGCTACT
This sequence comes from Drusus annulatus, assembly GCA_022651775.1. Taxonomy (NCBI): domain Eukaryota; kingdom Metazoa; phylum Arthropoda; class Insecta; order Trichoptera; family Limnephilidae; genus Drusus; species Drusus annulatus. The sequence continues at coordinate 116,443 of JAGWCC010000376.1, read as the reverse complement.
GGCTACTGGCTACTGGCTAGTCGCAGGTGTTTTATTTCGTACGCTTTATAATTTAATATCCCGACGGTCTCCGAGCCGAGATAATTAAATAACACCCCGGTTATCTTGGCGGAAGTACGTACGAATATTTCTCATTATTTACTTTCTTGTGTGGGCTGGGCGGTGCTGTCACCCGGCGGGTTTCTGAGGGCTTCCGGACCCCTCGAAGCTTGTTTTAAAAACCTAACAAATGATCTCTCGCTTGCCAGAAATGCGTTTTACAAGTGTTGCTTATAGATAAATACGAGTTGACTGAAGCGACTGCGAAGATATTCTATAAAAAATCTATCGATCTGTAAATGTTAGTTGCGTTTTTTGTACCAGTGAGGGATCCGAATCACCGCTGTTCTTTCGTTAATTTATTCTCCCGGACCAACGTGTGCTCCAGCCCAGTGGTTCACGAAGTGGGTTTCCCGGAATCCTTGCTTTATTTTAAGGTTTGGTTTCAAAAAATACTAAAAGTTTTCGCGACTAAATGTTATTTTGAAACTGACGTTCCGGATGAAAAAAAATACAAATTTCGCCTGCGACCCTGTCGTCTCACTGATTACTTTTGTCAAATATTCACAAAAATATTTTTTTCAAATACCTTGCAGTAATGATTGATTATCTTTCTTTCAAATTTATAATTTGTAAAAAACATTTGTTTATAGAAATATTTTTAATTTACTACTTTTAATTTATTACATAATTAGGTATTCTTCCAAATGTTTTTTGTAACAACAATACGATTTTGCAAAAAAAAAAAATTGGCAAGAAATTGGACGACAGTACTGTGTATAGACTACATAACCTGATATGACATTTGAATTCGTTTGATTAATTTGACTTTGCTTGGACATACAACAGGTATAAACTTTTACACTTCTGGTATAAATAAAATCACTGTATTCAATTCTTCGCTCGTGAAAGCATGATTTTTTTTTGGCAAAACGTATTTCTAAAATAGATTGTTATTGGGTCCTGTGGTCTTCAAAATAAGTTACGTAAACTTCAGTTATTTTTGTTTTATATACCTTGCTGCACGACGCATCCACGTCGACAGTCAGCGGGCGGTCGGTGGAGCAAATGAGGCAATTAATCCTCAACATGTCATCGCCGTGTAGGTTTTTATTATTCCACTAGTTGTCTACTAGTGGTGATAATGCGTATAAAATCACGGGATGTAACTTTACTTGCCAATAAAATATTAGTTCCCATTTCAAACATAGAATAATGTCTGCTAAATTTCCTTATAGGTAGACAAGGATTTGAAAAGATTTTTTTTATTAAATTTGATAGTCAATAAACATCAGTTTCAAATTTATAAGTTAATACTCGTACGGCCGAATATAGGACTCAAAGGATTATTATTTTTTTTTTTGTATTTTGAATGCATTTTATTTCACACGCTAGAAGGCGCAGATTAATGTCGAAAACTTTTTTTATCACACACTTGTAAATGAAAATGTATTTTGACCTGCAAAAACTACACGGACATAGGTTGACCGGCGTTTTATCTTCGAAAGCGGTTGTTGATGTTGCAGTAAAACTAAGCTTTTGTGGTTGTCGTTTACCGGAAATATCGTAAACTATACTATTTATAAATAGAAATAGAACAAATCAATTGAAAGATTTATTAATAAATCCATGTCTCCAAATAATGTAGTTTTGTGCAAGAAGTTATGCACGTGTTTTTTTCTGCAGGTCGAGTTTGCGAGTCATTATGAAATAATTGTGTCGAGCCTTACATTTAATTTTGACTATTGTATCAAAATATTTGAAGATAAATAAACGTAAATCGTTATGATATAAGTTTAATGGGCAATCGGCGATGTGTGGTCGATATGTATAATATAAGATAAAGAAATGTGAGATTTTGCCGTAACGTTTTTCCAAATCAAGATCCTGGCGGAAGAGCCTTTGGTGAGCGGGCTGGCTGGCTGCGGGAGTGTGAGGTTTCCCAGAACAGGAATTGATCGCGTTCTCCGTCTTGCTCTCGCCACTGTTCATCTCGTTCTCGGCTAGCAAAACGAAAGCTTTCAAAGTTTTCCAATATGGAGAATGCCCATGCTGAAAAAATGCACGACCTTGCTCATTTTTCATTTAATCTCGCCGCCAAATTAGATCGCAAATCCGAATTGATTGCGCCAGCTTACAGGATAAGTGGTTAAAATTCATTGTTAGATTCGTGAAATGAAAATATCCGCTTTAGTTGGTACTGATATTATGTCATAGGGCCATGACTAAAAGCAACAATCTCGACTGGAGAGTGTTGCCCCCTTAACAAGTCAGATTAGGTACTGTGCATGATCGAAATAATGAAATCCAGCGTAGCCAGTCACCGTGGGCGAGATGTTATCGAGCAGTTCTGAACAATGCGGAGGGGAATAACATTTAGTTTGAATAGAAATTACTAGGGTTCTCCAACACTATACTTGGTTATAAATGTAAACGAACAATATTTCAATGAAAATATTGAATAACCAATGTTGACTTATTGTTACTTAGTTCAGTCTACTCAATTAAATTGTATGAACCATATCGCTTTCCGGTACGTATTAAATTAATCAAGATCTTTATCATACAATTACATAATTTCATACCAAAACAAGTCCTTTGTTATTTTTGTGGTTTTGCAAACATAACGCAATGTTTTCAATAATATCATTGCTCACAAGTTCACGTGGTTAATTGATATGTCGCAGTACACTTATTTGACAATAATATTTTATTATTAATAAGCTTTCAAGTGATTCTTCAAATGATGCTGATTATAATTGAAAAAAAACCTTTTTTTTTGCATTGGTAACATCAAACCCAAATTAGAGAGTACTTCTTTTTGAAATGGTTTTTCTTTATATTTTTATATATTATAGTATCAAACAGTTGTCGAAGTTTACCAAATAGACTAATCGGATATTTATCGTTAGTAATAATGCCTTTTTTAAAGATATTTGCTGCTTCAAATCTAAAAGTAAGAAAAAAAAAATATTTAAGGGCTGAAACAAACGGGGAAATTTTTAGTCTTTCTTAGTAGTAAAATATAATGTATTGGTTACAGAAAAATCCAATTGACATTTCTAACACCAGGAATGATGTATTGTTGTAATTTATTACTCTATTCAGAGATTAGATAGCGTATAGTACTAAATAGCAGTGACGCGCAGTGACTGCGTGCAATATGTCAGAACAAAACGGTTTTGGTTGGTATATATATATATTTTTTTTTTTAACTTTCCAACTATCTGTATGGAATGAGAAAGAAATTACTATTTAAGAAAGGAAATAACTTTTTGCAGTTCTTACGATTTCACTTTTCAATGATTTTTAATTATATAAACGTACTGTTTTCTAACACGTCTTATTATAATAATAAAATGTGCTTTCAATCACGTGACGTTGATCGAGTTTAAAATGAAACAATTTCTTCGCCAATAAAAACGAGTCCATTTAGGTATGTACTAACTCAACGGTCGTTAAAGGCCGAGTCACGTCTACTAAAATAGTTAGCTCCTTAAAAACCTTGAAATTAATCAGAAGTATTGTTTCGCTGTCAATTAATTAGTCTGTGGTTGGGGAAGGACAAGATTAATTAATTATACTAAGCTTAGTTCAGAGACAGACATGTATTATGCGAGTGCTTGTATAGTATGTACTCCTCCTTCGCGAGTGTTTCACAGATCTCTCCCACCAATAAAGCTACACGTGCTCCTACTTTCGATTGACAGATATTTTCTGTGTACGTTTCTGTTATACGACGCTGAACTGTTAGGCATAATTCCAGCTGACTAATATTTGCACAAGGGATAGTCTAACTTAAAGGCAACTGTTGGATCCGAAGCTGCGATGAAACACTAAATGTGTTTCCAGCTTCGGATGAATTTGGCAAACAGTGGACTGTAAACGAATAAACTATAATGCTTGATGGAAATGTCTAATTATAGATTGTGGAAATAATTATGGAATGAAGGAAAAAAAAGGAAACCATTCACTTACCGATGAAGTTGATGCTCTTCACTCTTCTTGCATAATTTTACTACTGAAACAATTCACAGATAACCACACTTATTTTATATTTTTAGAAGATCAAACATCAAATTAACAAACTAGCAAAAACAAAAGAGAGAACAAGTTAAAAATACGTGTTCAAACGCGTAAAAGATATAAGTGACTTGTGAAATATTAAAATATATTTTCTACCAATCAATGATATATTTTTGTAGGGTTTGCATTTAGCTTGCGACATATTATTTTAATGAATTGTGAATCACTGCGATGTGTTTCTGCGTCTTATCTAATTAATTTGGGAGAGTGAATAATTAAGCTTATCAACATGCGCAGGAATCTAATTTACACAATCCTAATACCGTAATTCTCCATGTACGAGTATGTGTATTGTTGTTAATATTTAATAAATATTATATTTTACCCAGCGTTGGTAAGGAGAAGTACAAAAAACATATTATTTGTCTATTTATTATTGCAATGTTATTTATACATAAGAATTTTTAAATACCGGTTAAATTAATGGTAAAAAGATAAAAGATTAAATGAAAGCGTAAGCTATTAGATCAACTTGTTTTGCATCAAAATCGGTATTCCTACAACAAAAAACACACACAGTGTACTTCTAACTCCGCCCCATCTATGACTAATCGAAGTGAGAACCGACTGCATCGGCTGCATCAATATTCTGCATGTTGATTGTTTCCGCATTAGAAACACAATTTTGAAATCTCTATAATCTCTATAGAGAATGTCCATAATACATCTACGTTGGAGTGAAACTGGAACCCAAAAATTTCACATTTGTCTGTATTGTTTTAAAACGGAAAACGTATTGTAGTACTAGTTGTAATAACACAACGGTTATGCGGTGAATTTAACGATTTACTCTAATAGCCTAACCTGTAATTACAATAACAACGTTCCGGAGATGCTTTCCTAGAGTGTAATCCGATAGGTACTGGGGTTATCTTGGTAAACGCAGCCTAACTAACAGTTGTGTTTTTAATACTAATATAACCGTACCACATATTATTTTGACGTCAGATAGATTAGCTAAAAGCAAAAAATATGAAAGGTAAAACCTAGGGGAAGTTGATACTCACAGAAGTAACACGACCTAATATATATATATATATATATATATATATATTTTTTTTTTTTTTTGTGTTTTTGGTTTTTAATTTTATTTAAACAATAATTATTATTATTTAATTTTTTTTTAAAACAATTTTTAGTTAGAAAGCTCTGCCATGTAATTATTTTTTACGCGTGACAGCTGTTTCGCCTATTGAGGGCATTATCAAACTGACAGTTTGATAATGCCCTCAGAAGGCGAAACAGCTGTCACGCGTAAAAATAATTACATCGCAGAGCTTTTAACTAAAATTTGTTTTTAAAAAATTAAAATAATAATAATTATTGTTTAAATAAAATTAAAAAAAAACATAAAAATTAAAATGGAGTTCTACAAAATAAACTTTAAAACCATAAATACGACCTAATATGTTTTTAAACAAAGATTTTTTTTTAAAGACATCCACATATAAGAAAGAATAAAAGTTCAAGATACAACATACAACAAGAGAGAGAGAGAGTGTTTATAATATATTTATAAGGGCCGGTCCCTGTGCAGGCGCAATAGGAGCAGTTTGCTCCAAGCGGCGAATTGCCAAGGCGCTGATCGTACCTGATTACAGTGATTTTTTAAACACCCAGCCCCTATATATTATTGTATTATAATATACTATAATAATATATAATATACTATAAAAATACTATACCATAATATACTATATAATTATATATAATACACTATATATTATATAAAATGAAAAAAAAAATCAAACATTTTACCTGCGCCAGGCGCCGTTTGGCTTAAGGCCGGGCTTGAACCCGCTTCTGAAGAGGCAGAAATAGAACATGAAAATAATAGGAAAAAATACGATCTTAGATGAATCCGAATTTTTGTTTTGATTTCACGATGTCACCGATATGCCTCAGTATTTACGTGAATTTTTATTAGTAATAAAATAAGCATTTTGGATTTTAGGACCCGTTTGTATTCAGGATATTGTATAAAAAAGTTGTGGGGCGTCATAATTATCTTTTTTTCAAGTTAAGATTTTTGGTGACTACTTATTTTCCATTTGTTGACATTGAGGCTAGGTTTCATTTATATTAAATTAATTTTATAATTTAAATGATAATAACTTGGCATATGAATCAATTATTCATAAATTATGGCTTGAAACCTATTGGTATTTTTATAGTGGCCGATTAATTAGGTCCTGTTTTTTATTTATCTATTTACCGTCATAATAACGTCACTATGTTTGCACCTAATGAGTTGTCGTTAACGATCTTGATTGCAGGCCATTATCATTTGCATGTGAATTATTATATGTACGTCGATTATTTGACTTGTGTCCAATCAACTACAAGTACGAGCTAATTCTAATGAACGTGCAATATTCGCTTGTTATGCAAGATGCATTCGGATTTAATTGAGAGAATAGATCAGCACTTCTGAGTGCAATCGTTCTATGCTAATTTGATGACAGCAAGAAACGCTAAAAAATATTAGCAGATTTTCCACCTACATGTATGCAAATGTTTCACAGCGGCTGACGTTAGATAATTTATTTGCATTTTTTACTTTAAGATTTATCATAATAATCAAATAAATTTCATACTGCTAAGATTCTTGTAGTAGTTTGTCGGCAGCAGTATAATGCCAAAATAATATGAGATTTACAAAAGGTAGATAGAAAAATATAAATGCGAAGGCCGAGAATAAATGAAAATAAGGATAAATGTTGATACTTTTAGAATTATTATAAGAAATACGAAAATACAAGTAAAAACATAATCAACACAAAAATTGAATATGGATTTGTTTTGGATAATAATTTAATAATATTTATTGAATTTCAACAGAATAATAAAATACCAAATGGGAAAACCGGAATTCAAATATTATTCGATGGCGTCTTTTTTTAATAATTCCACGCAGGAGGTCTCCAGATTCCCCAAGGACCTCTGTCATCTTTGGGGACGCTGTGTTAAGAGTCTTTTTGAGGAGAGGGCGGAGTTAACCCAAATAGGACAACGAAGATAACTACCGGCTCCGTTTTATGCCCAACGCTCGACGCCAAAGGACTGATGAAAATCAATAAATTAAGAAGCATTCAGACTAACATTTAAAAGAAATCATTTTAAATTTTGGAAACGGACAATCATTGTCTTATTATATTACATTAAAATAAATATTGTCAATAAGAACAAATCAATGATAGGTTAGTAATGTTTAGCAGAAAAATACTCAATTTATGTTTCTTTACTTTTTAAAATACATTTACATCACTCGGATTCGTGTTTAGTACTCTAGTACTAATTGATAAGTTGCATTTCCTGTAAAATAAAGGATAAGTATAAATAATATATGTGTATAATTAAATATAATACATAAGTACTTCACTTTAACCCCAGCTACATAGGCAATCTACCACCGTATAAACTAGAATTTCTAGAAATCTATCTTTTTTATGGCGCAATTTGAGACTAGAGACTAGTGTATTTGAAGTACATTGACCGTAGACAGCGTTCAATTCAGTTTGGCACGTTCGCCTGCGACACGTGGTTGTGTCAGAGGGACCTCTTGAAGGTCGTGGACTGCTTATGTAATCCGCGCAACTTAATACGTAAGTATTTTTGACCATATTTTAACGTATTCTTAAAATTTTGCTATTTGTTGCATTTAAGCTAAGCTGTTAATTGTTTTGGCTATGTAGACGTATAAATTAATACACCCCTATTTCATTTAATTTGCAGGAAAAATATGTACGAGATAGGAGGCTCAAATTGAATAGCTTCACGAAGCAGATGTCAACGAAGAGAATAAAATCTCAGTTCTGATGATGTGATCGAGGAACTAGACCTGCTAGACCATTAGTTCGAGTCGTTACAAAAGGTACCTCCAGCTAGTCCGGAAACCTCAGAGGATGATAATATTAGGACTGGCTTACAGGTGCTGACAACACCCTTTGAGGAACTCGTCAGCACAATATTGCATTTGGACCGCCTGCGCCTAATTGGCAGCTCGACAAAATTATCTGAAAATATACCGTCATTCATTATACTGAACCAACAAATGTAATTGAAATCGTCAATCATTTTTTGGGATTCTATATATAAAAGAGGCGAAAAAATCAGGACGAATGAGTATATACCAAATATTTCAACACCCAGATAACACTGCTGTTGAAGCAGTATACTTGAGCATATCCATGCTGAGGTTCAAATTTCTGACAGGAAATTTATTTTTCCTTATCATTTCAAATGTATTTGTAGTTCTTGTTTAGAAAATAATTATTAAAACAGTTGTTTGTCCAAGATAAATAAAGTTTATTTTATTTTATTGAGTATCTTTAATATTTTTTAATACTTTCTAATTTGCAAATATAAAAAGGATTTTTGTATTTTACTTGATGATGTGAGAAGTTTTTTGTAATGATTTAAATAATATAAATAGGTATAATACAAGCATTTAATTTCAATAATCTCAAATAAAATAGGTCCGCCTATGTAATCCGCGCCACCACTTGCGTTACATATTGAAACGCCACCTGTGCAGGGTTAATTATTTAACAATACGTCAAAGATAGGTGATTTTCCACTTTTTGTGATTTCCGGATTTTGAAACCATGAACCTCTTCGATAACTAACTACAAGGTAGCATTCCCATTCGGTTGCATTCAAATTGGATTCGTATTGACTCGATTTTCCTTGCTTTGTAGGCACCTATATTATGCTTGTGTCATAGACATTGGAACGACCCATACCCGTCCCGTACGTGTTGTAATTCACTTTTAACTTTTCGGTGGAAAAGATCAACAACGTAGTATTTAACTTGGTGTGATGTTACTACTGTTCAGTATAGACTATGATCAAAATAAAATTTTATTGAGAGTGTAGAATTTTCCATACCGTATTCATAATATAATATATACTTGTTAAATTTATTATTTTCCTGGATTATTAAGTACAAGGCATGAATAAAGTAACTAATTATTATGAGGGTAGTTGTTCATAATGTGAGAATCGGTAGGGCAACGACTTGACTTTCGACAGTTTTATTATATGTTTATGTTTACTTTTGTTCGCTGAAAAGGAACAAAGTATTAGACATTCGTCCTGAATTCATCACTCCATGGACTGGTATAATTAGACATTGTTATGCAGAAAACATCCAACCTGTTATGAAACACGATAAATTCGATCCAGTGCGATTTTGAATTTTCGCGCTAGTTAAAATCTATTTACTATGGTGTAATGTTTTGTCTATTTGCCCCCCTGAGAAGCCAAAAAGTGGGAGCAAAACGACCAACGAGCTCGGGCTGAAACGCCCAGGAGAGTTAGACAACGTTTGACAGCGAAACAGAGTGAATATTAGAGTTTTTACAGTAGACGCCGAATAGAACAGTTAACGTTTTTAGAGTCAATACAGTATTTACCGCCTATGGTGAAATAGCAAATTCAATTAAATATAGCGATGAATAATCCGTTGCAGAGAGTAATAGAAAAGTCGCTACGATCCCCGGCAGCCGCCACCGAGGAGCGAATTAACGGGATTTTTCGGCTATCAGACTGGACGGATGGACTCCGAGCGCGCAGGTTCCACGCGTTTTCCAGTATCGGTGATAATTGAACAATTTAGTATAATAGTTTGTCTCTACGAGTAACCAATTTTAACGTTATTCACTAAGTTAGTCAAGCTTTTCCTGGGCGTAGAATCAATATTCTCAAATATAATACAATATAAGACATTTGCGAGTGTTATTGTTAAAATTCCTTAAACCCTGCAAGTATGGGTCCCTTTTGTAACCCCCATTTTTAACAAAGAAGAAGAAGATCCTCTCTAAATCAAATAAACTAATTTCAAACACGGAAAAAATCCGTTCTATTGGCTGAAGTTAACCGGGAGGGCATTTAACCGCATCTTAACAAACCCAAAAAGACGAAACCGAGAAAAAGGCGTTTTAAAATATAACGATACAAAAGCATTAATAAGCGTTATCGGCATTTGTAAAGTTTTTTTTATGTAAATGATTTTAAATAGGTAATTTATAATCTATCAATGTATTTATTAAAATATACATGCAGTTCCTATGTTATCATACATTTCGATGTTTTTATACTTCGATTTAAGTCAAATATCTGCAATGTGTGTTAGTAAAAAATTGAATCACCAAAAATCTATTGCATTTGGAGCTTGGATATTTTCAGCAGATATAAATCTCGTATGCATTTATAGAAAAACGTGTAAAATTCGATTTTGGCAAATTGTGGGTTGGACGCTTTCCGCATAACTACATCCAACTGGTATAGGTACATGGTTCAAAAAAGACCCGTACTAACCTTGGATCCATCATAACTCAATAGCCGTTCTATTTAAAATATTATTATTATTATATTCACAGATCCCGTTCCCTGTATTACTCAGTTGCATAGAACCCTACAACATGCGTCAGGCATAAATGGACATTTTCAGAGTTACGACTAATCAAGTTTTCTCTCGGGTCAAATTTGACCCATGTATTCTTGTTTTACTAGGGTGAGTTTTGTAAATGGTGCAAATTTAAGAAAAAACTATTACGGAAGTGGATTGCAGAGTGTGACAGCAACATGCTAAAATTGTTTAAAGGGTAGATTTGATAAAATTTTGGCCACCTCTTCCAAATAACGTTTTCTAATTGAAGAATATTTCTGTTTTTTGCGTACAAAATTTTTAAGAAATAATGGTTGTTGCTATTTTAAATTTGGTTTATAAGTAATAAGAAAAGTTACATAAGTGGTGTTATGTTTTCAAAAGCATTTTTTTTAGTTTAAAAGTTTTGTTGTAAAAAAATACGTAATGCATGGGTTTTTCTTCAACATCGAGTATTTTATTACGTGGAAAGCCTAATTATAGAATCATTTGAAATATTATGTTTTATACATAATACGCCAATTAATTTTTATAAAAAAAACTACCAAATAAAATGTACGCGATACATAATATACTCCGGGTCTAATTTAACCTATGTACGTGGCTAAAAATATTATAGCCAGAAAGGCAAAAGGGCTGAAGCGCCTTTTTGGGAAGTTTTACACCAGAGCACTTTAAAGTTTTTTTTTGTTTTACAATCCACACTTCAGCACCTGGTTAGATTTTGAAAAAAACAAATAACTCATGTAACTCAATTCTCTCACTGAATTACCTGGAGCGACAAAAAAATAAAATAGTCCCAAACTAGTGTCGCTTGAGTCAATCGTTCTCCCAAATGGTAAATATATTTTATATGGCCAAAGGGCCACAAAAAACGGAATCAAACGAGTGTAAATAAAAACTGCATATTTAACTCATTTTTGACCAAAGTGTCGCTTAAGCCCTTTTGCCTTTCCAGCGACGATATGCATATCAGTCAAGTTAGCGTTAAAGTTTCTGAGGGGGCAGTCTGATCGGTTTTTCCCATTTCTCGATGGTATTTTGTTTAATGCACTGATTTCCATACAATACGAGCGAACAAGAAAATACATCAGCAGATTTTTCTTAACTATCTCCGCTGTTTCGTCACCTCTTTTGATTACTTCTAAGCCTCTTTTTCAGTAAAGTTGGTTTTTTTATTTCCCGAGTTGTCAGAGAGCGCCACTTGGTTTGGATGTCAGTTATAAGAGGTTTGGGTTGACCAAATTCGTAATATAAATACTTTGAACACCTGAAGAAGAACTAAATCATGGTTCAGGTTCATTTTTTCAGACCACGATAAAATTATATTATAACTAATTTCCCTAAAATAATTTCACACATCTGAAGAAGTTATAAACTTGCTTTTACTGAATGAATACGGATAATAATTCAAAGATAATGGTAAGTAGTTATTATCTACCATTAATCTCCGACCAGGATTTATTATACCTCATTAATCATGTTGATTATTGTCAATTCAATGATTTGTAATGTAAATACTCTGTACCTCTTGAAAATGTATATATATATATATATATATACGATGTTTGTCAGACGAAAACAAGTAAGTAAAAAAAATGTTGTTATTGGCTGTTGAATACACCTATCTTTGTGAGTTAATAATGTTATCAACTACAAGAAGCAGAAATCTGTTTTCTGAAGCAATCGAAACTCTTGAACGGTGAGCTTGATCGTTTTTAGATTTTTTTTTACCGATTTTTCTGTCTGGAATTTCAAGGTAACGCAACCATTTTTACTTTCAAACGTAATTTCCAACATTTATGAGAAAAGACAACATTTTATTTGCAGCCCACGTAATTTGAGGCCTCGATTCAAACACATAAGCTTTTAGCCACAGACTAAACAAACCCGTGTTTTTTCTACAAAATTATTTCCATTGCATTGTTAAACGATTAGGTACAAACCTACAAAATAGGTAAGTCTCATTACCAACCTATTTTGTAGGACAACAGTAGTTGTGAATGAGGAAAGTCTGTCTTTTTACAATACTTAGTAGGTCGATAGAGATCCTATGCTGCAACAGCTTTTCTAGTCGTATTTATTACCATGGCATTGTATATAAATAGGTTCTGCATTTTTTTTTCTTCCCGCTGACCGCAATATTTGCATATTAAAGCGTTAAAGAAATACTCTCAGACTTTGTTTTGTTCTCTTGGTATTTTGCTGAAGTAAGGCTAGACTAGACTTGTTACAAACAAGATTAGATTAATAGGCAACCCTTACCGATTCTGAGTTAGGAAGACATTTATTTTTACATTAAGGTTATTCGAGACTTAATCTCTAAAGACTAGACGAAGTAAATTCGAAAGTAAGCACTATACGAACCATCGAGTTAGATATTCCGTCGCGAACAGAGAGAGGCGTACGATAATTGGGTGTTAAAATACTGGCCAGCGTAAGATAATATTAATCCCAATGAGTACTTATATTATGTACAACCTGCGGCCTGCGTACAATTTTGTACGACCCATTTAGCTGAATAAAAGTAATCTAAATGCGGTAGTTATAATTTGAAAACTCTGTGTGAGAATTTTTCCCAAATAAAGTCTCAAGTAGAGTTTGAATGTGGAGAAGCGGTTTGCACAACAATAAATTTAAAATCCCAGAAATGCGAAAAACTTGAATTTTACCGACAAATCCCCCCCTCCCCCCGCGGAATTCTAAAAAAGGCCAATATTTAACATTATTCCGGTGACATCCGGAAAAAACCGCTGTACTGTACCACTATCTGTATTACTTACTCTATGCGGCCCGCGAACGTTTTAAACGAAGGTAAATTGGCATTTCTGCTAAAAGGGTTGTGCATCACCGATCCAGAGGAACATAATTTGTTTACTTTGAATCTCACATAATAATGTCACTGCCCGGCGCCAGTGAAATAGTGACATTGGAAATGAGTGAAGGAAAAATAATATAAACGTTAGAGTACTTTTACGATTCAATTTTTATAATTTTCTCTAACTTTAATATTACTCGGTAGTAAATGTGCAAAAATCGTACCTATTTATTTGAAATTCACATGAGAAAATCATTTTTTCATGCCTCACCGCGCCTGTAACTTGTGGAATCTGAGCCAAGAATCTTGCCGCTCAACACCTTTTGTGAATACAAATTGTCTCCTACAATATTTACACAAAATATTATTTTAAGATTCAAACGTAATCATTGTGTTCATAATGCATGTCTTCATTAATTTTGATTAAACCGTTTACTTTAAGACAATTTTTTCGTTTTCTGAAAGAACTGTAAAACTGTCGTGAGGGTTTTTAAAACTTCACTCAATTTGTATTACTTTCGCGGCGTTGTTTGCCCCAATTTTCAATTGCAACTAGTCATTCCATTTTTTCACATCTTGACAGACAATTAAGGTCGATTGCCATTCCCGTGATTGATGTTCCCGGCTGCGGTGTTCCAGGTCACTGAATATTCGAGAATAAGAATTGCTGGGAATTCCAACTTCCTCCAAAGCCCCCGCAGCCAAAGCGTCGCGTCGGGGGAAATTTAATCACCCACCGAACAGCCCTAAAAGTCAAAGGCTTGATAATTGAAAAGAGAATAATAATAAATTATTCCGCTCCCAACTAAGTTGCCGAAATGGTGTTATTATATGAAACGGATGCTTGGAGTTTAAATAAACTCGATTGATTTTTATAAGTATGTTTTTTTTTCACTTATTATATTAATCACAAAAAGTTTTGTGATTAATATCTTCTTCTTCGTGAGCCTTCCAGCGTTCAGCTTGGAATACGGGCCTCTCTTAAATGTATCTAGTTTTGCCAATTCTCGGCGGCTCTCATCCATCCGAACTCGGCAGTTTTGTCAGGTCGTACGCTCATCTCATATGTGGGCGACCTTTGCTTCTATTTCCTTACCAAAGATTCCACAATTGTTTAAACCATAATAATAAATACGCACAACGAACCCTGGAGTATAACGTCCCCAAAATGTCCAATATGTTACCGAACAATATTAAAAAATGCGAATTGTTGACTAGAGTCAGATACATGTCGAAAAAATGGCTCCTAAGTAGAAATACCTTATATTAGCCGCTTTTATAAATATGTAAGTATCTATTATGTATACTAACGATATTTTTGTACTATATTATGCTGCACAGTGCACGGTATGGTGTAATAGTATATCAGTTTCTTAAGATGAGTGAATTTTAATAATATGTATAATTTTAAATAATAAGAAAATCTGTATTTCCATTGTATTTCTATTATATTATATTTTATTTTGTATTTCTAATGTATTTAAGATTCTGTTGCCAAACTACTCAACTGTAGTTCAAGGGAATAAAACGGAAAGAACAATAAAAAATAAAAAATATACAAAAATAAATAAATAAACAAATTTAAATATATATATATATATATATTAAGTTTAAGGGTCAGAACCCAAAAATATACACTTTTTGGCTTTATAATAAAAGCAATAATACAAATGATTTATCTGTTAATTCTAAACAGGTTTTTAGGGAAATGTCTAAGGTTTCTAGTAAATACATTTTTTTACTGTTATCTTTTAAAATCTATATGAAATTCATACTGGGACTTAAGTAAAACGTTCAAAAATGGCTGCGCGGGTTTTCAAACAGCACATTTTACTGAGATTATAGTAAACCAAAAACCCATTGTCCTGTAAAATCGTTAAAAAATATCGTTGCTTTTTACTCTGATTAGGTTTAACGGTTTGTTCATTTAAATCAGTGATTCTCAAAATGGGCGGCTACGGCCCCGAGGGGGCGATGGGTGGATCGAGGGGGCGCTGGGTTGGTCGAAGGGGCACTGGGGGATGCTGGGATGTACTCTAGGAGGCAGAAGGGCTTATGCACTATACAATTGATCACTCCAAAGTGTAGTCTTGCTGCATCGTAAAGTTTAAGTAAGAAATCATTCCAAGAATAATGTCGGTTGCAAAGGGAAATTTCTTCCTACCAAGCAAGAATCGACTTAAGGTTACTGTACATGATGATTTATACATGCTTTACACGCTTATCGGGCTACGACAAATTAATTCGTTCGCAACAGTAAAATATATCACTAAGTGACTAGTATAACTTTTGTCCCAAGAAAAGAAAGGTTTTCAGAGTTATTCAGAACTCATTGTGGCGATTCACATCGTAATTGAATCTTACGAATATGTTATAATTTTTTTTATTTTTTTTAAGAATCAAGCTTAAAGCAGTTTTATTTTTATTTTACCTAAACAATCAACAGAGGATCGCTTTTCCTTTTTACACAAGCATGGCAGTTTCTTCTAATAAACCTAGAATCACTGGGATTTATATCACCGTGCTCTATTTCAGCACAGTAATATTCATAGAAAAATAAAAGTTTTACTTTTTCCCAACAGATACATATATCTACAGGGTTAGTGCAAAAAGGAAGATGATTCATTGCATACGAAACATGTTCATACAAATTACAAAGAGTGTAGAAAAAAGTGGTAATTCATTCCGTTAATGAAAAAGTTTAGTGTTGGTCTCCTGTCTCCTGAGGGTCATCAAGAGTAACTCCGTCGGAAGTCGTAACAGTGACAATAAATAAACCCAGACAGTATAATATATTTTGTTTTCAAGTGGGAAAGTTTTATTTTCTTATCTAATAGTAAAAGTAAACGAAATAAGGTTGGTGTAAGGTGAAGAATTTTTATCAAATTATAAAGCCTTATTATTCGAAACTGTTTTTTTTTTTGAAAAATTGTGCTATTTTTTTTGTTTATGCTTTTCGAGGCATTACTGTTTAAATGACCCTCAATATTTTCTATTTGGAAACTGTTCTAGTTTGCAAAGTTTTCACTTTCGTGTACTTCCTTTCCGAAGAACCTTTAGCTTATTAGTTTCACGAAAGTCGATCGAATGTACGCGAGCAACAGTTTCAGTTAAATCCCCGATAAGCCGTTAGATCTTTTCAAATCAAAACAATGGCATTTGTCGAACGAAATGGGAAGTGGAGTGTTGAACAGAAGTTCATAAAATAAATGGGCCGAAAAAAGAATAGCAAAGAAAAAGAGCCTAACCCGACACCACAGAAACCTGAGACGAAGTTAACCCCGGGAGCCCTGGAGAAGCTTATCTATATAATTTTATAATAGTTTGGTAATTGTCACATTCCGGCAAATATTTATTTTCACAGGTATCGATGTATGCAAAAAATTAGACTCGCCCGTCATTCGGAGGTCAGTAGATATTAAATCCTTATCTGAATAATATTTCATCCTCTAAAATAACCGTTGAAATGAATACAATGCAGTGCATTGAATGCGACATATCACTATGCTCATATTGATAGCACAGAAAATGTGCACAAAAAGGTGAAATTTGTCGCAGAAAAGAAGGCTTTGTCTTATGTGACACCTTTCAAAACAATACGTCCCTGGGTCGAACAACGCAGAGCCAGGGGAACTAAATCGCCAACCGGTTGAGTGACGTTGTAAGCCAGACTAAACAAATATATTCTAAAAGGGATGTAGATGTAATAAGATGGCAGTTTTTCGAGAGGTACAGATCGAAAATTAATTTTGAATCGGATATCCTATAATAATTAACACAGAAGGTTTATTTTATTATTAAGGTACTTAGTTTGTAGTAAGCCGACAGTAACGAACAAGTGCTAGAAGAAGCCATTTAAAAAAGGACCTCTCGAACGAAATAGGAATGGCATAAAAAAGTACACAAAAGTTTTTGAGTTTGTAAAGAACATCTTTAAACACTAAATTTGATCTCCCGAAATTCATTGAAAACTGACCCACCTGAGAATAACAATATTAAAAGTGTCCAAAGCTAGACAATACCTTCTTTAATGATTTTAATTTTCAACAGAGAGAAAAAACCCTCAGATTGGACTTTCAAATCAGCAAGATTAGACATTCTTTTTAGTACGGACACTCTCAGTTTTTTGTTTTGTTTTTTAACATTTCTATTAACTTACTTAGATAATATTCAAATTCAATAAATTATCCGTTTAATCTGTGTTATTCTCATATTTAAACTATGGATTTTCAGTTTTCATCAATGTTTTACATGCTGTGATTAGTGATTGGTGATTGTAATGCATTTTTTCTAATGAATTACTATCCATCAGCATGATTACGTAAGCGATTATTTGGTTACAAAATTATACATCACTTCGTATACAACCACATATTCAAAAAATATATGCATTGACTTCCCGTTTCGCGTATACGGCTTCATTAGGTATAGTATAACTAGTTCGAACCTAATCTACAAATATTTTCTGCCTTGAGGGAGGAGCCAAACTCGTAGGCGAAAGTGAAAATAATAAATAACAAAATCTCGGTTGTATGGAGTTGATGGAAATCACAACGAAATATAAAATGTTAGGGACCGTCAAACATATAATCAATGTTTAAGGCTTTAGCGCCGCGCCTATTTTTGCATAATTTCCTTCAGAATGTGCTACACACCTCGGTTTATAAAGGAATAATGAAGCGCCTCCAAATTCTTCGCATTTATTCCGCTGTCTGCTTTTATAACCTACTCCATAAAGTGATTCATCTGAAAAACCTGTGTGGCTGTTTGAATAACATCATGATTTTTTCCCCCTTGCATATGTATTGTTTACAGTCGTAACAATAAGCCATTTAATTCGTTTTAAAAATAATCTTGAACAACTACAAATAAAGTAATATTGATTAGTAATTTTTACCTCTTTTGTAGTCGTATTTGGGATTATGGCATCCCCAATTGAGAAATGTTGTAAGACTGAGGGGAGTGGGGAAGAGTAAGATTTGTAAAGCCATCTCAAGCAACATTTAGATTCTGAATGTTAGTATTTCACCAGGTCGATACTTAGAGTATCTACCACTCTGGAACTTACCGCAAACATTACTACATAATATTTTAAGTTCATTGTTAAATAATCCAATTTATTTGCGCACGCCCGGATTCGAACCCGTGACCTCTGACTCGTAGTTGAGGATCCGAACCACTCCACTGCAGTTTTGACGAAAACTATGAAACTGTGCGCATTATATAACTTTAGATAAAACCATTATTTACCCAGTCCAAACTAAATTCGAGCAATTGTGAAAACCGCAAGCCGGTCCCATGTTTCTATGGTGAAATTTGTTGATAAAACAAACATGTTAATACGAGCGATAAACGAAACCAATTCCATTATGATAAAACTGTTTTGCTTAGGTTACTTGTACGTAATAATTTGTGATTTGGCCAATATGCAAAATGTAAAAATTATCACTAAATATCATTATTATAAAGTTTAAAATATGAATAAGGTTTTAAGCTTTTATGCATAGTAAGTTCGTGTATTTTTAAATACTCTTGTTGTTTGGTTAAAATCAAGTAATCTCCTTTTTTAAATACGACCTGGATAATTCGTCAACATTATGGATATTAGTCTTCAAAAATGATGTCGGTGTTTGTATTACATTAAAAAAAACTTAACGCTTGATAGTGGATGATGACCCAGATACATTTCGAGTACAAAGTTAATAAGATGCTCTGACCGGGAAGTATTCAGTACGAACGTTATCGATCGAGTAATTTATCAAGATGACGGGAGCGAGACAAAAGAACAGACGGTCCACACGGCTGAGAAGTCAATTACTCTTTTTGTCGTACATAGTTTTTCTCTTCGTCGTTTGCGCCCGTGGTGATTAAGGTTCTGGGGGATGGTTTCTTCACAAAAAAATCTCTCTGTTTTGTGTGAATTAGTGGAGATGTAGGTTTACTATACAAGCTGCTCAGTTCATGTTGACACCCTTTTCTTATAGACCGAGCATTATAAAGTATCAATTTCTCCGTTAGTGAATGAAAACTGACAATCTCAAACTCCGCTCTGGAATTCTAGCCTCACTTCTTTTGACAACTTTTTTTGGAGACTACTGCATGCAGTTATCCATTGGTCATTAAACTTTCTGCATGTACTATTATTTCAAAGTTCTCATTAGCCTGCTAATGACATTGCAAAATTTATTATATTTGTTTAACCTTTCAAACGAATCACGTGATCAAATGACATAAAAAATATCGGACTTTTTTTTTCAATAATTTATAGTGAATACCGCACAAGAGTCCCAACTGCTCCCAACCGTCTAGAGCCAGTGAGACTATGGCATCCCCAATTGGGGTATGTTGTAAGGCTGAAAGTATTGGGAAGGGGAAGGAGATGGGGAAGAGGAAGAGGAAGATTGAGAAGTACCTGGCTATTCAAATCTGGCCACCAAACATGCCTAAAAGCCATTTCAAGCAATGTTTTGATTCTAAATGGTGGTCTTTACTTATGTCGATACTTAAAGTATCTACCACTCTGGAACGTTCCGCAAATATACTTTTTTTTAATTATTTTATTTGAATTAAATGTGTTATAACACATATTAATCAAATAAAAGTTATTGGCGCACGCCGTGTTTGAACCCCCGACCTTTGGATTCGCAGTCGAGCGTCTTACCACTCGACTATGGAGGCCGTCAAAAACACGTCAGAACAAATCCATAAACAAGTTTCGGCATTTTCCTCCACGACAAGGAAGAGCAAACTTCTTGTGTAGAGAACATTATGTAGGTACAAGGTATTTAATTAATGTACCTGAAATGATTTCAAATTATTAAAAATACTCCCTTTTTCATACTATATACCTAAAACTATTCGTTAACACAACCGAGAAACTACGATAAATACGAATTTTCCCCCGACAGGTACTAAATATAATTTAATCTGACGATTTTCGGCGCGAAACACCTCAGCTGGGTAATTCAGAAACAATGAAGCAACTTTAACAGCTTTCTCCGTGACGAGGTGAGTTTGTGTAGATGTGTAGGTAGGCTCTAAGCATTCCACTTCATTTTCCGCTGATTTTACGATATGGCTAGAACGCCTGAAATGCCCGAACGCCCGGAGCGGATGCCCCGACCGGGGAAAAAGACAACACTTACGTGAAGAAGACGTGACGTCACCGTTAACCGATAATCTTGGCATTAGGTTTGAGGACCTTAAGCCGTTTCATCACTGTTATAAGTGAATTATAAAAAAAATACTAAATTTGGCGGGTCTAAATTGTTGAACACCGCTTCCGTGCATTGATGTGGAGTATTTTACATATATTAGTAGAATGAACATAATAAATAGAGCATGTAGTGCGACAGAACCATATATTATACCAAATATCATTGTTTTGAGAAATTTGAGCACAAAGTTTTTCAGCTTTGTCAAATTATCGTCTTTACTAGAGTAATTTTACAGATTTATTTTTATTTTAGACATAGAAGCTTTTGCTTGTATACAAGGTGAAACAAGACATGCCCTACAGGCTCAGCGATATCTCAGCTTATTTGGAATAAAAAATGTTCATGCCATTTTCGTTTCCGAATGATGTCTTACTTTTAAATAGTATTACTTTCTACCGGGAGACCAATTTTTTTTATGACTGAAGAACTTAATAGAGTGCCCGCCCTCAAATTTTAAGTGCAATAAACATTCGTTTCCCTGTTGGATCGACTTCACTCGACCATCTGTTCACTTTGACAATCACAGCATGACCTACTCGTATAATTCACCAGTAGCACGTATTTCAATACATATAGAAACATTTTCTACAAATTTAACACCTCCCCGTCTTACACTTTATATATTTTAAAAAAATGTGCGGATTGAATGTGTTTTATCTTATATATTCATTTTTTAAAATCTGTATATGAAAGAAAATCCCTGTTTTATCGGACTGCTATTTAAATATCGTTTCCCAATGTGATAATAAAACCCCTTGTTGGCGTTTAATAAATAATCTAAAACCCGCAATAGTAACGATTCTTTTTTTTACTAAACAGAATATTAGCATAATCATCATAAATTATTTAGTTAGCAAAATAGCAAGGCAATAATTATTACGATACATCGAATTTGTTTAATTCGAATAAACTGTGGAATGTTTGTTATAAGTTATAACATATAAGATATCGAAGATGCTTCTGCTAAGAACTTATTTTTAAGAACTTGCAACGTTACCATAATCGTGAAATAGTTTGCACTAATAAAATAAACAATGTGTCAGTTGATTCTATCGATCTATGAAAACGGTAAGGTAATTTCGATTCTATAACAACAACAAAAAATAATTTTGAATTGTGTTTTTCGATGTTTTCTTGCTATACTATTTCGAATATAGTATATAGTCGAACGAATTGAATCGCCACCTGATTTTCTCCAGGGCGCATAGATCTTCATGTAATTGTTATATAATAATTTTCGATATGGGAGTCGAATCGATATGAAAAGTATGCACGCGGTAAATGTTGTAATGAACCATAATTGAAAACAATTGAACATTATTGTCATTCTATTAGTTCTTCGCTCTGCATATGGACGTTGATTGCTTTTCAGGAATTTTATTTATAGGTTGCGTCATGTCACTCACGTGCATAACGTACTGCGCAATAAACCACTTAAAAACCTATGAATGTAATACTACTTTCCATCGATGGAGATTGAAGAATATCTCTAAATGAGTGTGAAATGGAACGACGGGCTAGACAACAAGCAATGATTCGTTGAAATGTGTATCGTATAGTCCTTTTAAACTCAGACTAATTGATGGGGTAAAATATTGACTAGGTAACTTCGTGATAGGTGGCAAACTGTCACGATGTTATTTATGTAGTGGAGCATAAGTTTAGTCAAGGGAGAGAAAACGATAGATCTCTATAAATATTGCAGCTTTGTTTCGCGCTTTTGGGTTCCTTTCCACATTTATTTAGATTTCTGAGCTTTGGATCTCTAACTTATTCCTAATTATGTCGTATCCCCCTAATAATAACTGTTTTATTTTCATGTATTTGTTGATACGAACAGCCCTCAAGAGTCACAACTGCCCGGAGCCATTGAGTCTATGGCATCCTCAATAAAGGTATTTAGTGAGGCTGAAGGGAGTGAGGAGGGGTAGGAGATAGGGAAGAGGAAAGTCTTAAGTACCCGGCTTTTCAGATCTGGTCACTAAACACTAGCCGCGTTATGTGCCATTTTAAGCAGAGTTTCGATTCTGAATGGTGGTCTTTCTCCAGGGCGAAGTGTATTTTCACCCGCCTTGATTAACGGGTGAACTCTGAATTCGAAGCCGAGGATATTATACACTCGGCCACGAAGGCCGTTAACTACAATGTTTTCATTTATTTAAGTCTCCTTAATCCACTTCCTTATGTAAAACTCTCGTAAACCCATTTTTCACGAAAGAACGCAAATATTCCAGATTTAGTTTTTCTTTCCTGACAAACTATTAAAACCCGAAGTCAAATTTTACCCTCGTTGAAAGACTCGATTTGTTTATAAAACTATTTCATAATGTTAGGCCCGCGCGGAACAACAGCAGTTATCATTTGTAATGTAAAGCGATGGAAATCGAGTTAAATAACCTAGCATTCTATGTTTTCAAAACCTTTTTAACACATTTCATTGCCTTGGATTGGTACCAGCATTACCTCTTATTCTGTAAAAATACTCCGGCGCTTCCGAGCCGAGGTTAAAAACAAGATTCGCGGCCATTATTTTTAATACATATCGGAAACTACTAAAGCCAGTTTATTTGATGCGATAAGACGAAGGGTGAGCTTCAAGCCAAAGGGTATATTTTCTTTAGGCTGTGGATCCACGCCTTTGATTACGCCATTTGGTGCATTTTTTAACCACCGCTTAATCAATAAGTTTCATGTTGAAAATAAACCAATACTATCGATCCATTGCGGAGAAGACAACTTTAATAATAATCTGCGGTTTCATAGAAAGCTGTAATTTTTTCTTCCGAAGCAAACATTTTTTTACTGGTGAAGTTTTGGTGAGTCAGACTAGAATACAATTTAAAACACAGTTTTATTTTATTTCTGTTATGGGAACCTTACACGATTCATAATACTGTACCATAATCATTTTAAGAATTCCCTCCATTCGCTTCGGATGTGTTTAATAACTTGCCGCCATTACGATTTATAAGTTAAATCTGACAAATTTAAAGTCAGCGGACCCTCACTATTATTCAATGGCAGCAAACTTTTGAAAAATTGTAGGTTTGTCATAAAGTATCCTGAAAAAAAACATTGTACGTGGACTTTTCAACTTTCTTTCGTCCTAAAACTGTCAAATAAATCTGCGAGCCCCAGTAAAGTTTTTATGTACTAATAGTAGCAGAACTATTTTTTGACCAGCATCTATTAGTCCGCCCCTGTGAAGTAACCGTTTTGCAACAAAACTACTTTACGTGGGCCGGACGGTTTGAAAGTAATGACAGTAAACCCATCCCGGCCGAGCGGCGACAATTATGAATCCCCTGCGTTCAACATGTCTGCGTCCGAGTGGCGACACTTTACCCCTCGTCGCTGTACCGAAGTTATTACGTCAATGTGGACATTTGTTGCCATCTTAGCTAACTGATTATTTTTCTTTTCATTTTAAATCGTAACCAAAGACGATTACATCAAATATTTCCAAGGTTTTCGTAAATTTTATTACCAAGGCGTATTTATTAAAATGGTGCGCAGTTGCGTGGCTTCACACCCTTCATGGAAAAAGTGAAAAACGTTTGAATGTAGATGGAAAATAAGATATTCCTGTGTCGTCTGAGAACAATAATATTTTCTGATTGTACTACGCATGGATTCGGAATTCAACGTTTCTGTTTATTATTTGTGTGTAAAATGTATGGGATTTGGCTTCATCCACAAATGTTCTACATCAGATATAATCCATAGTAATGCATCTCCAGTCATTAGGTCTTCCCGTGCTACGGTTCCACGTAGCCAGTCCACCTCTTCTTCGCCCTGGGTCGCTTCCACGAATCATCGTCATCAACGTCAGTCCATCGAATACTCAATATTTAGTGATCTCTTTTTTATCGTAAATTGTATATTTTTTTAATAATAGAAGCAATTACAAGTCATGTTATTTTATCTTTGTTTGGTCGTTTTGAGATCAAATTAATTCTTGGTGGGTCCACCGAGTGTAAAAAATAACCGAGACGTATATTGGTAGGCAGGTTAAATTTTAGAGAAATCGAGCTGCGCATTTAGGCTTTAAGTATGATGACATGAAAAAAATATTGGGTCACTTATCGAAATCACGTCATGCGTAAAAAATGCTAGAAAATAACATTCACCCTCTCCTCTGAAAAACGGTATCTCGGTATTTAGAGTCCTTTATCGTTCAGTTCTAAGACACTATATATTTTTTATCAAGCTAAATTTGTAGGTTTACTCCCTCTGAAGCAGTAGAAAAAATAATTGCCGTCAATCTCTATGTACTTTTTAAATGCGCTGCGAAATGTGTTCGCAGGCGAAATGCCTTACTGAACAAATCGCAAATGAATGTGTAAGGTTTCTTATTATGTAATGAGCTATGACGTAATATAGATGAAACATAATAATATTTTTTGGACAGCTGGATCATATTGAAAGACATGGTTAGCATTTTTGTAAAGTAATTATCTTTTCCGCCATATATTTCATGTGTACACCACATTACTTAAAATATTTGAAATCAATTGATTTAACACGATGAGATACACGAGGCACAAATACATAATATGTTAAGCAACGTAGGTAATGTTCGGTGTGTAACCACTATACAATACAATTATTTCAAAGAAAAATGGTGAAATAAAATACTGAAGTTACTATATTTATACTCCAAGTTGAAAGTTCTATAGATACGTAACTACGAATATTTCTACATTAACATCTCTTAATCTCTTGTGATCTTCTTTTTCCCGTTTTTTCCTTCCTTTTAAACTTCCTGTGAAAAATAAATGAGATGGGCGGTTGCTCTCAAATTATGCAAAAAAAAAATCCAAAAAGACTTAACCCCTTACTCTTCTGAATAAAAGTATCGATCAATACTTTTCATTTAAAATAAATACCTTGCTTTCAGCTCATATATTCTTAAATCACAATCATAATTGTTTAATTTGGATCCTTGCCAAGCTGGTGATATTGTAGAAGATTTTTAAAAATAACTGCCATACTATAATACATTTGAAGTAATTTGTATGATATGCGACTCATTTAACATATACGAATATATATATGTAATAATATTTGGATAATTTGTATGGCGCCGTTTTTGTGAAAAATCACCTCAAGGGCGCTGTAATCGCATATCAGAGATCAACAGCTGTATAAATGTAGTACCGACTTCTTTGACTGAAAAGGATTAAGTTCACATTCACGTGGGTAGTGAAATGAAACTATAGTATAATAAAACAGAACCAAAAATGCTTTCACACAACTCCACATCTCATAAACATAAAACATTTTGGAGAATTGAGTCAAATGACTGACTTTATTGGGTAGACTGATACGTAATATTATTCAAAAGCCAGTAGACGATGGTTTTAGTGGTCATAAAGCTGTAAAACGGGCCAAAAACATAATTCGTTGAATGTAATCTACAAAATAATATATACGCAAATATCCTAACTGTAAAGCTTATTTTATTTTTAGTAGAAAAAACTCTCGAACGATGAAAAATATATTATATAATAAATACCTTATACAAACTTTATGATTTAAAAAATAACTATTTAATTAGTGCATTAGAAAATCTTTTAAAATATACTTTGCTTTTTTTAATGGCACAAACAGATAACATTCAAACAATATGAAATAAAAAATACACAGAAAAGAAAAAAAACATTGGGACCGAGACTTAATCTTACTTAACTTAATATGGCTGAAAAATTATATTTCTTTCTAATTATTCGTAAATAAGTTAAAATTAAAGAATACTGAACTAATGCAATAACTTGATATTTTGTGGAATTTACTATTCACATACCATGATTATTGTTTAATAGAGAAAGGCGTATTTTGACCCATGCTCTTAAAAAAGTCGCAAAAATAAATAGGGTTTTTTTCACTATTTTATTTTTTTATAGTGAATACCGCACAAGAGTCCCAACTGTTCCCAACCGTCTAGAGCCAGTGTAGGAGTCTAAAGTCTAAATATAGGAGTAATTCAGATATGCTTGATTAAATATAGAAAATAGAACCTTTTTTTAAAGTATTAAAATGCTTAAACGTTGGCTATAATAAACTGGAATTTATAATTTAAATTAATGGTTACTTAAACCACTCTCATAAATGATTTTAATAAAAATAATTTTAAACCTTGTTCATCTCTTATTGGTAGACCACAATGGTCATCTTCAAAATGGGACATAAATAATAAAAAAAATGATTTATTAAAATCATTAAAATGGAATTCCACCACGAATCAATAGTTTCAAAAATATAAAAATTAAACACTCGCATTAAATTTGATAAAAAAATATTAAAAATGCTATCAATATGATTTTACCACTAGGATCTTCCTGAAAAAATGCGAACGAATTCAACCAAAGTATAAGACGTAGATATTATATTAAATAAGCATTCTCCTAACACAATCTCTATTTTTGAAATATAGTCACAGTTATTTTCTGAAGGGCATTTAAAATAAAACTCTTTTTTTACTCTTAATTTTATGGATCGGATATTCAGAAAAATGAGTTTTAAGTTTGTCTTTTAACTCTGTTGAGCTCTTAATCCGCCAAAGTTCAGGAGAGAGTTTATTCAAAGATGTGGAGCTTTCCCTTAGCGCCCTTGAGGTGATTTTCCACAAAAACGGCGCTATAAAAATCATCCAAATATTATTATTTATTATTTTCTATTTCAAACTTGGAAATAATTCAACTGCATTTTAGTTCCTTCAAACTTCCAAAAGCTGATGACGTTGGTAATCTAATTGTTGACTGTCATGAATTGGTACTCTCAGAACCACCTTATTTGTATATGGCAGTGCATTAGCACGAGTTGCTTAAAATTTCAGTAAATGTGAACTTCAAGTTTATTTGTTTGGAATTTATGACGGTGCGGTTTTCAACCTTTACGGCCCCGAGTGAACTATGTCTAACTGACGATACTTCTCACCTTCTTCGCAAGCATACTCTAAATTTATTATTCATAACAATGTCTGGGGCCATGTAGTTCTATTGGCATTATGAGTATATGTTTTTTCAAATGTACAAAGGGTTCAATGCCAAAAGTTTCTAGATAAAATGGTTACCAGTTGCTGGCTCTCCCGCCAGCTCTTTCTTATTTTGTGAGACTGGACCCTAGAATGCACTATCTTCTGAATCATACAATATTGAAGTTCGAATATAAGTGTAAAACTGGCTTAAAACTATCTAACTATAAGTTTTGGCACTTAATTCTGCATTTAATTATCACCGAGCTTAACAAAGGACGTTTCATTCCCCTCGCCGCCCCTACGAGTAGTGGAAGTTACAAGTGCTTACTCTCATTCCTCTCTCCGTTCACTTTTCATTAAAACGATCCGTTCGCTCTCAGAGATCCTCCTAGGTCGGATCAGTGCGGATCTGATCTTTGTCCTTTTTTTATATTTACAATTTGATTTAGTCTACGAAGTTGGCAGAATTAGCGAGAGAAGGGATCTCTGTCTTAGGCCAATTGTCAACACAAACCCATCAATATCTTTATATTAGATTTTAGCATATTTTTGTACTTTCAGGCGATCTGACTTGATCTTTTGGAGGTTTGTATTTTTAGATTCCAATTACATTTTTTCATATCCTTTTATTAAAACAATTAACAAAAGGCTTGACTACTTGATCATTCCTCAATACGCTAGGTATTGCTTAGACATCTTTTTTCACACAAAAAAATACTTTTGGAATTTTAGTACGAACAGAAAAAAAGTGTTGGCAGGCTAAAGTTCAGCTTAAACATTTTATCTTTAAGAAAATTATCGTGATCGCCACGTGTTTGTACCCCAACAATCCAAACATTCTAGTTTTCAGTTTGTAGTTTTAAATGTCAGTCTTGTAAATAAATCTGACTTTTGTGCGCTTCTAAGAATGGGAAAGTATTAGTTTAGAGGTAAAGAATATAGGCTTAACATACAATTACGCTCATAGACGACATATACCCAATAGTGATGGAAGGTATTCCAGCCGGGTCTGCAGCTGTGTTAACAATAAAACTTCAGTTTCCGGATGCCGGCTTTATTTCATTTCATGGGTGAGCCAGCCCAAAAAACAAGTCACTTGGTTCCAGGACACCTCTAAAAGAGTGAAACCTATTTTGAATTTTAAAGCTGCTTGGCTATATAAAAAGTAGTCCGAAAAGTTTAGACACACCATTCCAGAACCTGAGATGAAATTCAACCCTGATCACATTCGAGAATTCGAGTTTACTTTTGAGGATTTAATAAAATCCCCCAAAGCTTTCGAGATCGTGCTTTATCCTTACCTGAATTCTCTCCCAATATTAACGTTTTGCCTTCGCTATATATTATCTTTCAGAGTCTGTATTTTAGTCGTTGTGATTCAGGGATGACTGTCTTCATTATTTGTATTTTGTTAACTTATCTCTACTGAATACATTTCACTAAAAATTAAACTGAAATTTTATATTTTTTACACTGAGGGAGGGGCTCTGAGGGGAATAATTTCTCTCAGGGCCTTGGTTATCTTTGAGCATGCTATACGGAGGGTCTTATTGAGGCAAGGAGTGATCCTGGGTCTTGAAGAAGCCCATGTTGAAGGAGGGAAGAAATGCAGAGGCCGGCAAATCGTTCCACAGCCGAGCTGTTGAACACAAGAACGAGTCGTAGAAACGACCCGTTCTCCAACTGTGTAGAAATGTTGAGAGTTGTAGTTGTTGGGAGTTTCCCGTCTTTGCACTCATGCCGAAGGGATGATGGCAATGACGCAAGTTCCTCTAAACACCTTCCATTATAATACCGGTAGAAAAAATACAGCATTTACACCTGACGTTGTGCTCGAAAGATTCCAATCCGTTTTTTAAGAAAGGAATATCTATCAAACGGAATGCCCGTTTCTGCACAGAGTCTAGGGTTTTTTTAAGGTATTTAGGGGCTCCTTACCAGAGGTGGCTAGCAAATTCAACAGTGGGGTTCATTTATGATTTTTGTCAAGGTCAGCGTTGTGTACTATTATATAATATATAGTATCTGCGGGCCCTGTACAGTGCGTCCAACTTTTGAGAGGCTATATTTACTCTGGCATTGATGAAGCCCCCGTGCCTCAGCTGGTCACTTGAGGTTACACCAAGCTCGTCAATGGAAGATTCGTTGGGAAGATTACTTCCGTTGAAAGAGACTAAATTATCACTATGATCCCTTTTAGTCTTAGTTTTCAGACATGATTGGGTCTTTGAAACATTATATTTGACGATGTTATTCTTACCCCAAGATGAAATTCATTTGATTTTGAAAATATTGTCCATTCTCTTCTTCAAAACCTTCCGAGCAGTTGTAGTTTATGTGCCTTCTGGGGTCCTGTCAAACAAACGATTGTCGTGAAATATACTGTCATCCGTGTAACAAGGTGTTGGTGCACATGACAAAAGGTCATTGATGTGCAAAAACAATGTTGGAAACAGAACCGATCTCTGTGGGACGCCAGCATTAAATTAATGTGAGGATGAGGTGACATCGTCAGCAACCGTCTGAATTAACGTCTACTTAAAATAGACAATCCACGTAGACAAATATGCGGGAAGTCCGTAATTTTTTTGTTGTTTTTGCTAATTGTTAAGTTGTTCATTTGTTCGAATATAATTCTTCTATCTGGTCCCCTCACTTTAAAATCCACTATGATTCCATTGAAAAATAGCAAACATAAATTTCTAAGATACATTAACTATAAACTCGGTCTACCTATTGAAACCATTAATTATAATTATTTAATGAAATAATTAAAATTATTACCACTCTTAGACAGAAAGCTTGTTTCCGATTTGATTTTTATTTTTAAAATTGTTAATGGTATTATAGACAACCCTGATTTACTTAGCTTTATTACCTTCCATGTACCTAACAGAAACACTCGATCCAAAATTATTTTTAATTGTAACAATAATATCAGGACTGAGTCATTTAGATACTCGCTTGTACCTAGATTGCATACAGTGGGTAATTCTTTCGCTGAAATAGTAGATATATTCAACTGCACTGAATCTAGTTATAATATTACTATATTAATATTAATATTACTGTTAATTTATTGCATTATAATATTCCTATTAATTTACTTTTGTTTTTGGGTGCTAATCATTTACTCCGTGTTATTTTTATGTCATTATTATTTTATATTTGGTATTACACAGTTATGTAAAAGCCCATAAGGGCGTATATAATTAAATAAAGAAAAAATAATAAAATGTTTTCAAACGTATTATTTAAGTTACTTCTAGGCATCAAAGTAGTATTCTTTCAACAATACATTTAAAGGACATGCAAGTGTTTTTGAAATGAAAATATTGTTTGGTTCATTTTATATGTTGTATGCAAAGTATTGCATCACAAAAAAAAACAAACTTTACATAACACACTCATAAATATAAAGAAGCAGTGTGGCATTTCGGCGATATGTGGAAATACTGAACGATGCTAGTGTGAACTGCAGTATATACCGCTGAAATTGCATAGTAAATTGTATCTTTTGTAATATTTAACTTTGAGTAATTTGTGCTTGTTTTCGAAAATGTAAAACGTGAAAACAAATGACGAGTGAGTATATAATATTATACGTTCCTATACACATAATTTCGTATGCATTTTAACGGGAATATTATACACGTTACAGTATATTGCTATCGTAAAATTGCATAATATTCTGGTGGAAGGTAATAATTACTCGAGTTGCTTAATTTTAAAACCGTGAATAAATAATACAACATCTTTTGAGTGTGAATGCATTTTAAGTAGCGCAATTATTTTTTTAAAACAATTTTAACAATTTTCGAACAACATGCATTAGAAAAGCCATTAGGATGTGACTGAGAACTCAAATTCATCCGTTTGCCAGACGGATGCGTTGACCAATTCTGCCATCGAACAGCTTTGTTATTGTGAGCTTTTTATCAAATATATATTTCTTGAAAAATCATCAAAACTGTTTCATCTACATATCTACATATTTTTAGCAATGTTTCCAACCCGAACAAAATTGTAACTAAGAGAATGTCAGAGAAAACATCTCGTTTTTATTTTACGAAAAATATTGACTATTTTATGATACAGGAAATAATATCAAAAAGTGTATTTATAAATTTCCATCTTTCAAACGAATACCGAGCGTGATATTAAAAAGAAATCTTGTTAAATCGTAAATTGGTGACTCTGGGGTATTTAGTGTTAACCGTTTCCCCTAGCGGCTCCCTCGCGTCTGAAATCTCTAGGTGGAGGGGGGATCGATTCCTCTACCGTCTGGTCTGTAATCAAACGTGTAGCCAACAATCACCTTGCGAAGAGCATGGCAAGGAGAAAAAAATTTGTGAGTTACCAAAAAATAATCACTGTGAACATAAAATGCGATAAAATGAGAAAGATTGGAGCTTTGATTGATTTATTTTTTTAAGTTATATAAAGCACGGTAATTTTGTGTAAATCAATTTATATTTTACGAAGGACAGATACAAAATAAACTACGTTGGCGTATTCTATTAATATATAGGTATGTAGTTAAGAGTGCTACATTTAATTATTTGTAACAAATCAATCTAAATTGCTACATAATAAATAGTAATTTGCTTTGGGTGAAATTATGTTATAATACCAGCAAATATATGCAACATAGCTTTAGTAATTTTTTCCTTATTTATTTGTACGTCTGTAGATTTGATTGAGAGTTTCTTGCGTAATATTATGATAACAATCACTCCTTTGACAAAATTAAATTAAACTTTTTGTTAACCTTCTAAAAAATTAACTATAATTGAATTTATTTCAGTCGTTCATAGTCAAACGGGGTATTTATGAATTGATAAATAATACAATTACAATAAAGGATAATTTCTTTATACCAATTGAGCATTTGTTAAAAATAAATTCACGGAAATCGTGTCGAAGTTTTTATATTTTTAATGAAAAAACACATATTCTGTTTTTTTTTCATTCTGTGCTATCTATATGTCATACATTATACTTATATATTGTAAAAAATATTCAAACAATTGAGGGCTATTGAACTATCGTATCTTCTTAGAAAAAAATTGTGTTTTTTCTCTGATTTTGTGTAAAGACCACTAATGTAACCTTAAGTCGAATATCTGGCCGTACGATAGTTGAAATAAAGCATTGTAAAGTAAGAAATTACCTTATATGATCAATGACTCGGCGTATGTTGCCTGCCCCGACTACGTAATGTATCGATAGAGTGTGACGTTCTCGCCCCGGCGCCGTGCGTCCAGAACGTCGCAAGTCCCCGCCGTAGCCGGCGAGCGGTACCGCCCCGCGAGGCGCCGGCCCTACGGCGTAGAGCGCCCCGTAGCCCGCAGCTCGCGGCTTGTAGTACGGCGGCGGGCGGGCGTCACGGCGCCAAGGACGCGGGTATGGATCGCCAAGTGGTTCGCGTCACGTGGTCCGCGCGGGTCACGGTCAGAGATTAACCCGATACGTGCCGCGAATAATGTAACGCCGTGAAATTAATTAAATTACGACATTATTTGGAAACTCGTTTTACCAATTGTGCAATTAAAAACAAAAAGTATGTTTTTCATAGAATTTAAAGGATTACAGTTGTAAAATTGTATTCACTGGAAACCTCAGACATTTTTCTAACTATCCATAGATTTTTTTTAGATACATAATGCTTGTATTAGAATGCTAGAAAGTTGTCATTTTTGAGTGCTGACCCTTAACGTCTTTAGAGCAATAACCAATAACGCTTTTGAACAGCAGGCTTCTTTATGAATATTTGAAATGAATCTATTATTTTTCCGAACACTTGTTAAAGTGAATGTATGGAACTACATATTGGCGTCCTGTCTTTTTTAGAGTTGACATATCGCGAATATGTATTTCACAGTTAACTATAACTTACGTAAAGAGCTGGAAATATGAAAATAGTTGTATTTTCACATAAATTCCCCTCAAAAAGCTATTGGGGCTTCAGTTTGTAGATTTTCTTCTTTGTGTTAAAGTATGTTTTGATTTGCTTTAAGTTCAATATTTATTAAAAAGATAATTAGTAAAAGTCAAGAGTTTGAATATATTACATTAAAATAGTTTTTTTGCTACATAGAAATATATTTAACGTTATCGTTCGTCGTTATTTAAGTAGATTTTTGTATAGTTCGTAGAGTTTTTGTCAAATATGGGATAATAAATGGTATAATTGTGCTTTTACCAAGAAATGATCTACTTCCACTTTTTCCTTTAGTTTTTCTTCTCTCGAGTTTCTTTGCAGGAAATGGATGCATGTAGAAATGTAGAGCATACACGTAATTTGTCTTCTCCTATTCTCCTTTCTCCAATCCACACAAGTGCGAGTTTTCTCGTCTAGAAAGGAGAGATATTATGAGATTATCACCCTTAAAATCTGTAACATTAAAAATATCTTCCTGGAGAGTTGAAAACGGGATGGTTTTTTTTTAGACAGTTATATTACATTATATAATTTAAAAGTGTAATGTGATCCCTTACTGAAACGATAAGTTTTCAGAACCTTGAAACTGTTTATTCTTGATTGATTCAGGGTTGAAATATGATTAATTCTTGTTAGATTCGTAATTAAAACGAAATTGATACAGTATTGATATAGGATTGATACTGATTAATACATAATTTATACCGGTCGATACAGAATTGAAACAACATTTATTGAGCCATTTTTAGTTAACTATAACAAAGAAAACTTTAGTAATTTCATTAATAATATTTAGTTTCGCATTCACTGTCGCACAAATTACGACAAAATAAAATACGATTCCCTTATTTTAGTTTTTATTAACGAGAGTTTAATCTATCGGTATGACATGTGTCGTTTAAATATGGCATTGTCTTTGTAAAAATAATTATAAAAATTCTTGGATAATTTACATAGCACTATTTTCGTAAAATAAATCTCAAAAGTGCTTTGAACGAACAAGATGTTTCTTTTTTTCGTGACATCATTATAATCCTGAATGGGATGAATTATTTTCCGTTATAAACTTTTGTTTTTATTGTCAATAGTATTCATAGCTAGGGGTGTGCATTAAAATTACTATTATAATGGGTAAATTTAAACGTTATTATTTTACTAATTGCTTCAACTTCTTTCGCTTTCTCATTTTTTTCAGCATTATATTTGAGATTAAAAAGTTAGCCGTTCTGAAAGGTGGTGTCTTAGAATAAAGTGTAGTCTGCTCTATAGGTAAATGCAAATGCATGTATTATTTAAAAACTGCCAAAATTCAAGACTGATAAATATTTTTTTAACACTTTCATTTTTACTTTGCCAAGTTTTGAACCAGTGACCCCTACCACAGAATTGAGGCCCCTATCGCTCTGCCGCGGCGCTCGTCAGATAAACTATTAATTTATAATCTATTTACTTAAAAAAGGTACCAGCTACCTAACCTCCATTCACTCAATTATCACATTTTTCCGTATTTACCATTCTTCGAAATAGCAAAAGGTTTTCATTAAAACTTCCCATAAGTACCGCTAAAGGCGTGTTCGATATTAGGAGGTGGCATGAAATGTTTTATGCGAACGAAACCTTAACATGATTACTTAGAACGATAACTCAGTGCTGCAAGATTTTGTTGTTGACCATGGATCAATAAAATTTCGTAATAAACACAAATGTGTCGCCAACCCTGATGTATGCCAGTAAGGCGTGTATCTCTCAGAAGGACGAAGTAGATTGAATGTTGTTAATATGAAATCCCTTAGACATATGTCGGATTATATGATGGCGACCGTTTTACGATTGGGGGGATCCGAAAATAATGCAAAGCCGATGTCAGCATATCTCAGATGGTGTTTACCTATACGTTGAAAAGATTGACGAAAAAAAGAGCGTCACGAGAAAAATATTTCTTGTAAGGAGTTTTTGACTTTCTCACAAGTAAAATCTTAGTCAAAGTCAATACATTTTTTAGTGAAAAACGTACAAAATCTTTGGAAATATGAACTAAACATACAGTTGGCGGGTGTACTATTGATATTAAACATAGCGAATGTAAGTTATTTTATTCAGTTGTGAGTGCTTTCATACAAGCGACGTATTGAGTTCCATACCAGTATAATTCTAAACTTAATGTCGATGTATTTAGGGTAAAGGCTTCCACAGTGGAATAGCTAATCGATTCAACCATCTTGAAAGGTCGGGTTGATCTGGCAAGATTTGCAATAAATGGCAAATCTGCCGTTTAATCCCTAATCAAAGGCAGGCATAGAGTAACATAATACTATAAATTATCCAAAACTTTACACAGTGTAATATAAGTATATTTTTTTAATTATTGGAAAAGACAAGCTTATCTTCATTCTGCTTTATTCTATTTTGCAATTATGGAGCATTTTGAAATACTTTTTTTCATCCGTTTAGTCCACAAAATTACGGAGCATCTCTTCGGTAGGTACATCAATGATCTCTTCAAACGAATAATGCAATAATAGGCACTACAAAATAATAGTTGAGAAAACATTTTTGGTCAAGGTGTCATCATCATCACAAACTATATGTTCACTGCTAAATGAAGACCTTCCGAAGCTACTGTTTCCACCCTCCTCAGTTGCAAGCTCTCTGCGCAGTAGGTAAAGCTAGTTTCATAGGGATCTTGGGCCCTTTAGACTCCTCTTTAACACGATTTAATGACGGAATAATAAGACCCGGTGATTAAGGAAGACTAAATTCTTGCAGCATGCCATTACTGCTCTGACGACTTGGATATGATTCATTGTGCTAAAACCTCCCATAAATTAAGGCTTGCTTTCTCGGCTGGTTATCGTCTAGTATAATTTGTAGAATTTATCTTTGTGAACAGAATGTACGGGTTGGAAATATGTTGATCGGTCGGTAATTCAATGTTTTTCTGCCTTCGATTTATTCTAAAGGGTCATTATCGTAGTGCATGAAAATAAAATGGATATTTTCAGTGTTTTTCAGCGCTACGTTTATGTACTTATTTTTTCGTGGAGTTATTCCTTTTTCATGGCTATAATTACATCTCTACTTCGTTGGCAAACATATTTTCCGTTAAAAAACGCAGTTCTTAAGATACAGTCCACCTAAATCAAGCGGCCGAGTGCGCACTTCGAATAGATCAAATAAATTAGTCGGCTCCGAGGATCGCACGATTGGCGGAGGTCTTCCAGCCAGATCGAGTTTATCTTCGATACCGAACAGAAAGCCGGGCATGAGAATTCGTGCGTAGTGTGGCAACGGGCTCTCGGCTAAACTACGACACCTACGCATGTCGAATTATTTCTCTCTGCGTACTTTCACTGTGTAACTATAAGAAACATTCAGAACGAGTCACAAATAATTTGAATATGGCGGTTGTTTCATAATACATTAAAACTTTTCTCAAATGTGCGTCCTCTTTATCATAAACTTTATTTTTTTTTGTGACGGTATCTTTCCCAATGATTTAACATTTATCTACTGATTTTCGTACTATTTGATAAACAATAATAAAATATGTATACTACCAAGCTTTCGCCAAGCAATACGTTCCTAGTCGACTGACTTTTGAATAATAAACAGAACAAAATGATGAGCTGAATATATTTTGGATGGTAAACATTTGCCACTTACATTATGGTTATTACCTATAAATAATTAACATTATTCTGTTTTTGAAATGGATGGGTGAGGAACTAATATTTTTTTAGCAAGTTATGTTTCATCCGCTGATCTTTCACCAGTAACAACTAGTGATAACATAGATGTTAGGAAGAAAATATGAAGGGGCACATAATTTTGTAAGGGAATATAATGACGACCTCCGTGGTCGAGCGGTTAAGATCCTACGAATTACGATCCTACGAGACTACGAATCTAGATGTCTCGGGTTCAAATTCCAGCATGCACATTTTTTTTTAGTAAAAATGTGTAATTTCGCATTTTATTACTATATTATATCAAATTTTAGTATATTTGCGACACCTTTCAGAGTTGTAGATACTCGGATACTTCGGAATCGAAACGTTGCTTAAAATGGCTTTAGCCATCTTTAGTGGCCAGATCTCAATAGCCACGTAGTTACCGACGTTTTTCTTCCCCATCTCCTTTTTTTCTCAGCTCCCTTTAGCGCCACAACATACCATAGGACACCATAATCCCACTGGCTCCGGATTGTTTGAATCGGTTAACTCTTTTGTAATATTCACATAAAAAAAACAAACTGATCGGCCATAGTTATTTATTCGTGATCCGCAGGAAATAATCATTTTTATGAACATATTATTTTTACATACTCGTAAAAATATTGAATAATAAAGTGGTTATAAACAAAGTGTATGTGTTATATTTATATTATTTTTAGTTTGGGCATTGAGGAGTGAGCACTTAGCTATAGTCTTTTAGAGCTCTACCGCAACTTGCACAGAATATGCTTGGCACAATGTGCCGCGAATTGTTCAACGGAATGTATTTTTTTCCAATGTCTATCCCCTAGAAATAAATGCTTTCATTAGCTATTCGTTGACATATTTAGAAGTTTTCAATAACAAGTATTCATCACCACGCCCGCCAGTGGCGCCGAATACTTTATAGATCTCATTCAAGTTTTACGGTCTAAGAAACAAGTTTATGAGATGTGAAACCAGTTCACCTATTTTTGAGTTTAAGTAGTTGTAATTATTTCAAGCTGATAGTAATAAAGCACCGACGTCATGCATTGGATGTTTAATAATTTCATGTATTCAAATTGGAAATGAAAGAAAAAATATTTGAAACTAGTTTTTGCACTCCAGTTTGGTGGTGAGGTGCATAACCCGTCATATTGAAATATATGCTTAACCGACAACACAATGCAAAAAATTAAAGTGATACCAAATACTAATTTATCAATAATATTCGTTCAAGCTTGATGTATCTCTGTATGTATGTACTGGAAATATAGATCTTTCATATCATTCGAAATGATTGGCGAATTATGGAGTCGTTATTCTTGTTGAGTTTTTTCTTTATGCCCCTTTATGAACCTTAGATGGTCTTCTAATCTTGTGTTTTGCGTATATGTTGTAAGATTTATTCAGTGGTTCTTTACGTCGATGATTTTTCAAAAAAATAAGTTTTAGAGATTTAAAAAAATATCATTAAGTGAATTTAAATATTATGCTTAAAAGCTCCTACAGGAAATGACTCTTTTCGAAGGAACATTTTCTGTCACTAGATCGTAATTTGAAATTTCTCGCTTTAACCAGCGAGTGAGTTAATTAGTTTCTTAATTAAAGAAACGTTTGAGTCTTTGTGTAGAGTGCTAACACTGGTCTACTTAGGTTCATTCAAGTCAAATGACTTTATTTTGCAGGGCTTTCAGTGCTTCAATATGTAGTCTAACTGTGTGCCCCAAAATGCGGGCATCGTATTTAAATGTAATCCCTACTTTTTAGTCATTTTCTATACGCAGCATGGGGTAGAGAGCTAACATTGAACTGTTTTTAGATTGGGCATGTTAATTAATGTGCCTTTGCCACGTAAGTTTTGAGTCCAGGGTGACTCTAGATATTAAATTGAGTTAATGGCACGCTTTGCCTATTGAAACGGATATTTAGGGACCGTTCCATCCTGGACGTGAGAATAGCGTGCCAGTTTTTTTTCTAATTTGTTGGGATTTTTTTATGAGCGTTTTCTGCTGAACGGTCGCTTTGAAAGCGACCTGAGATTTGGCTGAAAACATAAATTGGCATAAGAGTGTCGCTGAAAAATAGCGCTAGAGCACCCACATATGTGTTTACACTAAATTGTTTACGAAGGTGTAAGTAATCATCCATCAGGACAGTTTTTGGACAACAATTTGAAATGAGCACTAAAACGTGATCTCTTAAAATAGTCCTCGGGCTAATGTGCGTGGCGTTAAAAGTTAGGGATATTTGTTTTATGTAAAATATGTTTCAAACGGGATACGATAATTTATGGATTATTAGGATTTCATCAATACAAGTGATGAGTCTAATCAAATCAAGAGTTTCCTCTAGTAAGGTTTCTTTCCTGGTTAGGGAATATGGATTAAATCTGATTTTTAATATGTAGGTTCAAATGCCTAGTTGAATGGTCGAAAGGTTCGTAGAAAGGTACTTGCCTACGTAGGAAATAAAATTTAAAAAAAAATACAGTTCAGACTTGAAATTACCGCCGTAAATAGTCAGTGTTATCTATCTTTCCATTGCCATTTTCAGCCGCATAAAAATAAACGAATGTATTCAGAAGTTAACCACCAAATATTGTTTTAAAAATAATTTCAGTAGTGACGCACAACAAACAAAAACACTCAGCATCACACGAAACTTGCCGATTCCTTTTCCGAAAAGTTGACAAGGTTATCTTCAAAATTCGTATGTTTTTGTCTTTTCCAGTCTTTTT
Organism: Drusus annulatus; assembly: GCA_022651775.1. Classification (NCBI taxonomy): domain Eukaryota; kingdom Metazoa; phylum Arthropoda; class Insecta; order Trichoptera; family Limnephilidae; genus Drusus; species Drusus annulatus. The sequence continues at coordinate 76,534 of JAGWCC010000376.1, read as the reverse complement.
GTTATTCAGAAGGCTGCGAAGGAGGTAATCGAATTTTCAGGACGTGGCGAGAACAACCCTCTCGTGTGTCTCCCGCGGTCACTATGACCCGTGAGATAGGTTCACTCCTTTGTTCTGAATACCAAGTAAGAATGATGGGTCTTTGTCGCTTTTGACCGTAAAAGCGCAAGAACCTTTTCGAATTTGCCGATGTTATTGTTTAATGGTAAATAAGTATTTAACTGTCGACAATAATTGCGTACAATGATTAACAGTAGCAATTGGACAATCTTTTATTTGGTTTATTGTAGTTTTTTTTTTACGTAAATACCGCACTAGAGTCAATTGCTCTCAACCGTCTAGAGCCAGTGAGACTATGGCATTCTTAATAGGGGCGTGTTGTGAGGCTGAATGTAGTGGGTAGGGGGAGGAGATGAGGAAGGGGGAGGTTGGGAAGTACCTGGCTATTCAGAGCTGGTCACCAAACACGGCTAAAGACATTTCAAGCAACGTTTTAATTTTGAATGGTGGTCTTTCACCAAGGCGATACTAGAGTATCTACCACTCTGGAACGTGCCGCAAATATACTATATTTTATTTCAGATCAATCAAATGTGTTATGACAAATATTAATTAAATAAAATTTATTTGCGCACGCTGGGTTAGAACCCGCGACTTCTGGATTCGTAGTCGAGGGTCTTAGCACTCGACCATGCAGGCCGTCATTGCTTGTTTATAGATTTTATGTCGACTGCAAATAGGTAAAACCCTTCAAACTACCATTTTTGGAACTGTCTCTTTTAGGTGGTTTCGTGTCGAATAGTCTCCGCCAGCAATTTCGATATTTCCATGGACGTACATCTTCCATCGCGTAAACGTTAAAAAGCGCTGTGGTGTTTTGTATCTATGAAAACCTTAAACCTGATTGCATCCAGAGAAAAAACGAATTATTTGTTAGCTTGAATGGAAACGGTCTTTAGTTTTTCATGCGAAGAATTCTACTCTTCGCTGCGTTTTTGATGTTTGCGTAGACCTTTAAACGAACAAATAATGTTAAATGTACCCACGAAAAAAGAATAAAATCATACTTTATGGTAAACGTCTTAAATAAATCCAAAATCTTTATGTACAAACAAAAATACTTATACTCGCCCAAGGTGCCATCAATTTTCTGTTAGTTTTTTTAACTGGTTCGATTGAATGTTCTCAGTCAACACGTACTCGGATCAAAGCGTCTTTGAAGTAAAATTATTGGATTTTTTTATTATTTGGATATGTTTAGCTTCAAACATGTTGCTATACATGAATAAGCAATTAAAAAAAAAATCCATCATCAAGTGGTAAGCAGTAGTTTTAATTTTAAAACAGTACTTCTGTTTCCATAAAAAGGACAAATGTAAAAAAAATATGTACTCGTTTATCCTAATGAGATTAGAATCTCGATTGCGTCTCCGGTTCCATAGAACAGAATCCGAAAAGTTTTTACTCAAAAAGATTCCAGGAAATATTTGTTTCCCTTTGGCTGTAAATTACTTGGTCACGTAAACCACCCGACGTCTTTAAAAGGGTTTCTCTCAGGATGAAAAAAAAATCTTTAAATTCACGCCACTGAGACAAAAAAAAAAAATATTCTATTGACTTGAAGGAAAACGGTATTAATCTAGTTGGTATACTTCGATGAATGTCTTATATGACATTGTGTGGATAATTAATTGGTTTTGTTCAGGTTGAACCGTGACGTATGTTTAAATTGTTCACCTTTTTAAAAACCACTAACCTTTTAGGCTATCGAGTAATGGTTATTGTGTAAAACTATTTAAATTTGATGTTTACATGTGGTATCTATAATACAACTATTTGTTAGTTGTCATAACGATGTACGTAAGACAGTTGTTATTTAGTGTTACTCATGATGAACTCTTACATGTCCAAAAATGTTTCAAGCTGTCAAAAATGTTTTTTTAAGCCTATTTTTGTTTTAAGAATTAATCATTTGTTCCTACATTCATTTAAGATTTAAAAAGGGGTAAGTGAAAAAAGTTGAAATGACAAGGTATGCACGAGAATCTAAGTAAAACAAAATTACCTCCCAGCCTACACGTACGTTCCGAGGAAATAAATGATCAAATCAGATTTTCCTGGTATTTATTTTAAACTTCGTGAGCCTTAAAGTTCAATATTTATTTATTCTCCAGTATTCTAATGGAATGATAATATTTGAATAATTGTATAAACATTACATCCTGCTCAGTTTATTTTACCTAAATATGTATTAATTTCCTGAATTTTATCTGTAATAAGTAGTAAGTAAACATCGTCTTTGCCATTTGAGTTCTTAATTGATTTAGTGCCTCGTAGAAAAATTATGTTTTCGTTGAAAACATTTAGAATATCTCGTGAAATTATCAACAGGACTCAGTTCATACCGACTTTAATATTTCGCAAAACATCGTGAATATGATGTATTTTTTTAATTTATCAATATATACTTCAGTACCTTAATAAATAATTTAATTCGTAACTTTCATTGTTTTCTTAAAAAATTCAGGTATCATATTTATAACAAGAACATAATATCATAATGGTATTATATTATCGACATCCATAAAAAAATGGCGTAAACATATATATATATATATTAAGGGGGTTGCCGGACTTACCTGACAGATTTTAACCAGAGACGCCTGAATTTATTTGGAGGATAAAATGTAGATGGAATTTTTATCTCTGGTGACATTTAATTTTTTTGTTTGTTTTCCTTTCAATTATAATTATTATGATGGAAGAGGTGACAATAAAAAAAACATACCCACCTAATAATCAGATTTTTGGGAATTCGCATAAAACTGTTTGCATTTAAACATTTAACTAAAACTATAATTAGTGGGTTATTCAGATCTGGTCATTAAACACGGCTTAAAGCCTTTTTAACAAATTTTCAATTCTGAATTGTTGTCCTTTCACTAGGGTGATACTGAGAGTATCAACAACTCTGGAAGGCACCGCAAATAAACAACAAATAAGACAGTTGCTGTCGGGTTGGTGTGAAGTTACATACGTTTCGGCGTGCTCTGAATAGCCAACTTGGACAGAATCCTTTTTAATTAATTTCGGTGTGTGGAAATAAACAGCTAAACAACTCTTTATCACTGAAAATTAGAAATCTGCGGTATAATTTTATTTTTTTCACGATAATATGGACATATTCGTTTTTTACTCCATCAATACGGCTTCAGGAATGCATGTAAGTTAAGTATTATTTATTTTCTTTATACAGGGATGTTGCAATACATTCTAACTTCATCAATAAAATGTTCTATGAAAATGGAATGTACTGATTTATCTGAATATTTTCTAGTCATTTATAGTTGCCTTCGTATATTGTTTTTCAAAGGATTTGGAATTTTAAAGGAAGTTACCTGTGATGTTCTGTAACTTTGCATCAAAATTTCCATAGCTACAGAATCCCCAAAACAATAAATATAGCACATAGATAATAACATAATTATTAGAAAAAAGATGCAAGTTTTTTGGAAAAGAGAGTTTTCTGAAATTTTTAATCGTAAATTTTACTATCATTTTATGTTTTTGCGAAGTGTCACACACTGCGATGACGCTGGTATATTCAATATTATTTTTGAATTTAGTCATGTACTATTGAATGATTTCCCTCCTACTTTACTGGTGCGAGATAGTGTATTAATATCTAATGTTTAAATTAATAAAATCCTCTGAAAATAAAAAAGATTTTTTTTATTCTCGCTGTTTGTGCTTAGATTTTAAGATGCAATCTTGTTTTTTTTTTTATCTAAGGCGTATTTTTTGTTATCTCATAGGTGTCCTCCAATTCAGATTTGGGACAAAAGAGCAATAGTTCGTTGATGGTTTGCTCATGCGCTCCAGCTAAGCCTGGGTTGACCCTCAGAAGGGCGTACGACTGGTCTGAAACAACGTGTGGGGTGTTCGTTCACCCTATCCGCTCCATGTGTGCTGGTTACGGGGTAGGTTGTAGGTTGTAGGTTGTAGCTCTTACCAGAATGCCTCATCGTAAGGGAGAGATTCCCGGTAGAGTCAATAACAAATTACTTGTTTCCGAAGTGAATCATTCTTGCTAGCGAACAAACCATAATACAAAGACTCGAGACGAATTCTATGTAAATTTAATAGTTTATTTAATTCATTATTATATTTGCGAAACGTTTTTTGACAAATACTCTTCAGAACACCTTCGTGGCTTAGCGCTAAAATTACAAAAGTCGATACACCGTCACATAACTCGGTTTTGGTACACACTCCCTGTATCATTCACATTCATACATCGTCTTTTGAAAATTGGGTCGTCCTAGACTTTTTATTCCATGCACTTGTTACTTTTTAGTTATTCACTTTACAAGTAATTTATTTTTATATTTTACTGACACTGCTTTCTCTGCTCACCTACTGGACGTGTTTGAACCATCTAAGCAGCTCCTTCTTAATTGTTAAAATAATAAAAAGTCAACCATTAAAATAGTGCGGGTTTGAAAAAGGAGTTTTGTTTATTTAAAAAAGCATGTTTATTTGAAAAGTCAAAGGTGTTATTTATTACGTACTTGAAAAATGTTATTAATCATCTTGGTAGCTTCCATCTTGGATAAAATACTTGCAAATTTCCAAGATATCCTAACTCTTCGGGGGAACATTTTCACTCCTCTCATTTCTTGGTAACCAGAACTAAGTATAAAATATTCCAAGTCGGTTAAGTATATAATGGATGCCGACTTGCGAAGATAAGCTTCCACACTTTTATCTGGAGTAGAAGAAACCTTTCTATGCCGCGAGATTTATTCACTGACTATTTCATTTAAATATTATCTCTCCAGTCTTACTCTCTGTTAGAAAATGTGTTAAAAACTCACATTCGTAATGGATAATCAATATACAAAAGTCCGCGAACTATCTTTGCACACAATAGACTTTTTTCGTACATTGATATTAGTGTTTTCAGAGACTATCTAAGTAATTTTACACAAAACCCGTGTTCGAAGTAAATAATAGTGTCGGAATACTTACATTATGTATAAAACATTTTATGTTTCTAAAATAGTAAATATAATACAGAAGAAATATGTAAGAAAAATATAAAATACATCAGATTATGTAGATTAAAATTGATTTTAAAAAGTATATTTTGTTTGAAATGTCCCACGAGTTGGTTTTACAACTTGAAATGGGCGAAATGATTTCTATATTTAATCTTTATAGAAGTCTTCGTAGTAAAAATGGTGTTACTTGAAATTAAAGCAAGAAGAGCCCTTTTAGTTTTTTTCGGATTACCCACGGCTTGTCTGAAAAACGCCAGCATTCTTATGAACAGGGGTCTTATGACGGACGAGGACATCGGCAGAAGCATGAATGCGGGGAATTCATTTAACGGGGGACTGAATGCAGTAGTCGCTAACAAAAAAGGTCATTGGAAGCAAAGATAGCAGTCCAAAGTGAATTTCTTGTATGCGAGGCACGAAGCCGGTGGAGAATATACGAAAGTTTTCTACTTTAATAAGATCTCTAAGGCGTGTGGATTTATAATGCGCACGTGGATGTATGAAGAAGTCGAAGATGTAGTCGTAAAAGACATAACATAATCAATTTAATGCTATACAACGTTGGAATTATAATCGCGTAAAAACGAAACATATAATTTTTACAAAAATCGATAAAAATGGCTCGATAAATTTGACTAATTACGTGACTTAGGCTAGGTCAGGTTCCTTCGTTTGTTTGGGACGAGCATGTATGAGGCAATTTATGAATGTTGATGTGGCAAGGAATGTGCGTCAGCCTGACTGGATATCGTAGTGAGACGTTTCAATAACTCTTTCTATCGCTTCAGGTAAGTGGAAAGTTAGGTTTAATTGCGAAAAAGAGAAAAAAACCCCTCCTTTTTGTGTTTTATTCAAATTATAGGTATAATATTTGGATTAAGACAACAAAAAAATTATCTTTTCAATACGTCATAAATTTATTTTAAACGTAGTTAGTTGGTACCCTTGGCGAGATTAAAACTAGATTCACCCAACTAGCTTCCTAATTAATTTTTAAAAACATGATACTCAATTAAATACACACTTGTTGATCCAGCGTGACACATAATTCATTATTTTACCGTAGTTTTCGTTGAAAAGTCACTGAAATCTTGGAATTAATGAAGCACTACGGGTATTTTAGAATTAACGATGTTGCCAACATTCTATTTTAACGTTCATTTATTTTCTTCAGGTCAGTGCAAAATCTAGGCGTTTATTTTTTAGTACGTATTTTTTTAAACTAATAACAAAAATGACTTAATGCGTACGTGTGTTTTCGCAATTTCAATTCAAGAAATTGATTGGTTATAAGTTTTCAAATTACAGCAATACGAAAACACCATAATATAACATGTCTTATTCTCTGCTTACGTGGTGTGTGTCGTTCGGCTATGCAGCTAACCATATAATATTAAAATTGTTACATATTATTATCGTAAGTAAACATTGCGAAAATGCAAACGTTACGCTAAATATATATATATATATATATATATATATATATATATATATATATATATATATATATATATATTACTATCAATAATTTACGAATAATTAAATTTTTTCATAAAGTTTTTGGATAGAGACCTAAAATCTTTTATATGAAGTTGGTTACTTTGAAGACCTAAATTTAAATAAAGTTACATCACAAATCACGCAGCATTAAGTAGGCGTTCAGTAAAAACAAATTTTATAAAAAGTATCTTTTTCTACATTTTTTATCGCCGTTCATTTTTTTTAAATCACAACACTCAGACGTAGTAGTCACAAATCCAGATGTATGGGCCGTGTGGAAATCAAGCACGCAACCTCTAGATTCAAAGTCAATCCCGTAGACTACAACGCTACGAAGATCTTCATATTATTCTGCCTTGCGATAGGAAAAATATTTAAAATATATATTCAAAATAAATAATACTCACGAACACCTCATTACCATTCGTTTGGTCGATTTGCTTTACGGTTTTCAAAAATTATCATAAACATTTGATATACGATTTCGGCTTTTATTAATTACACGTAACATAACACATCGTTTCCTTTACATGATTTTAAAACTGAAACTTTGATGTTTTTGACACAACACAAATTTAACGCAATGATGAAATGAAGGAATCGAGAAAAAGGCTCAGGTGACTTTTAAATACAATTTTATCACTTTTTATTCCTTTACGATTTTTTTAACTAAACAATCACATTTTTAAATGCCCACAGCAAAAGTTAAATTATGTAAACAAAAAAGTGTTTAAATACAGAAAATTCATAATCTGTTATAGATTAAGAACAACTGTGATAAAGCTTGAACAATAATCTCCGTAGAGGAGAGGAAGGATATGAGTATTTTGTTATGAGTCAGAGCTTTAACCATTCAAAATACTTGATCCAAAGTTGAAATACCAACCGGTTAAATAAACCATGTTAATGTATTGTTATAAGGTATCCTTAACATTCATCGAATTCTTTACGCCATGAACTCCAGCCATTTGCACCCAGTTTTTTATATTGCAGAGATACGTAGCCATGAAAAGTTCTCTGATAGGGAGGGTAGGTTGGGATACAGGTGGATATTGGGTAGCCAATTTTCTAGCCAATCGGTTTACCTTATATCGCTTGCCGACCTCCTCTAACCTTCTCGAAAGGGTTTATTTATTATGAATATTTTATACCGTGATTGAAATAAATAAAAACTCATGTACCTACATGGAAATATTTTTTAAAGTTCAACCTCCTTATAATATGCATTAAAAAAATATCGCACAGGACGTATGTATATATATATATATATAATGTTAAATAGCTGTCAAATAAAATTACTAATAAATAAGTGTTAGGGCTATTCATGTTTTTATAATATCACACGTTTGATTTGTGATCAACATGTGTAATTTTGACTGTAAAAAAATCTGGATATTTTGAGCGCAAATTCGAAAAAAACTGACTTAACGCCTTTGCGTTGGCGAAAAATAACTTTATAATCCAAGAAAAATAATTTTGAAATGTGCGTTTATTTTTATATTTACGAACTTGCTGAAGCAACACATCCATAAAGTATATGTCACTGAGTGGAAGCTACTTGCTGGATCCAAACGCTTTTGAAAACATTTCATGTGCGGTTGTGATTGAGTAAAGTGTTTATTTTTCGTTTCCGCCATTATAGTCCAGATATTTACAATCTCGCACTTTTACATTAAATTTGTTAAATCGACCCATAGAGTGATGTGTGCAGTGAACAGTGATTTGTTAATTGGTTTGAAAAAACAAGTTTATTTGTTGCATTTAATTCGTTCGCCCATTTATCAGAATTTAATGTATTGTTTGAATGGTACAAAGATTATTGAAGTAATTCAAAATTATTCGTGCCCGTGTGAAACTTGGTTATATTGATACGTTTTTAAATTGACTCTTAATGCAAACAATTATTGTGTTGTGCATTCTTTAGATAACCCTTTATTGATATCTCACTAATCAATTGATTTTGGCGTATATTGTTTTTTTTTAAACAGTATTTTTACTCTGTTACGAGTTTCAATTTGTCTTGAAGATAATTGTTTAAATTCTTTCTTTATCGCCTTTAAGATGTAGAACTAACCATTTAGTTTAATTTAAATATTTGTTAAAATAAATCGTAAACATAAATGATGTTAATAAACAGATTTTTCCCAAAATTCAAAGTTTCATAGTTCTTGTTATTTGATTAAATTAATTATTTCAGTTCTTTCATTATTACATTATTAAAAAACAAAGCAATATATGAGCATCTTCGAAATTATATGGAAATCTATATATTTCCAAATCAACTGAAAATAAAATGATTAGATTTTAACTGCTTTGAATTTACTGTCGTAGAAAGCAACAACTATATATTTGAATATTACGTATGAAATCAAAATTTTCTTAGTTTTACACCAATAACTTTATTTTAATATTGCAGCATCCCGGTTTCAGTTTAATATAGGTACTGCCCTGATGAGATTTGGTTAAAACAAAACTGTTAGGCTACGATATTAAAATTAATTTTGCGATGTAAAACTATGTAAGTAAGTTATTACTAACGATGAGAGTTCGAGATGCGGGGTTGTAATATTCACGTTCTAACGAAAAAGTGTTATTTAAGTACGATCGAAATTTTCGCTTTTTTCACTCGGCTGCTTTTACTCTCTGCATTGGTGACTCAACAAATGTGCGCTTTGAAAACGTTTGTTTGCCGAGGGGGGTGGACCGGTTATGTTATGATATGTTTACTGTTTGCGTTGCTCGGAGCGAGGTGGCCTGGTATCGGGGTGGTCAGACGGTCAGATGTTCAGATGGTCAGGTGGTCAGGTGGTCAGGTGGTCACTGGGCAGCCAAATGGCCGCGATACGGCCTGTTTGCGCTGGCTCGCCGGGTTAGCTGACGCGTAAAACGTGGTTTCTGGACTATAATGAGCCGAAAGTTTACTCTGCTCGAAGTACAGAGACGGCAGAACTATTATACATGTTTGCTATTTCGCGAACTTATTGCATAACATTTAAGACGAGTGATAAAAATACGTAATATAGTCGCCGGAAAGGCAAAAGGGCTGAAGCGCCATTTTAAGAAGTTTACATCAGAGTACTCTAAAATTTTTTTGTTTTACAATTAAATCCAGAAGCCTTCAGAACTCAATGCTCTCACTGAGTTATCTGAAGCGACAAAAAACTAATAAAGTCCCAATCTTGTGTCGCTTGAGTCAAGCGTTCTCCCAAATAGGAAATATATTTTGGATGGCTGAAGGGCCACAAAAGTCTTCAGAATCAAACGAAAATCATAACATTCAAATTGATTCTGAAGATACAGAAAAAAAAACCGATCAAAACTGCATATTCAACTCATTTTTGACCAAAATTTCGCTTAAGCCCTTTCGCCTTTCCAGCGACGATATTTTATTTTTACTGAAAAACCAAATCACAAAAAACTTCCGAACGGTGAGTTCTGGCGTCATAAATTTTGCATAGATTTTTCCGTCTAAAATTTCTGGTTCAACTATTATCAGCTCACTACGTAATTTCTATTTTGTTCTACGTACCGTTGGTCTGTTAAAAAAAATACAAGCTATTATTGTTCTTAATTTTATTATTTGTTTAATTAGAAATAATAAATTAAGAACAATAATAGTAAATATTTTTAATAATTAAATATTTTTCCAATAAACCGCTCTGTTATTCCCATAATTTCATCAATTACTCCTTCTCCTTCCAACTCCTAAATATGTATATTTATCTCAGTATTTTGTATTTCAGATTAATTTAATATTGTCCTGATGATGGAAGGGTACTTCCGAAACCGGTAGACAAAATATTAAATAAAAAAAGTGGTTAAAAACAAAGTATATATGTTCTATTTAGAAAAAAATAGTTTTCATACGGGGTTATTCCGGGTAATGAAGAAATTATATTATCATTGATGATTTATTCTAAAACTTCGTATAAATTGTGTATATTGATTATCTTGTAGTAACAAACCATAAGTACAATATATTTCAATTATTTTTCATCGCATCATAAAATTTTCATCACTATAAGTTATATCTATAAGTTGTTGTGTTCATTAATTTCCCCAAATATGTTATTATTTACTGACGCTATCTGGATAACAAAATCACTATCCCGTTTTATCCATTAACGAGTATTGAAACTAGTAGAAAGCACAGTGTCAATTGCAAAAGTGTCCAAAATTAACCATAGTTCTTGTTTTTTTAAACATTCGTAGTAATTATATTTAATTTTGAAGTGGGTTTGAGTATTAGTCGCCATGAGTTTGAGAGCATCCATGCGTCTCTTAATAATTCAGCGCTCGCTTTTTGTCTGTGATACGGTTCAGATAAGAACCTCGCATGGAATGTGGCAACTGAAATATTATCTAGACCCTAATGAGAGTGTCGGCTCCAAAGTACTGTACTTGTCATTCCTTAGTATAAAGGCTTTTTTCGGAGGTTTTGTTTTTGTTCTTTATAAAATATGAAGTTGAGAGGAGGCCTTTATAGGCGTACCGCTGATAGCTCCATTGTGACCTCTCCATCCTTCTGATAAACGACGCTTGTAAATGATACGGGTCGCAGCGGAGCTCTTAGCGGCAGGACATTGTAGGTACTTTGTACCAAACAATGAATGCTATGCACGATAATCTGGCAAGCAACATTTATTGATATATCTTTCATTTCGTATAAAATAAAACGAGTGAATCCACTTATCACTCTCATTTCTTTACAATCGGTATACAAAATCATATCTCACCATTCGAACACGGAATACTAATCTCTGGTCAATATTAGAAAATACCTAAAATCATCTAAAAATAAATAAAAAAATTTAAAAACCTAAAAATACCATAACCTTTTAACATTCTCGTGAAACTTTTCCTGTCGTAAATACTAAAAAAAATACATACATTTTTACTTTTGAGGAAATGAAAATTTTACACTGCACTCTGATCAGTACGGTACGATAAAAGTTTTGTGTTCCATTACTCAACTTTAAAGAATGTTATTAATCCTGATATGTACAGATAGAAGTATGTACAGATCATTTTACTGAGCTATACTTATTCCAAAAAGGGAGTAAGTCGGTTTCCGTTGTTAGTTTCGAACTGGTTCTTCAGACGTTATCCGAGCTATTGACAACATTGACCACCTCGTCGGTAGTTAACTAAACCGTAGTTTAACATTAGAATGTTCTGTATAATCAACGAAGACCTTACCTTTGAAATTATCAATATATTTTTCTCTTATCAATTAAACTGAACTTTTTTATTGTATATATAGGCGGCACATTGATACCTAAGAAGTGTCGAGCTAGATCTTAATAAATGTAGAAAAAAACTTTTGTTTTTGAGTTAGAGAATAAGAAGTGTCTCTTGGAGATCGGACAGTGGTGAATGTTAAACTGTGGTTCCTCAGTTGATGGAGTAGTGTCCCCAAAGATAGCTTCATCACGAGGAGTCTGGAGCGCGGTCACCGTGGCTGGGATGAACCAGCTCCGGGTCCCCGAGCTGCGGCTGGGCGGGCTGCCCTGCCCGCCCGCAGGGGGCCCGCCGACCCTAGGTGGGTCTACTAGACGCAGACATTCTTGGATTTGTGGGTAAGTTATTATTTGCCAGTTTAATGGCTATCTATGGTCACTCAACCAAACTCAAACATTATGTTGATAATTTTGTATGCGTTATTATGTACCAGTTTAACGAATATCCATGGTCACTCAACCACCCTCAAAACATCATGATGTATACGGGCGTGAACCTAGTTTGATAGTCGATATAACTCGAAGATTCATGTACCACATACAATAAAGATAATGAATGAATAAACTTTAAAGAATAAATAAAAAATCTCCCAACCACCATGTTTGGATTTGTGTGTTATTACTTGCCAGTTAAGTGGTCACATTCATGGTTAGGTATGTAAGTAAACTGAACTATCGTATTTAAATTTTTCGGTAAGTTTTTGTGTCTCCGTTTAATTTTCATCTATCGTTTTGAATGTGTGAGTAACCCCAGACCACCATTTTTGGATTTGTGAATAAGTTATGATTTGCCAGCTAAATGTTTACCCAGGGTCACTCAACCAAACTCAATCCGTATCCTAATCATTGTGTTTGTAATTTTGGGTAAGTAATTGATTGCCAGCTTAAAAGTTATCCGTGATCACTCAATCAAACTCAAACCATCCCTGAATCACCATGTTTGGATAAGTGGACGAGCTATTTTTTTTTACATTTAAATGGTCATATTCGCAGTCGAGTGTGTTAAATTAACCCTAGCCCACTATGGTTGGATTGTAGATAAGTTTTTTTTATTTACCAATGTAATAGTTTTTCATGGTTGAGTGTGTGAGCAACTATACTGTATTGGATTTGTGGGACGCCAGTCACCATTTCAAATGCGATTATCCCATTTTATTTCGGTATCTGGAAAGGTGAGTATTTTTATTTACTTAATATGAAGTACGAAAGCGTGTTTCAAAAAATATTTGTATTTAATACAGGGTGGCAGTGAGACGAAGTGTTCGAGATATTTTCAAATATAGGTTTGTGTATTCTAGTTGTAGCTTATTTGAAACATTTACGGGATCTCTTAACATCGGGTTCTTCATAATGCGTTACCGGCATTTTATTACAACGTATTTGTAAAAATCCTTACAAAAACGTCAGTCACGATAAAGCCCCAAAAATAAAAATTTAACTGAAATAATACAGTAATGCTCGAACAATGATTAATTATGTCATGACATGTCAAATAGCTTCAAAGAGTAACAGATAATTTGCTTGGTTGTCAAATGCGTCAATTCCGTGTGTCCCGGGGGTTCCTTCTGAAATTTTGCCATTATTTTTCCCGTTTAGAACATTATTATATTAATCACATATATTTTATTTTGGAATTATATTAGGCGTACAATCTTTTTGTTTATCGGCATATGTTTTTATTTCTGTATAAGTCATATTTACTACAACATTAAACATATTTTGTTGGTTTTCGGATACTATAATTATGTTATATCTACCTCAAATGCGCACAAATAGTTGACTAACCAAACCAACTAGTGTTATTTTTCTTGTTTACAGGAAAAAGTGAACATTTCAATCTGTTCTCCTCAGAAATGTAGTTTCAACACATTTTTTTAACTCAAGACCACAGGTTTATTTATCAACAATAATCAAGGTTAACAGCTAATATGAAATATTTACGGCCACTGTTGATCTGGTTGTTATAGCATAAAAAAAGTTTCTCAACGTATCCTTCTCATATAGTCTAAAGTTTACAAGGTTCACTGATAGATCCGAAATTCTTCGGACCACGTACAAATAAGTAAGTATCTAGAATAAAAATATTAAAAAATTGCAGAAAATGAATCCAGCGTAAACGATATTTTTCTCAAAGGTGTCGTATTTGAAATTTATTGGGCCGTATATTTCATAATAAACTAGTTTGACTACCCGGCCAGGGTTTGAATTTTAAATTGAAATTTTATGATAGTCAAATTTATGGCAATGTTTCATAGCTCATAATAGAAATAGTGAACTCAACATATTTACGGAGACCAGGAAAAACGAACAGTGTAAATTTCATGCCGTTAGTGGGACAGATAAAAAGATTTTCTCAAAGTTTCATAAGGGTAAGAATTTGTTACTTATCTGTTTGTTCCTTTGTTGCACTGCGAGTTCCTTTGTCTAGGCAACTCGCGCTTCAAAAGTTTTCTTCTTTACCAATGAGAAGATGCTTGACATCTTAAGCTGGTCAGTATACATTGTACCTGGCAAAGGACTTGGAAGTTCCATTACGTTTATCCTTTGATTTAGTTCGATTTGGTGAACTTTGTTGTCATGCAATTAATATAATTAAAGCCATATAATTAAAGCTTTCTGATTAATGGTACCTATTATCACTAACTAACTGAGTCGATCTGCATTGCTTCCATAAGCACTTAGGGTATAGGCTTTCACCTTATTCCTATCAAGGCAGTCCTGTACTATTGAAATTCATCAAGGTTGTTATTGAGGGTCTCTTGGCTCCGTAACGGGGCTTCCCAGGTGTCTGAATATTTTTCTACATCATCACACAGTTTTTGATGGGTTTTTAATTGTTTCCACTTCGAGCTAAAAGGCGATTGTAACACCTAGAATTTTAGCCCTGATTTATGTTTTTTTAAATTTTTTTTAACATCTTCTGTGTTTTCCATGTGGTCCCATTTAGGGTATACCATAAGGTTTAGGTAAAAATTTTATTTGTGGCAAAGTTTTCCAAACTGCAAATATACCTTTGATATATTGAAAGGCATTCACTGGCGTCGCCACATCTTTGGTCATGGTCGACAAAGTGTAAGGGCTTTGAGTCGAGAGGTTGCGGGTCAGTTTCTTTATATATCACATGTGTATAAACTATAACAGATTTTTTTTTATATAAAATAATTTTATTTTTTTTACAATAATATTTAAGGTAATTGTTACAATTTTTGCAATTAATGTCTTACTTTTATGTTATATTTTTTACACTCACCACATTCTAATCCACTATCCTTTTTTTAATATTAGGGCATTATTTCTATGTTTGAGTTTAAAACTTCCATTTAAACCCCAAAAAAGTGTGATAAAATCTCAATAATACCAACGCACCGAGATGTCTTTGTGGTTTTTTTCTCAACTACTCTGTTTATATTGTTGTTATTATGTACCGAATATATCAAAAATATTTCAAATATATGAATGTATTTTTTATTTTTTTTAAGCCGCAGTTAAACAACTGGTTAGACTATTATGCTTCATTACAACTAAAGGTGATTTTAAACACATTGTTAATATCAATACCCATAAAACATTAAAATTTGGGACATTGATTAGAAGAACTTCAAGACACCTCGATTAACATTCAGTTAAGGCCCGGACAACCTATACTGGCTCCTCCAAATTGTCATTATTTCGTAAAGTCAAGAGTCAAACTGAGTAAATCTTACAAAAAAAATGATAACCGGGTTGTTCCTTATTGTAATATTTATTAGTTTAGTACGGCTGAGACATACTTTTTTTTATTTTTTTCGATAGTGCAGAACAAAGGGTGCCTGTTTATTTAGTAGTATTTATACAAGTGAAGAGATTTATTCTTTTGTTTTTAATTTTACTTCTAATTCATATTTGCGAAAATCAAAAGGTAATCTCCTTCCCAGAAGAATCCATCAGCAGACATTTTTTCTATGTAAACATAAATATAAAATTCATTGTTACCAAACTACTTAATCCTTTTGCCAAACTACTAAATTGTAGTTTAATGGGATAGAACGGAAAGAACAATGAAAAATATATATATGAAAAGTAATTTGGACCGGTCGGTAGCTGAGTGGACAAACGCGTCGGATTCCCACCCGGGCGTCGTGTGTTCAATTGCTCTGCTGGCTAAGTCATCCATCATTGCACAAGCAACATCTTTCGCTTCTTATGGTGGCAGTAGGAGTTTTACAAATATTGTCAGGTTATTCGTAACCCGGGAATGTTTGACTTTCTTAAAAACAAATAAAAATTGTAGTGAGTAGGAGGTACATCCAGATTTAAATGGTTTCATCAAATAAATTAGCTCTACTATACGAAAAAAATCCTCACTAAGGTGTGCTTATATTGTGATATTGATGAACTAAATATATCAAAATAATCTGAGTATTTGTTTCCCAGATGTTGAATTCGTCGCTTAGGAGCATAATATTGTGAGGTTAAAGTAGAATTGTCACAATAATATGGAAGGTACCATCCTGTAACTGTCCTGCCAGGTACATGAAATGCAATTAAAGATAATAATTTTGGACTTAAAACATTAAATTAACAGTTTCAGCATACTTCCTGCGTTTTTCACTATTATTTATAATTTTAATTAATTCCTACCTATTTTTCGGAACAATTATTTACTATTAATATTATTAATGGTTGTGTAAAAGCCTCATAGACGTATGTACAAAATCAAGAAATTAACAATATCTACATTATTAATGTAAGTAAAGTGAAAAACAGGCATAATTAATGTTCTATAAGATTCGGTCCCCACTGGCTACTAAAAACATAAAATTACTATTTTATTAACTGTTTATTGTCGTAGATCTTTTTCTTTTTATATTAAATCTGTTCATTGAAAATAATTAATTATTTCTATTTAAAAAAATAAATAAATATATATATATATATATAAATAAAAATAAAATCTGCGGTCTTATGCATGGTTATTATATAATTTTCATTAAATATGTCAAACCACAAAGTCATTGTTTTCTGCGAAAATTATTATTTACAAGGATTTGCATATATATACATATTTATATATATATATATATATATATATATATATATATATATATATATATATATATATATATATATATATATATATATATATATATATATATATATATATATATAAATATATATATATATATAATATTTAAATATAAAATATATAAATATATATATATGTATATATATTTATATGCAAATCCTTGTAAATAACAATTTTCGTAGAAACAATGACTTTGTGGTTTGATAATAACAATTTTTTATTTTTATTTTTATGACCTGGTTTCGCTTAGCCTAAGCATCATCAGAGGACAAATTAATCAGTTTAATTTTGTACCCTGATGATGCTTAGGCTAAGCGAAACCGGTTGGTCAAAAAAAGAAAAAGAAAATCTGTGGTCTTATACAATGTTATTATTTCATTTTCATTTATAATAATTAGTTTCGCCATAAAAATTGTTAATTGTTTTGGAGTGATGCATGAAAAACGCGAATTAAAAAAAAAATGGGTCAATTGACATCTGATGACCTCCGTGGCGAAGCGGTACGTTTCGTTTTCTCTTAAGCCTCACAACAATCCCCAAATTAGAGATGACATAGAGTCACTGGCACCAGGCTATTGAAACTATAAAACGTGTTTCAATTAGAAATGTACAGGTATATGATATATTTTTACTGGACAGCTATGATACACTAATAGAGCTAATTTCATAGGATAGAACCGTAAAAACAAACGGGTGAAGAGAAAACATGTTTGTCGTTACTCGCCAAATGATAATTCGGGCTATAACTCGCTAAGAATGACGATAAGTATTTACCAGAACTTCTGGCTTAACGTCTTATCCCCCATTGTATGACAAAGATTATTTTAATTACTATCGTAAAATTTGAGCAATCGAACGCATCGTCTCAATATTATGATACAGCTCTTTGGAAAACTTATTCTGTAGCAGGTTCATGAAAACACGATAACAGAAGATAATCCAGAGGGACTTAAAGATCATTACACATTTGTCCACAGATAACGCAATTTTGTAGTAAGTGACGCCACAAGTTAAAAACAATACAATAATCGATTATCATCTTGCGGAATTAGGCTACGCGATAACATTAAAAAAACTCGTTTTTTATATTGTTTTTTATAATGAATACCACACTGCTCCTAACTCTCTAGAGCCAGTGAGAATATGGCATCCCCAATTGGGGTATATTGTGAGGTTGAAGGTAGCGGGAAGGGGAAAGAGGTGGGGATGATGAAGGTTGGAAAGTACCTGGCTATTCAGATCTAGTTACCAAATAATTTAAAGTCATTTCAAGCAACGTTTCTATTCTGAATGGTGGTCTTTTACAAAGGCGATACTTTAAGTATGTACCTCTCTGGAACATGCCGCAAATAAAGTGTATATTTTTCATATGAATTTAATTAAATTAAATTTTCGCACACCGGGTTTGAACCCGCGACCTCTGGATTCGGGGTCGTCGAGACATCGAGTTACTGTGTTCATCGCGTAAAATTAAGAGGACATACCAGTCTAGCAATAAATCGACGGGCGTTCCAAAAAAGGAGATTTCAAAATAGAACAAAATGCATTTGAATTCGTTCTTGTTCTTTTATCGTAGATTTTATCGTAAATTACCGACAAATACAGACACTCTCTATTTACAGGTATGTGAAGCCAAAATGTAAAAAAAAAAAGATTTCCACTAAGTCGAAATAAATCAAAAAATCACACTGACGATAGTCACATATCCGATGTCTCTATCTGCCGACTTTCGAGCGACCACTGAACCAAAAACGACCATAGTCAAAAGGCGGGATGAAATAAATAATGTTCGCCGCATGTCGTATAGGAGGGGCATGGGGCCGAGTTTGATGTAGCAGTCCAGGAAGGGTGTTCTGCCCGAGGTGTTCATTTTTATTAATTCTGATGAACATATTACTATAATCTAAAATGTTTAGGAATATTTGGAAAAGTAACTGATCCATCGCACAGAAAAATAAAATCTGATCCTTACCATTTACGTTATTCCTAAAAAACTATTTGGAAAAATTGGAAATCGTTTTGCGGTATGAATGTGAATGGTGGGGGTCAGTTTTTATTAATTTAAAATATAAATTACTTACATACCGAGTGTGCAACCTAGGAAAAAAATGACATCATTGTTACAGATTCATAAGAATTACTTCAGCTGTGAATCTCGGGTAAATCCTTACAATATGTATTTTTTTTAAGTCGGTTCAAAACATCTAAATCCCCTTCTAAAATGCATATATCAACCAAAAATTTAACTGGTGTTAGATATGGCATTTACCACATCATAAAAACAAATTTTACAATTTCTGCCAAAGTTTATTAATACTTAAATAGAAAATTTTATTTTTACTGCTTAATGTATTTAACATGAGTTATAAAAAATAATCACGTGCACGAAATATTAAAAACAATTTTATTTAAAAAAAAAATCATTGAAAAAAAGGATAAACACTTGCCACAAAAAAAAAATAAGAACCTACTTATCAAATAATTTTTAACAAAACAGTCTAGAAAACATCAATAGTTCAGAGTTTTTTGTATCTTTATTCCACCACCACTATAATTACATTTTTGCACATTCATTTACTAAGAAATTTAACTTTTTAAGTGTTTTGAAAAAAAACGATAATAAGCTTTATTGACTTAACTTCATTCTGTAAAATTGCGCGTATGCATTACGTTGTGATTGTTCTTATATTTAGAAAAGAAACATTAGATTAGATCACTAATTTAACCTTTATGTGACTGAAAAGGTACCCGGTACCCTTTTCGGTTTTCAACATAGATTTTTTTAATGTTCCAGTAAATCTTACCGGCTGCAACTTCCTGAATTCTCCACAATAGTGAAAATAAACAATTGAACATAACCGTTGGATATGCGAAGGGTGGTCTGTTAGCGGAAAACGCAGTATAATTTACAACATCTGATGACTGAAAGAGTACCCGGCACCCTCATGTGTTTTATATTGAATTTGAAGCTTGTCTGTATTTATTTATCATTATATCTTATTTTAAATTATAAATATGATGTACTGTTGTGTTCAAAGTACGTCACCTATATCCTTAATACTATTTTTAATCATCTATTTAATTAAAAACCCCAAGAAAAGATGGTACTGGGTGAAATTCCTATCCACTTCCCTTGTATTGAACTGAGTCGAAATATATTACGTCATAAAAGTGGTCCAGCAAACTTCAGCAAATGATATACTGTAAAATAAACCTTCATATCAATATTTAAAAGGTCTAGTTTTCTTCAGTTACATTACATAAGGGTTAAAAAAATAAACTATCGTAATATTTGAACAAGACGTTTAACAACACTCTGGATATATGGATATATAGCAAAAACAAAAAAAAAAGAAAACAAATGAACACATGAGGGTGCCTTGTTAAAACTTTTTGTTTATTTACGCATGTGTTTTAAGTAGAGAAGGGGGCTATTCACCGCAGTTATTTTTCTTGTGTATGGGATAGACTTGGGCAGAAAATAATTGTTATTGAATGATATAAGTTGTGTTTCTAAATCCTTTTGCATCTTCGTTATATTCATAGATATAGTACGAATATACTTATAAAACAATCGGACGCTACGTTTATATATTATGTCTTACTTTTAATTTTATATTCCTGATTTAGTAACTTCCTACAATTTAGTTCGGTTTAGGTTATCTTAGGAACTTAAGACCACCAGACTAGGCACATTCTCTCCAATTATATGATACGACTTTCTTCTTACCGTAGATAGGTAGCGACTCTTTACTGTGTCCGTTTTGACATGTGTAAGATATTTGTGTACTGACGAGTTATAATTTATATTAGTTGCTCGTGTTCGCAAGTGAGCGTAGAATATAAACTTTTTCAATTCGCCTTGGATAATATTATCTCAGAAAGTTCAAAAATCTGCTAAAAATAATACAAAATATGGTTTCCCGTACTCTTTGGTCTGCTTTCTGAGTTTTTACTTAAAATAAATTAAATAAAAAAACAACTTCATCTGTTTCTAAATATATTTTTTAGTTTATTTCGTTTAAATTGTATTTATAATTTTTTTCAAGTTTTTTTGGCGCTAGGTTCTTTTCGAGAAAGTTGCTTAATTTATAGGAAGTAAAACAAAGCTTACGGCATGTATAACAAAAAAAGAAAAGCCACGTTGTTCCACAAAATTGCTAAATATTCCTACAAAACACAAATTGGTTTCATAGTTTTAGGGACGTTATTAATTGAGTATTAATGATTTGTATATAAAAATGTTTTGTCGAACTTATCATGAAAATATTTTGTATAATTAATACATGTTAAATTAATTTTTTGTACTTTTCGTAAAACTTTCAGCGTTGTACGCTATAAAGGTAAAAATACATAGTCCTGCATAATATCCAGGATTATTATGAGGTTTGTTTGTACGTTGTGTCTATTAATGTTAATTATTAACATTTAATGTAGTAGACTAGTTATTAATTGATATTTGGAGACACGAACGAAAAAAGGTGGTATATGGTACAGTTTTTTCGCTTTTATAAAAATGATTTGTACCTATCTTATGGCATATAGTACTATAAAAAATGTCAGATATGGGTAGTATAGATGTTTAACAACCATTTTGAAAATATTTCTCAGGTAAACCTATTTGAACAAACAAAAGATCAACATCAATTTTGCAAGACTTACTACTAAAACCCACTCACTTCTTCAATTGTTTAAGGTTATATATTATGGAAATATAAATATTATGTTTAATTATCTTTCTATTTCACCACTTATTTTAAAATAAACATGTACATTATTAACTTCTGATCAAAAAATATCTCTATCGAGTGTAATAAATACACATTTTCTGGCCATATCACTATCCATGTGGACAAAAATTCTTTTTATATTAGGCATACACACCAAAGAATGTTAAAAATACCTTTCATTAAAATGAGAACAATTTACACAATATTGTTTACAAAAATCATGAACACATTGAGAACTCGAAATAATTTATGCAGAGGACAACATAGTTTTTGGCTAATCGCCATTCAACACCTCCGGTTTGACGGGCTAAATTAATCAGTCGAAGGTATCAGCCTGCCAGTCCGCGGTCAACCTGGAAAAGTTGAAGCACGAATTAGATTTATTATATTTTTATATTTATATTATTATATGTTTATGATATTTATGATATTATTATATTTTTATGAAGTAATTCTTCATATTATTTGTTATAAATCGCAGGTGATGGAATTACTTTTCTCCACCGTTTCTGTCAATCAAATACATATATACGTTATGATACTCATGTTCAGTCGCACTAGATTGTGTAGGCAAGTTAAATTCGATTACTACTTTAAATATAAACAAAAAATTATGACTTATGAATATTGGTTATTTTTATTTTTTTTTAAATAAAATAAATAAAACAAACATTCCCGGGTTAAGAATAATCTGACAATATTTGAAAATCTCCTACTGCCATCATAAGAAGCGAAAGATGTTGCTTGTGCAATGGTGGAAGACTTAGCCAGCAGCAGAATTGAATGCACGACGCCCGGGTGGGAATCCGACGCGTTTGTTCACTCAGCTACCGACCGGTTGAATGACTTAATCTTGCAAAGTTACTGAGGTATTGTCCAACTGAATAGGTATGTAAAATTTCACTCATCCTGCTAGGAACCTAAATACCAAGAAACCAAAATATGTTTTGAATATGTGTATATAATTTTATTACGTCTGTTAATATAATCATGTTTATAACCAATACTTTGCCATGACATTTTTTATACCTTCTGTATTATCCGTTATTTCGAACCCTTTTTTCATTATGAAACCTACTACAGAAAGAAAAAAATAATATTCTAAACAAATAAACCAAATTTAACTTCATAATTTCAAGTGTAATTTTAACGAGTGCAGTTTTCTCTGCGTATATTTATTTTTACATGTAATTTACCGAGTTATTTAGCACGTGTAATTTCCGCTTGTGTAATTTCATCCTGATTCTATTGAATTTCATGCGCAAAGGCAAATGATTCTCATAATTGGCCGACAATCTTCCTCCCGCAAGTTTACCTGTCCACCACCCTTCTCTAATCTTGATTGACTACGTACTACCTCCGTTGCCACCCTTCTTTTCATCCCTGAAGACAGATTATAAAAAAGGTTAAATAAGTATTTTTCTATAGTGATGTTGTATTAAGTCATTTCGTTTGAGTTTTTCTTCCAGAAGTAATTTAAAAGGTTTTTTTTTAAGAAAAGTATGTCATTATATTTTTTTGCAATGCGTCACGACTCTTGTTAGATTATTTAATCGTATAATTGTGTTATTTTTTAATAAACACTTGCAAAAGACATGACGTTCAATATGATCTTGTATGTATAATATTATGAACCAGCTTTGGGTAATTTCAAAACCCCGCTCGTTGTCGAATTCCCCGCCCACGCTTCGAAGCGTTAGTTGGCTACGCATATCATTTTTAAGCGTGGCTTTTGTTGTGTAGTTTTTTTTTTATTATTATATATCAAGCTTAATTGTACCGCATACAAAACATGTGTAATAAATATTACTGGAGGGAACACCAATGAGTCACTTCAATCAACTTAATTTTTTTAGCAATATTCAACATCTAAAATTAATATAAATAGTTATGTTTTTTTGCCTCGTGAAAATGGGCCCGATTTAAACTATAAAGAGTTCGATACGATTTTGAACCAGATGACGTCACAATCGTTATCAAACTCTTCATAATGTTCTGCAATGCTGCCACGATTGGGTTCGAATGATGTCATGAGCGTTTTGATGTGTTACTTTTAAAATATTTTTTCAATATATATATATATAGTTATTGACGCACAAGAGTCCTATCTGCTCCCAACCGTCTAGAGCCAGTGAGACTATGGCATTCCCAATTGGGGAATTTTTGTGCGGCTGAAGGTAGTTGATTCACTATATGATTCTCTATTCAGCTTTGATCACTATAATCGGCTAAATCCATTTTAATCAACGTTACGATTCCGAATGGTGGTCTTTTACCAGTGCGATACTTACCATCTATCTACCACTCTAAGGTGTATTCGCTTGACAAGACCTTATTTAATTTAAAGTGCGAAGACGTTATTCGATTCGAGTATTGATTATTTGCATCAGTGCATAAATCCAACTCATCTCGACATTCATTTTAATGTATGTATAGATATGGGTATGGATAGCTTGGAGATCGTTAAAATCTTCGGCCCCTCGTGTAGTGGTATTCTTTTTAAAATAAAGCGATTAACTACTCGCTTTTCTCAAACATGTTATTTGTGCACGTGTCAACGACGCACATTAATAGTAATAAAAGTTTATTTTGAAGTCTCTTGGAAAAACTACTTAGGCTGCCACACTTTCATATTGCGCTGCTTACTAATAATCTAAAATATAACAGCACTCTTTTTTTGCATGTTTTCAACCATTGCAGCGTTTTGGATCTAGAATAATATTTTAATAATTTGTATAGCGCCGTTTTTGTGAAAAATCACCTCAAGGGTACTGTGAATGTTTCATTTAATCTATCTGACGTACGATTTCACAAAATACATATTTATTTTTATTAATATCTCGTCGCCGGAAAGGCAAAGGGGTTGAAGTGCCATTTTGGGAAGTTTACACCAGTGCATTTATTTTTTTGTTTTTTACAAAAAAATTCACAAGTCTTCAGTACCTGGTTGAATTAAAAAAAAAAGTTAACTTAAATAACTCAATGCTCTCGCTGAGTTACCTGAAGCGAAAAAAAGCTAAAAAAAAGTCCCAAACTTGTGTCGCTTGAGTCAAGCCTTCTCCCAAATGGTAAATATATTTTAGATGGCTGAAGCGCCACCAAAACCTTCAAAATCAAACGAGAGTCAGAGCGTTCAATGCAGAAAAAAAACTGATCAAAACTGCATTTTTAACTATTTTTTTTACCAAAGTCTCGCTTAAACCTATTTGCCTTTCCAGCGGCTATATTTTAATTCACATTTAGGAAATATAAAGTAATACTCTTAATATTGCCCTTGTGAAAAACCACTCTTCAAAATCCGAAACGTTGCTTGAAATGACCTGAGCCGTGTCTGATGACCAGATCTGAATAGACAGGTACTTCCTAACTATCCTCTACCATATATTTTTCCCTTGACCATTCCCTTCAGCCCCAAATGAAGATGCCATGGTCCCAATCACTAGGACTGGGACTTGGGACTCTAGTGTGGTATTCACATGAAAATAAATCATTTAAAATTAGAAGAATAAAATATATACTTGCTAGCATGGCTGTATTACGACAACATTTTTATTCATTATCACTCAAAATGGGTATTCTATTCTTACACGGTTGCAACCTGGTATGCCTTAAAACAAGAGAAACCGTTACAACGACAAAACAGGCGACAGACTGGCGAAACCGGCGTTCTTCGTAAAAGGCCAGGCATGCAGAGACGGCCTTACATATAACGTATTTGATGTGCTTTAAATTATGACTCGATATATATAAAATACGTTTCTCTAATATCTGAAGCAGCAAAAATTCACGGTGAGCTCAGGAGTCCTAACATGTTCACAGCTGTTTTATTTCTGAAGTTTCGAGGATGAC
Source organism: Drusus annulatus (assembly GCA_022651775.1). Taxonomy (NCBI): domain Eukaryota; kingdom Metazoa; phylum Arthropoda; class Insecta; order Trichoptera; family Limnephilidae; genus Drusus; species Drusus annulatus. The sequence goes on along the minus strand of JAGWCC010000376.1, from coordinate 51,087 downwards.
AATTATTTTCATCTGGCAACGTTATTTCTATGATCTCTAAAATATCTAACAATTTCACTGTTACGATGCTATATCGTTAATTCAGTTTTTTGTTGTTGTTTAGTACAAAAAAAGTGTTTTGATACTTGAGCGAAATCTGGTAAGTTATGATTTTGCTAAATGCCAAAGAATCCTATTTTTCAACACATTGTTATTCAATATTCGACTCTTAATTATTTTTGCAATAAATGCTCCCTAAGTGAAACCAGGCAATAACTCTAGTTTAAAAAAAAAACATTTCGAGCAACCTTTGATGTCTACAAAAGTGTGTGAGATAACTTTCCTACTGATGCAGAAGTGGATCACAATCTTTTTACAAACACATATTTGTGCGAATAATTTGATATATCGCTTTCAAATCAAACTGATTTTTAAATTCAAAGACCTTTGAAAGGTTTGAAACGTAAAATGTCATTTTAGTATATCATTATAAATAACTTGTGATTGATTGCGAGGATTTTTTCTCAATATTTTAACTTCGGCCTATTAATGCTGAAAGAAATGTTTGATATCAATCCACACAATATATAGAGAATAAATGAAAATCATACCAAAAATTTTATCAAAAGAAAACGGGAACGCTGGTTTTGTTTAGGATATAGGTTTATTGTTCTCACTTAAAAAAGGATCATGTGCGGTATTACAAGAAATGTGGGGCCACTCTTGTCTCATATCCCGCTGGTGCCCCGCCCTCTATTAATATTGTAGAAAATTCGCCGGTACATCGAACAACCTTGGAAATAATGAACAACGTTCTGTGAAAAGGTTAAACGACTGTCCGAACAAGTTGGCTCCATGGTTTGGGGTGTTTGCTTTGTCTTTTGTATAAAAACATGCCTCGAAGAAAATGTTATATTGCTTATTTTTGTTTAATAGGGACATTTATCTAGTGAGACAACAAACACTGATTGAAAACTGAACCTATTTAAGGGAATCACGGATAACTTTTTAATCGATTAAAACATTATTTTGATAAATGGATGATTACCTACAATATATTGGTTTACATTTTTAGTGTATTTTTTGCCCGCCATCCAAGGCATATCCCTGTTTTATAGCTGACGAGAATATCCCTAAAAATATTGTTTCTTCCTAATAATATCATCTAGCGTTTGGCTTTCAACATATATGGCTTCCCCGATGTTTCTTGTTTTGCCGATTTTTAGGAGCTTACACTTATCCCAAGTCTTATCTTTATGTGGTTAGCTCCTGTGAGCTACCACTGTTTATTTTACCTAACCAAAGACGTAATTTAATATTACTGGATTTCCGACAGTTATCTGTATGCCATGTAGTAATATTGTCCCACTTTAGGGTAGAAGATTGTTTTGGTAATATCGTTCGTAGCGATTCAATATTTTGTGTAATCAATAAATCATTGCTCATTAAACTTAATTAATGTGGTTTACCTTTATTTGTTTCTTTGTCAATCTTGATGTTAAACAACCGGGGATTCAAATGATACATCTGAGATGTGTGCATCATGCCAATAACGGGTTTATTAGATTAAAAGGGAAGCTAAAACATTGGAACTGCAGAATAATACATAAAAAAACTAGTACATGGTTACTATGACATGTATGCGTGAAACTTCGTAGGCCAACAGCTATATAAAAGGGTTGATAAATTTACCAATTTGTGTTCTAAAATTTCTAGTAGAACTAACGAATCGCCCAATAGCTGGAAACAGGTATTATACCTAGTCTGCAAGGGTTTACTGTAGTGAAAATATTGGGGAAAAGATTTAACCAAATTAAGACCAGTGATACTAGCGGTTGGACAAGGTGGTGGCTTTCCTAATATGAAATAACTAAATTAGCAGTGATTGAGCCAAAAACACTTGTTTATCCTTTTTGGTTGCTGAAAAATCGATATTTAATTGACCAAGATACCCGTTTAGGTAATACAAAAAGTGGTGCGCTGACATGGAAAGAAGACTGAAGCAGTACGTAAATGGCAACGAACTGGAGAAGATTGGCTGCAAAGAAGAAACACAACCACCCGAGACCTTCTGTTGAGAAGAGGTCAAATCCCGTCCGCAATAAATAAAAATACAAACCGCGGCTCTCAAGATGTTAATTTCAAAAGATTTTTCCAATATTACAGTCATTACCTTCTACATATTCGTTTTTTTCTTTTTTTTACATTTCCGTGAGAAAAGAGGTTCACGACAAAAGAATACACTGGGTGTGGAAAGTTAAAAATTTTAGAAGTAAAAAGGGTGAGGGGAAGTAGAGCAACGAGTGGAAAAAAGAAGGTTAGGCAATATGTACCAGAGTTGTCAGAAATAGGTTCTAATTATAAATGATCGATAGTTAAACACAGTTCAAGCAAAGTTAAATTTCTAATGGCGACTTCTTACTAGAGCGGTTCTGAAAGCATCTTTAACTCTCTGATGAAACATATGCTAAAATATTTTTTCAAAAAAATCTCAAATAAGTTCAACCTTTTTTTTATTATGCCGTCTTTTAAACCTGTTACCTCTAAGTTCATAGCAAAGACTCCACCGCCGTCAAATACAAACTCAGAAACTGTTCACAACACAAAGGTTCAACTTACTTGCCCTTTTTAAATTTAAAGCTGTTCATGACTTACGTCATTGCTTCTCAACCTTTTTAGTATCACAACCCCCTTAAAAGCCAAAAAAATAGAGTAAAAAACGTTTGTATTTTTTTAACGTTTATCAAAGTTTTACATTACTAACGTGAACAAAATGGGTTTAGACTTCCCACGAATACCATTTGCCAAATTCTTAACATTACTTGCACGAAAAAAGGCTTCTCGTATATGGTGGGTTTACAAACAATACAGAAATCGTTTATTATCACTTGAAAATAATTGACTTATATGTGTTTCACATGTCGACTCACGTATACAAAACCTTTAGATAGGGTCAGCACTCAAAATACACACGTTTTGGCTTTCTAATACAGGCACTACGAATGATTTATGGGTTGATTTTATACGTATAATTAGAAAAATGTCTAATGTTCTTAGTGAATACAAATATTAAACAGCAATCTTTTAAATCCTTTATGAAATGCGTACTATAGTTTTAGGTAAAATGTTCAAAAATGCCTACGTTAGTTTTCACATTGCAGCTTTTACTGACATTTAATTATATTTTTCATGGAATTTGAAAGATAAAAAATATTCATTAAAAACCTTAGACATTTTCCCAACTACCCCTATAGAATTAACAGATAAATCATTCGTAGTTTTGGTTGTATTATAAAGAAAAAAATTGATGTTTAGTGCCATTTTTGAGTGCTGAGGCTTACGTGAAAAACAAACTCAACCGTCGAATTAGTCAATTTATTAACACATCTATTACAACATATCTAAGTAGGTATACGTTACGCTCTATTATAATTTATTTTTTAATAAAAAAAGGATTTTTCGTATCGGTGACTTATTGCGACCCCCAGGTTGAGAAACGATGATTTACGTAATGGATGATGATAATCATAATAATTCTCTCATAAAACAATTCATTGTTATGTCTTGGTATCAAATTAAGGTATATAAAGCTAATTAATTCAAAAGTTCAAAATATCAAACCTTGTTTTTCTCCTTTAATCGGTTCTTTGAAATGGCCCCAATAACAATATTCTTCCTTGAAGGACTTTACTGGTTTTCTCTTTGCTGTATTTTGGACGTTTCTTTTATGAATATATTATAATTAAAAGTTCCCAAGGCTATACTGAGCCTGAATACATCTCCCTTTAAAAGCCGTGACAAGAATAAAATTCCCTACAACAAACGAACAGTTTTCAAAATGTAGTCTTTGATTTCTAATCTGTGTTAAATTGGGTTTAAATTATCACCTTTGAAGTTATTTGTAAGGGGGTTTAATGGTAATAATATAACATGTTTCTGACTGCTATTCAAGTTAAAGGAAAGCTTATGGATTTCGACCATCGACCTTTGAGTCCAGTACAAACGCCTCGGGCTTTCTCCAGATGGAAATGAAAGCTGATTGTTTTCTTTTCCAGACTTTAGAAAAAAAATAGGAGGAAACTTCAGAATTATGAGGGTCTAAAATTATTGTTTTATAATAAAGAAACTTTAAATGGTCAATAAATATGCACATATCAGATTTACTTGTGAGTTTCACTACCTAAATCAGTATTGAGGAGAAAATTTGCGGTAACCTTGAACAAATGGCAATTACAATAGAGCGGGCATTAACTGTCAATAAAGTTCAAATAAATCAAAATCCCGTATTAAAATGTGAACCAAAGGAATCTCAGATTTACTTCAAAGCTATCGAATTATCCACGAGTGCCACCAATCGAAAGTACCGCTTAAGATTGTTGATGATCCCCTTTAAGTACTATATTGAATGGCGTGTCATTTGCCATAATTTTGGGAATTCCCAAGTTACTGAATAGCTATCTATATGATTTTAAAATACCTTGTTTTCTTCCACACCGAGGGTAGTATATTTTATATACTAAATGGTCAAATAAACTGCGGCGAAGTACTTTGTGTAAGAGAAAGAGTCTTGACCAATCTATCCCGTGATATTAACGAATTTCAATTGAAAATATAAGGATTTACTGTATGCACAGTTTTAATATATTGTTCAAGTTGCCTTTTAGAAAGTGGAGAATATAATATTTAGCATAATTATCTATAAATAATTTCCTTCAGAGTATGTACGTACATGCGTACGAGTGTGAAATTTACAAAATTTAAACTGTGGATGTAAATCAACAAATTAAATAATAATCTTTTCAAGACAAGCAATCGATAGACATACCTAGCTATAATATATTTTTTTAAACAATTGAGTGAAGTTTAACTGTGATTTCAGGTTTTTGGTCGTTGTGTCAAATAACATTGCAAGTCATGTTACATCCCCTTAATTTTTCACGGAATATGTATATACTTCCTACCACACTTCTCGCTTATTTCAAATCATTCATATGAATACATATTTCCGTGTCTGTACCAGATGGTAGATATAATGTAGGGAGGTTGGTGGTTGTATAGGAACGGAGACGATTTAAAGTTTAGCCGTAAATTGGTTCCGTAAGGGCGGAAAACGAGCGCAGCGCAGGTGCTTACCCTTTCGCCTCGGGGGCAATAAATAATCAACATTTCCCTTCAGGGTAATGAATATGAATACGGAGTAAAATATTCAAATTATTTTCGTGACTGCTTACTTACCGCTCATGGTTTTGTGATGTCTAAAATATTTCATTATTTTTTTGTGATGTCAAGAAGAATTTTTTGAAATAAAAAAATTCTGGAAAAAAAAATTAAATTAAATACTGCTTTTTTTTCTTCCTAATCGTTATCCTTAAGCATCGAGGGGCACTGTGAGAGGCACAGCCTCTGGACCTCTCTAGGAAAATATATTAGTCGAATAAGTTTTTTCAACAAACCGCTTGTGCTTTCCTCGAGATGCGACCAATCGATTGTTAGATATTTTAGAGACAGGGTCTAAGGATTATATTATATATAGTAGAATTATATACTATTTGTCTTTTGCAATCTTCCAAATTATTCGTTTTTTTCGCCTCCAACACCAAATTTAATATTTGTTCTTCTCTCAAGATCATACTGGTACAAGAATATATGACATAAGGAAGATAAATCAATTTATCCCTCCATCTTCCCGCGCTTGTAATTTTGTAATCAATTTTATTATAAAATATTGATTTTATGGTTCTCATATGTATATAAAGAATCAAGTTTTCATCTTACTTAACTTTTATGTCAGGACTCTTCTTGGTAAGTGTACCAACAAAATGGTTCCTTTTTCACTTCAAAGGAAATGAAAACCAAACATAAATCCTAGCTTTTCTTTTTTTAATATATACTTACACCAAAAGTATAAAGTTTGAAATAAATTATTCGCATATTCATTATCATACAAACTTTTGTTCAGATTCGAACAGAATTGTTATCATCGCTGAATATTTTGTATTATCTAAGTTTTTCTTTTTAATATTATAATTATATATTCTGCTATAATTTATACAATAGAACAGCTTACATATTGTGTTTATTTTCGTCGATACATACTTTTTGGTTTTTTTATCCCAAATTGTCTTTTTATCTTATAATCGTGATGTCGTTCCTGTCTCTATTCATTTTTTCACTTGAATGAAAACATGTATAATATTATCATTTCTAATTTTGAAACTGTTAATTCGTGGTGTAACTCCATTTTAATTATTTAATCATGTTATTTTCATAACTTTATTCCTCAATTTTTTTTATTTTAAGACCTGACCGATTTCACCTTATGACGGGCATCTTCAGACTGGTAAAGTAAAAAAAAAATATTATTAAATCGCGTGTAATATTATTCAACGTTAATATTCTTTTTTTTTCCTACTTTACTTTACCTACTCTTGCTCTTATATTTTTATTAATGGTAAAAAATATTATAAAAAATAAGCTTTTTTTCTTATAATTATCTTAATTTTTTAGTTATATTTATTATTATTATCAGGTTTATACACTGTTATCTGTATTGGGTAGTATCTGAATACATTTTCAGTGATAATTATAATTAATTTAATATGTCGAGGATAATCAATTCTTATACGAGTAAATGTTCATTAAGTGTGACAAGAAAAAAAAAACTTTTACAATATAAACAAAATATGTGAAAGTTTTAAAGTTGCGTATCCCAGCATAATATATGTCATATTACTAATACTTACATGACTTATTATTTACTATCTACTTATTATAAAATAAATAACTAATTGTATTTTTTCTTTGTTTCAGGTAAGTTTTTACAATTGGTGTTGCACTGACATCATTATACATAAAAACTGGAATCCCAGGTTTTCCAAATAAACAGTAAGTTATCATTGACAATTTAATATAATTATTTGAACAAAAAAAAATATATAGGTATTACCTAATCCAATGAACTAAGCATGAATAATTTCTTTTGTGAGTACGTTCGCACGTACATACGTACGAGTGTGAGCTTTTAAAAATTGGAACCGACGGATGTGTTCAGAAAATTATTATCAATTAAAAAATAATATTTTTAAACCCCCTACCTACCTAATAAAGTACCTAACAATTATATATTTTAGCAGACATTATCATATACTATAACTGATATGTTTTCGTGGTAAATCATGTTATCTCCCGAGAATTTTCACAGATAAAAAAACGATTAATGTAAACGCATTTGTTAGCAAGAATAGTGAAAAAAACCTATTGAAAGGAAAGCGTCGGGAACTTGCAGCGGATAGTAGCAAAACTATTGGTTAGGAAATGTTTTCCCAAAAGTTTTTAGACGAGACGCAAACCTTTAACAGTCGTCATAATGATTCCTTCGCCGGCTCTTAAATTAATATAATTGGAACAAAAATCGAAGCGTTTTAAAAATTACGTCTCATAAGTGAATTCGTTGTGAATCTTTGTATTTTTTTTTTGTCTTTATATTTTTGAAGGATACTTTATTTCTTGATTCTTAGGCGATGATGCCCGCAGGCAGACATGTCATTTGGCAAACAGGTTAACAGTAAAATTGACGATTGTATTATAGTGTTGCCTACTTATTTCAGTGCATAAACCTATATTAACAATATTCAGTAACATAATCCTACATTTCAAATAAACGAAGGTTATCGAGCGATTTATTTAGTAAAATATAGAAATTTATAGTGATCACCTGCGCAATGAAAAAGTTTTGCGTCGGTCGGTTCTGTAGCAGGGTACCTGCCTATTTCGGGAGTGTTGCTTTTGCCTCTGAAAACATGAATATTCCATACATCATCTTCGGAGACATATATTTTTGTATTTATATTTGTATTTATTTTCGAAAAAAAGTTTATTTCCCCATTTTAATATGTTGAAGACATGCACATTCGTAATTCTTAGGCCGCATACGGACGATTTATTTTTATTCTAATACATAATGGATTTTATTAATACTTATTCTTAACACCGCGGTATACGCGTGCCTTTTGTAACACTAGTACACGCGAGCTCTGTATGAAGAAAATTGAAATGCCTGTTTTAATTTTTTTTAAATCGATGAAATTGTAGATCTACTTTGTGGTAAGGTTTTTATGTAGTGAGCTTTTCAGAAATATTGTTATCATTCACCAAAGAGGACGACACACTTAATGATCAATTTAGGTCCACTTTGCTTACTTTTAGTAATTTAGGATTACATGGACATAATTCAGGAAATTGAATTATCAATAAAGAAAGTGCATTCTACAAAATTAAATCAAGCGTCTCTCTTGACTACTTATTTAAATCGCCCGAAAGTACAAAATTTAGTGTTTAAAAATTATATGCTCAGCAAAAATAACATTGTTTATCTTTCGTTTTACCCACGTATCGTTCAGTAAAAGCTTTGATCTGAAACAGTCCTAGCAAATCTAAACAATCCTTGTTGAAAATATTTTACAAATAAAAAAAGCAATAGAAAAATCTATGATTTAAGAAAAAAAGCATAGTTCTCTTTTTTTTAAATCTGTTTATAACATATTTCGAAATGTGCCTAACATGTTTCTTTATTATAACATTTCGCTCTATCTATTAAAAAAATATTTCAAAGTTTTTTCTAATTCGTGCATTTTAATAACAACCTAAAGCAATTCCCTTTTATGATTTCATTTCATTTTATATTTAAAAAGAAACGTATTTCTCCTTCTAGTGATTCATTTTCTTCCAATATCTCTTTTATTCCCATTCCGTATTCGATATAACCGAATTCCCTCCAATACCGTTCATCTCGTTTCCAATCATTTATCCGTCTCCTTAACCCTCTTATAAAGGAGAAGATTTAATGCCGTCAAAATAGATAATTTAAGTCTTGCATTCCTCCCAAAAACACATTAAAAGCGGGTACTCATTAGCGAGCTGTAACTGTAACCGTAACGCGTTACTATTACCAAAAGTCATAGTGTGAACGTGGTTCGCGAGCCTGCCGCGAGCGACTCGTGCTGGGCTCGCAGCGAACCGACGCGACGCCTGTCGGTTTTTGGAGCGGATCAAAGGGCACTCGCTGGTCGCTCGTGGACGTCGAACAAGAGTGTCGTGGCACGCTGCGAGCCATTTACGCATTTTTCGTCTTTAATTCGTGTAAACCGTCCAAAATAGCGATAATTAGTGATTGGAATGAAGATAAGTGTTTGCTGTTAAAAGATACCTACTCGTACATCTACTGCAAGTAAGTCCGACATGCTGAAGCTCGAAACGAGCACTGCGGACACGCCGGCTCGCCGTTACGGTTACCGTGGTCGTAGACACCGCGTACACACTTGAAACTGTGTTTGTAACGGTTACAGTTACAGCTCGCTAGTACCCGGCTTAAACTTTACCCAAATATAATTGAATATATTTTTACAGTATTTTAAGTTTTTAAAACATTTAACGGATTGAGAGCGAGTAATAATCGAATGCATCCAAGTCACTTGTGTCACTCTTATTGCAACACTTCATTCGGATCTTCCCTACGAACCCAGAGTTTGTAAGTTCGAAATTTTATTTTATTTAAATAGATCATTTATCCTTTAGAAATAGAGTATATTTGCAGAGTTGAACATTGCGAATCATTCCCATTTAAAGTTGAGACATTTGATACTTGAAATTACTTATTATATGTAATAAAAACATTTTTAGTGACCAGATCTGAAAAGCCAGATACTATTCAACCTTATTCTTCGCTTTCCGCTTCACATCCCTCACTTCATTCAGTATCACAACTCTCCCCAAATGAAAATGCTGCACTACTGGTTCCGGGCAGTTGAGACACTCGGTTTAAAATATAAATAAATGAAATTGAAATATAAACTTTCACGGATTCATTTAGTTTTCCCTTCTAACCGAGGGTTAATTCGAGATCGGGCACGCTCCGGTCCCAAATAGATGCCCGACCAAAATAACGGTGGCACCGACTCAAAAATGTCGGGGACACAACGCGCGGGACTAATTATAAAAAAAACATCCATCTCGCTCTATAAACCCGCACAGAGGTGAGCTTGTTCTGGTCTATGTCCAATTAAATAGGTTTTATATCAAATCACGAATGTCTTAGGAGAAGGAAGCCAGGTGAAGGCATCCTTTATAATAGACTAATAAACTAACAATAATAATAAACTATTTGACCATCACATCATTTCTCTACAGGGTTAGGAGAGAGGATGCAATACCACAAAACTGGATCTTGGTAGACACTCCTTGCTTTAATGAAATGAATACATTGTTACATGCTAAGTTCGGGTTGTTTCAAACTTTCGTAAAATTTTACATCGTCACAATGCAATGTTAACCGTTAAACGTCATATCTAGGCCCGTTTCAGCTTTTGAACAAATAGTGATCAACTGAATAGCATAATAACTGTCATGTTTTTTATGCTTGCAAGCTGATCACGATTCGTTCAAAAGCTGAAGCGGTCCTTGAGTCGACGTTCAACGAAAAGCATTAAAATACTCTAAAAAAATTCGCGCTAGTCGTTGAATTGTGACGATCAAAAATGTAACGATAGTTTAAAACACCCCAACCTTAGTATACGACGTTTTGTCATACATCCCGAAATATCTAATTTCTATAAAATTCTGTTACCTTCGTCCTTTCTTGTTTCTTACATCACACTACCATACATCCGGGTTGATACTACCCCACTGCTAGCCTCTCTTCTTCATAATTTATTTTTGTCAACGGCTACTGCATTCAATTTTCCCTTCGTCGAATTTTCTGCATTTACCCTTATTTATATCTTCAGTTTTCCTATTTCTGGTGAACGTATTTTCCAAATACTAAAACGTCATCTATTTGCTCCAAGGATTCATCATTGTTGTAGATATTTATTATAATTAATAAAAAGATATCTTTTTAATTGCTTTTGTTTGGGATGCCACCATTGTTCTTATTATGAATCACCCTGCAACAAAGACATATTTAATCTACAGACTTTTTTCTTGCATCAGTGTTTTTTTAATATTTGTGTTGACTTCTATCTTTCACAACAAATGTATCCTAAAAAGACTTGAATCGTTGCCAATTTGAATTATTATTTTGTTTGTTTCATGTTTCCTATGTTTATTGAATCCCTTTGGTGGGTCATTCATAATAATATGACGGGCTCCAGTCGCCCTATCGGCAAAGCATTCTCCATTACATCTGCCAATAAAAAAATCAAGGATGCTTGAAACTGTCTATAAACGTTCATTATGAATATCTCACATTGTCATTTGGTGCTATGAAACATCGAAACCCAACCACGTTGAAATGATTCAATTACTGGAACAATGAAGTTATTTTATATCAAAGTGGATGCTTTGTGCCAGAAAATACTGTCGGTTTTTATTAAAGAAAAAAATAAATGCCTTCAATATTATATAACAATTGATCGATTATGTAGTAAATAATGCTAATTACCTTGTATGGATTCAAAGAGCTTTATGATAAATATTTTAAAGAAGGAAAATACTCTCTCGTTTGTCATTATTGATAAAATGCAGTAATAACAGTATCTTCACTGACCGGTTACTAGCTGAGTGGATAAACGCGTCAGATTCCCACTTGAGCGTCGTGAGTTCAATTCCTCTGCTAGCTAAGTCCTCCATCATTTCACATGCAACATTTTATGCTTATTATGATGGTAGGAGTTTTTCAAAAATTGACAGGTTATTCGTAACCCAGGAATGTTTATCTTTCTTAAAAAACAACGCCAGCATAAGTATGAGTATATGTGAGTATTTAGATGCCGACCAAGTAGCACTTGCACGTAAAATATATCAGATCTTTTGTTAGGATAATGATATACCTCTGATAACGCTTTGTTACACTTTACATCAGGTACAAGGCATTAAAAAAAATGCGGTGATTACCGCACAAAGTGCCAACTGCTCCCGAACGTCTAGAACCAGTGAGACTATGGCAACCCTAATTGGGGTATGTTGTTGTGAGGCTGAAGGTAGTGGAAAGGGACCTGGCTATTTAGATCTGGTCACCAAACACGGCGAAAGCCATTTCATCAACTTTTCGATTCTGAATAAAAATCTTTCACCAGGGCGGCACATAGAGTATATAACACTCTGGAACATGCTGCAAATATACTATATATTTTTTTAAATGAATTGAATGTGTTATGACACATAATAATTAAAGAAAAGTTATTTGAAACTTGTATATTTCCTTGTTTTTTTCTTACTGTAACCTTCAATAATATCAAACATTCAATAAATGAGAATGATGTTTTGTCCTATTTTTTGACCGTAAGTTATATCCTTGCTTCAACAAAGCTCATCCTGTAAATAACGTTACAATCCGATTACGAGTAGCTACTGTTGTGTTGGATTATAAATTGCAAAAATCGAAAGCGTATATTTCATGACGCCAGAGTTGATTATTTTAGAGTATTTACTTTTCAGATAGATTTTCTGTTTCGTAAATACTTTCCCCCCTCTGTTTGCTTTTGTTAAGCCTCAATAGAAGCTGGGCCTAATTTCTTTACAATATTAACTCCAATCTTCTCATACGACAGTGGTTAAGTATTGTTTTCTTAATCTTCCCTGTAATTAAGATGAATGTCATTAATTAAGTTTGTATTTGCAGACAGCGATTTACATAATTCACCCAGACAATGGGCCCATTGAACTCCTATCCCTGTCATCATTATTTGGTCTGCTTATCTTATATCTAAGAAGTTAGCTATGTAGGTTACTGGCTGACTTCTCTCTTCTATGACGAAATATTTTTGGTGCAATGGCAATTTGTTTTAAGTTAAAAAATACCATTACGAACTACCCTTTTTCATAATAAATAATGTCTTTTTAATATTGGGTATTTACCATTTACTTCACATTTTACAACCTTTGTGGCCTAGTACTGACAAAATTCGGGGGTAAAAAAACTCACTACACGAATAATTACAAATAAAAATGTATTTAAGAAAAAATTAAATACTGTTATTTTGTTTTATACAACTAGTTTTTGTATTTTTTTTATGCTAACCAGTTTTTTTTGTTGCTCAATAAAAAACAATATTTTATATGAGGGGCTTAGAAGCAAAGGCAGCAATCTCCAAAAACGGTTCTGTAGGATTGTCAACTTGTGCACATTAAACTAGGAACACTTTGAAATAATTATCTCTAAATTTATCGACATATTGACAAAAGAAAAGTGCATGAAACGTTAAATCAACTTTCCAAGAAATAATTTAAAATGATGGAGAATGCTGCCTTTGCTTCTAAGCCCCTCATATGTGAACAATAATACGATCGGTCGGTAGCTGGGTGGACAAATGCGTCGGATTCCCATCCGGGCCTCTTGCGTTCAATTCCTCTGCTGATTAAGTCCTCCATCATTGCACAAGCAACATCTGCCGTTTCTTATGATGGCAGTAAGAGTTTTTTAAATATTGATCGGTTTTTTTAACCCAGAAATGTTTGTCTTTCTTTAAAAAAAAAAAAAATATAAATATATATATATATATATATATATATATATATATAAATATACATAATATATATATATATATTATTGAAATAACTTGAAAGCATTAATGCTTATGTTTTTTTAAAATAGTATTAATAATCTAAAACAGAAAAAGCCAAAAATTAAAAAGACAATGGTCACAGTCGAGACTGTATGTCTTTGTCTTACATTGTCTCGGTTGTGACCATTGTCTTTTTATTAACTAGCTTTTCTGTTTCATAATTGTGTTTTAGATGATTGATTTTATTTAAATATTTAATATTTTGATATAGGTCTCTTCAGTTAAACAGTTAGGGCAACTGTTAAAAAGTATGAAATATGAAAACTAGAATTGTCGCCTTTCATTTCTGAGTGAAAGATAGTCTAAGTTTTTTTCCATATTATGAATAAAATCTTATCATGGCACGGCTTTTTTGGGAATCAGTTTTGAAATGTACTCGTAATAGAGTAGGTACTTCACTTTTCCATTCTTCTTTTCCGTTTCCAATTTTTCATTCTCCTCTTGTTGCGGGGGGCATAATTCCCCTGGTTCTAGGTTATGGAACTGTGGTGTCTATATTTTGTTGTGTTAAGACGTATGTAATGTTGTTTGTATCTTATATGGAGCAACAGTATTGTCGGCACGGTAATGTGACAATGTGATCTCGCTAAACAGTACCGATGTGTATGTGTCACCCATAGGTACTGTCTGTAAGCGTTATTTTAAAACAGTCTACTGCAATAATAGAGATACTAATATAAGTTTTAGGTCCAGAATTTCTGGGGTAAGGGGGTAGACAAATATTGAGATTGTGTATCTATGATTTTTCGAAAGGATTGAATTTTTGTATTTTATTTCTTAACTATGTTGAAACTTATCATTAAATTTATTAGGTATGTGTTTAACGAAGACATTTATCTTTAAAAACACAAAGAGACTTTTATATCAAGTTTTTTTATTGTTAAAGTATGTAGGAAATGAAAAACACATGGTTTTATTTATGCTCTTTAGCCATGAATTGTTTAAATGTCAATTAACTTCACTAAAGTTCACATAGCTAAGTTCTCGGTAAAAGTCTTAAATGATTTCCAAAGATGGAGTTGGTACAGATTTAGATCTGTGGAACGTTCGAGCTTCTACGTGAAGGATTGTAAAAGCGATTAGGAAACAAAAAACCTTACGTACTTATCAGAAGTCTTTCACAAAATAAGGTCTCGCATTCTTGAAAAATAGATGTTTATCCAACTCTGTCAGGATGTATTACATTAATCTATGTTACTTTCGCGAATATGTACAGACTCGGGTAAATGATTAATGAGAGGTAGATCCCTTCACATGTTGCAGTCTCCGTATCTATTACCGCCTCGACATGTTTTTCTGGATACCCTCGTCGAAATAATAATGATTAATATTTCAAGTTTAAAAAAGTACTGTATTGACCTTAACCAGAATTACGTGCGAGAGGAATTCTTAGAGAAATACAAGAAGTGTCACATGGTTGAGAAAAAAAATGTTTATCCGGTTTTCAAACGAATTCCAAACATCAATCTGCCAATCTGTCAACGACATACCAATTCACGGAGAACAGAGAAAACCCCACTATCCCTCTGTGCTTTTAGGAGACATACGTATATACATTGGAGATATAGTATTGATGGTTGTTCTTCAGTTGTTTTCAGCTTGTACGTTTCATATATTGTTTGCTATTTTACCTCGGAATTGTTATTTATCATATTATTATAATCACGATTTTCTGATCTGTAATAATGTTTGTGAAAGCAATCTTTGCATTATGTGCGCGTATTAATGCAAATTTATTTGATGACATATTAGCTTTTACTCCCCGATTTCACCCAAATTTTATCACTATTTTTGTTATTGAATTGGATATTTGAAAGCTTTATAGATTCCATTATGGAAATAAAGTTACAAGCTAAAAATATTTGTGTTAACCTTTAACTTCCAGTAAGAAAAGTTGAGCAAATTTAATAACACTGGAGTTTGCTGTTCGAGAGTTTATGATGCTTCAGCAGATAGATTTCTTGCTTCACAGTTAAAATTCTATTTCGAATGTGGACATGCAAAACTTTCTAGATACTAATTATGCGAGATCCAAATTCTTGTATGAAAACAATTTTTTAAATATTTATTAAGGCAATAAAAAAAAATCCACTATATTAGTAGTAAATGAATGTATATTTTAATTATTTCGCTCCACTCTAATGTGCAGTGTTTTCAGTATTATTTCGTCTGCGTACAAAAGTGTATCTCCTTGAAACGTTTTTTTATATGGCTGTCTTTATCAAAAGTTTTTTTTCTGTGTCTTCTTCTGTTTTATATTGCGTTGAAAATTATCGATATTGTTTCAGTAAATAATATCACAATAAAGCATAAAGCTATAATAATTTAATTCTAATTTAAATCATTATTTTATTAACTCTACCCAGGATGCCCTGTGGGCGAAGTAAATGAATATGGTTGTGTACATAAAATTTACATAAAATAATTTCAGTATACTTTTTCACGTAGTATCATACTCTTATTTCTGATCAACTGTATAATGCATATATACTTATTTTTTAATGATTATTTGTGTTCGTAAATACAATTTGTTTGTTATAAATAATTTTCAATATGAGATGGAACCGGCGTATTAAAAAAATATTGTAAATCGCTCTTCGGGTGATTTTTCTCCAAAACGCATAAAAAACAAATGATCGTAATATTATTATTATTATATTTAATATTATTAATGAACTATGATAACAAAAAAGTTTGATATTAGCTATTGATTAGGAGTTGTAACAAAGGGAAATAATGCTTACAATCATTCTAAATGTTTTAAAACCTTACCGAAAACAGTTGCCAGCTTTTTGCTCAGGTGATGACTTGGAGTCATTTGACTTGTGCCGCGATTCAACAAAAACATCTGCACCGATGTTGGACAGCACTCAACAATACGAAGTATGCGGTTCGCATGCGTCAAGTTCAAGATGGAAGTGCCTTCCCGTATCTGAAAATAATGTATCGTTTATATGTGCTTATTTGTTTCCTTATCAAAACACTTCGTTGATTTTGACCATGGATGGGCGACAGAAACTTTAGAATGAACGGCGGCTAGTTTTATCCTTTCGGCCCTCTCAAATTATTCGGTAGTTGAATTCAATAAACCGTAAACCTTGACTCCTACTTTTCTAGGTTGAGTTGCTGAAAGTCCATAACGATGAATTCAAATTATGTCTGCTGTTCGCACCTTAACAAAATCATCCACGATTACCGAATTAAACAATATATACCAAATTCCCATGATGTAAGTGTTGAAGTTTTACTAGGAATAATTGATGGAAGAAATCACTATTTTATTTTAGTGCAATACAAAAGGACCCAAGTTATGTAATTCATCCCAATGGGCCTAGTGTATTTTTTCGTGCTATGGCATTTTTTAAATACCGTAATGAACGACAAGACAAGTATTTTTTTTACACGAATACATGTGTTAGTGCCGCAAAATATTACCGAAAATATTCATATAAAAAAATGGCTGATAAAAAAAATGTTCTGGATATAATATAAATAAATATGTTATTTTTTTCATACTTTCTTTTGACATTAAATCAATTTATTCATAGTGACGACTTTTGGGGATGCACGTGTGCCGAGTATTTACATTATCCTTGTGTGCAGTGTTTATTTGTTTGTAAATTGCGGTGAACTATGCTTTTTTATCTATTTGATGTGTGTACCTATGTAATACATTTACAAATTAAAACACTCTTTCTGCTCCCCCTTCGGCTTCACAACATTTCCCAAAACGGAGATACCGAAGTCCCTGGTTCCGGACCGTTGGAAATCTCGTACGGTATCACATTATTCAGACCGTCATTTACATTTCAAAGATCAATGACCAAAATAAAACAAATTATAAAAGAGTCAGTACTTTTCTTTGCCAAGCTAATTGCGCCGACGCGTTTCGGTTGAGTCGCTCCGAGCTGAAAAAACGCCGCGGGTTGATATGCTTAGGAGATGGAATTAATATTCTGTGAAATATCCTCTCTTCGTTTTCTTCTCATTTTATACGTCAGTTTCAGCTGTCTCAAAGAATGGAGTCTTAAAGATTTCCAGAAGCATGTGACCAGCCGCCGCACTGTTGATAAAGATTTATAATATATTTTCCTGTTGGACTACGTCAAACACGTTCTGCGCCGTGTTTGGGGAGAGGGTTTCTTCCGTCATGAACTCAGAAATGATGGATTCTTAGAAAGCCTCTCAAAGGCGACCCACACTGCCCCAGATAAAATAACTGACATCTCAATATAATGTAGTTATATTCGACTCCTTAAAACGTCCAAGTACATATTTTTATGAAGTGTTGTTTGGACGTGCAATGAATATCTACCATTTTGCATTCGCATGAATTTTAAAAGAAATATGGAAAACCGCAGAAGGGTTAAAGTTACTTCACATGTTTTTTTCGGGAAACGGTTTTTTGAATAAACGGATAACTGATCTCTCGCTTATTTATTGTCTCAGTAGTAAGTGCGTGTTGGTTGGAGAGCAATAACATCTAAACAATTATGATTGGTTATGCCTATTACATTTTCGAAAGTTAATGGAATTGATGATTATATAAAATACTAAATATACTGTGATTCGTAGAGCATCATCATCAACCGCGCTACAACCCTTGGAGATTCCTGGTCCCCTCTAGGAGACCCATCTACAGTTTTGTTTGCCTAAGGAGACGGTTTTCCCCTCCAAACTGTTCAGCCACCTTAGTTAATGCCTAGTAATTCTTTTGAGCTTTGTTAAAATTCCTTCGCCCCACGGGCTTATAACAAAGACGCTTCTTTGGTGGTCAACTATCCGCTCCGCTATTCGTTCACCTGTCCTACCCAGCAGAGCCATCACAATTTTTAAAATGTCTTTACTGACGACTCTTCAAACAATTGGCATTGTCCGTATTTGTACTTTGTCCGCCTGTAATGATTTCGTCGTATGGCTCTAAAGATTCGTCTTAGGATCATCCGTTCAATTTATATATGTACAGGAAACATGAAACCCCTCTTAAACCCGATGATTCTAGTAGCATTCATACAGCATGTATCATAAGCTTTATATATTTAATGAAGTCATCTTGGAATGAAGATTTCATACATTTTCATGTTTGTTTGATTTCAATATGGCCGTGGTGTCTAAATATTGGAAACATTTTGCTACCACATCGCCGTACCGTGTCATATGTCTGTCAATAATTAGTATGATGTGCGGATACTTCACTGCCGATGTGGACATGTTGTTCGTTGGGTCAGCAGCCAAGC
The DNA here is from genome assembly GCA_022651775.1 of Drusus annulatus. Classification (NCBI taxonomy): domain Eukaryota; kingdom Metazoa; phylum Arthropoda; class Insecta; order Trichoptera; family Limnephilidae; genus Drusus; species Drusus annulatus. The sequence goes on along the minus strand of JAGWCC010000376.1, from coordinate 32,312 downwards.
GCTCACGCACACACAAATAATATCCGGGCGATTCCTGCAATGACTCGATCTCTGAATCGTATCTGATAAATTGTTAAAGTCTGCACTGAAAGCTGTCGCGATCTTTCCCACGCGCCCTCCTCGATTCACGCATACTTGCTCCACATATCCACCAACTAATTCTGTCTCGCGATTATTTCACTCTCATGTGAAGTTGGTCGCGCATTTCTTTCATATTAAAATGCGCTTTTGCTGCTCGTAACAGTCAACAGAACCCTGTCATAATATTTAACAACGGAGTTATAAACCTTTCTCGAGTGCATCCATTATCCCTGCAAGTGCTTTTGAACCAAGTGACATAACAAGATGTAAAAAGCGAAATTGTTCATTTAGTTACGAGTTTATCGGTTGTGTCCGTAAGTTGTTAAAATAATCTTTCAAACAGACTTGAAGGTTTGTTTTTTATGGTCACCGATACAGCGTTTTAATGATTTCTGAATTCAGTGAACCCGATTATTTACACCTATGCGAGTATTTCGTGCGAAGAAAGTGCTTCAAGATGAGAGTGTAGTACACTACTTTGTTGACATTCTAATGAGTTGAAACTCTTACAATAAATTAATAATAAATATCGTAATCATATAACGAAAATCCCAAATGTATTATAATCATTAAAATATTAAATATCCATTTATACGCGTGTGTTCGTGTCAATACTTAAAATGTAGTGCTGAAAATTCAATAAAGATTCCCTTTCGTTTTTAATATGTGCGAAACTCCTTTGATATTATTACAAATAATTACCTTTATTAAGGAATCTCGCTAAAAATTCTCCGAAACGTGCTTTCGATGATTCTCTCAACTAATTAAAAATGTTCAATGCTAAAGAATCGCAGTAGTAACTCTTTTAAAATTTAAACCCTTTTAAAAATATTCTTCGTAATTATTTTGTTGACAGTCGAATAATACCAATATGGCGTCCGGCGAACAAACCCCCGATGATAAAGCAGCACTAGTCCGTACCCCGTCTGAAGAGCTAGAAGAAAGCTTCGGAAAGATTTCGCTACCCGACGCGGTGCGACGAAGGTTTGAGTCCCCGCTAAAGATCGGAGACCCCCTGGGCGAGTTTCAGCTATCGGCCGCTATGAGCCGCCGAGTCGCCAGAAGGCGCCGCGGGTGGACCGTCGTCGTGGGACCTGAAATTCGGTAAATTTCTTGTAATTTTCCAGAGATGCCTCCAAATTATTAGAAAATTCACATCCTATTATACACATGCTGACTTTTATATGAGGTGATTGAAAACATATGTTTCCCCCTGAAACATGAAATTGGTAGGTACTTATCTAATAAGGCTGGGTTGTAGTATTTCCAGAATGCTGTATTAAAAATTCTCCTCGCAATACCTACATCGGGCCTACAATATAATTCAATTCTCTTGGAATGTCATTTGGAATTATTCAAATGTTTTGACTTTTTCATACTCAGAAATAAAATCACTTTTGTAGATAGGTACCTACACAATCTCTCAGAAAAATATCAAAATACAATCATTAATATCTATGTAAAACTTATTTTTGTAATTTACGCTGTTTCAAAAAACCCGCTGGCTTAGCAAGAGTTTTCATTAAATAATATTATAATATAGGGTTCGAATGTTTCTCAGAAACTTTTTTTTTGTACGAATTGTCATAACTCATAACAGACATTATAGTATTAATATTTATTTTAGTTGACTTCTATAAAAACGCAAAAGCGCATACTCGCAATCTTTACCGTGGATTCAAAAAATATTTTTTGATACAACAACTTTTCAACGTGTAGCAAACAGAAGCTTGCCCAATAAAAATGCACGGTAAAATAACCCAGCTTTCTAAAAACACATCGATTATCATAAAAGTATAAATCACCATGCATCATATTATATTTGTGTTGCTCACCTGATAACGGCTAGATATCGAAAAACGGACAGGACTAAATAACGATACTGAAGTAATCTGTTTTTGTGGCGAAATAGGTCATGTCATTACAAACATAAAATAATCTTATTTATTTCAATGCATTTCTATTAGTGCAGTAAACAACACTATTTCATCATTACAAGCTTTTTTAATAACACCTATTTAATGAATTTCCTCAAAAAGTTCCTCAAACACTTAGGGGGTATATCACCAACACTGAGTTAATCGTCAAGTAACTTTAATTATAGGATTAACAAGGCTATAAATATGGAGATTTACTTGACGAGTAGTGTTACTCAGTGCAGAGCAGTGGCGAAACAAAAAAATATACGCTACTTGATGCGTAGCGCCGATCGACAGTTTACTTAGAGGTGGTGAAATACCCCCTTATACTCGTACATAATACAACCAATAAATAAAATAAATCTCACTTGCGAAAAACCCCTATAAATTCCATAATAAAACGGACAAATACAATAAAAAAATTGTTGAGGTAGGTGATAAAACCATAAATTAATTATTTTTCAGTACTTTTTACTCACCGCAAAAAAACATAATACCTACGTACGTTAGAAAAATAATAACATCATTCAACCTTTGTTAAGGATCTCGTCAAAATATTGGAAGCTGTCTCGAACACAAGCTCAAAATAAATAATCACATCTCTATTATTTATCTCATCATTTTTTTATTTCCCTAGCCTTAAAATAGATATTAATGATGCAAGTGGAATAAAACAAAATGTCATCGGATAAATCGAAAACTGGTGAAATTGGCAGAGAAAACACTCATTCCGTCAAGGGTGTCAATCATGATCTCACCAATTAGTCTATTTCCACGGATATGTGTCACGCGGTGTAAGCATTTCGCTGAAAACAGGGAGGAGTGAAGTTCAACCTCTGCTTTCCGAAAATCGTACTTTAATAAGATTTTAAAAGACATAAATAATGTACACGTACACTGCGGAAAAGTTGATACAAATAAATAAAATTACATAATTGAGCAATTAAACTAAATATTATTTAGTCGACTAATATACTACCAGTAGAGACCACTTTTTGAAATCAAAACGTTGCTTTAAATAGCTTTGGCTATCTTCAGTGGCCAAATCTAAATAACCAGGTACTTCCCAACCTCCATTTTCCTCTTTTCCTGCTCCCATTTAATTCTGTTTCACAATGCTAGCTATAAGTCATAGGTGAAAGGCACTAGTTATAAATGTCAGTTGTAAGTCACTAATTATAATTCTCTAGTTATAAGTCCTAGTTTTTAAGTCACTAATTATAAGATATTATTTATATATATATATATGTGTTATTATTATTTTTTTTTTAAAGAACAACAAACATTCCCGGGTTACGAATAACCTGACAATATTTGGAAAACTCATACTGCCATCATAATAAGCAGAAGATGTTGCTTGTGCAATGATGGAGGACTTAGCCAGCAGACGAATTGAACCTACGGCGCTCGGATGGGAATCCGACGCGTTTGTCCACTCAGCTACCGACCGGTCAAAATACATAAATATGTTATATTTCACTGCTTATAATATACAAGTTATTAGTTAAAAGTTTCAATTTATTAGTCTGATTGAAAAGTTGTAGGTTATATACATTAGGTTGTTAAGCGCGCTTCAGGTAATTTTTTTCACGAAAACGGCGTTAGAAAAATCAGCCGATTATTATTTTTATATTCGTAAAAAGCATTTACTTTGTGGCTTGTCATATTTATAAATAGAACACATACACTTTCTTTATAACCACTTTATTTTTTTATTTTAAATAAAGTGGTTATAAACAAAGTGTATGTGTTCTATTTATATTTATTTTATTTTTATCATTCCAAAACTGCCACTGACTTCAGGTAGATGGAATTCTTGTACAGTATCACAAGTGATTTACTTCATATGCACATACTATGGTATATCGGTTTTCTGATTTAACCTGTGCTTATTGGAGGAAATCTTCCACATTTCTTGTTCTTTAATTGAACATCAATTGTCAAACTTTATCATGAACCTCAGACTGACCGGGCCCGTAATATGAGATAAATTATATTATACCAGTTATTACTGATGAAAAATCACGTAATGTCACTTGACTTGCCAAGAAAAAATATTAGTTGCTTTTATTCAGCCATTTAAAATATAAAATAATGTCTGCTAAAATACATTATGCATATAAACTCTATTAGGTAGGTAGGTATTTGAAATGATTATTTTAAAATAAATTATAATTTTAGGTAAAATTAACTCTTAATTTGAAAAGTTCACACTTATATGTATGTACGTACGTAGTCACAACGGAAATTATATTTAATATTAATATAATTTTCATTCATAAAAATGCGTTTTTGAGGTGCACGGGAAACGAACCCCCAACCTCCCGACTTAAAATTATACGCTACTGATTTAGTCTGTTTTGGCGATTATTTACGTAGAATATAAGCGATGCATGCTTCATGCATTTAATAATATGTCACTTTTTTGTTATCGTAAAAAACATCGTATTTACTTACGCAGGCGTGAAAATTTTCAATCTGAGTTCTCATACATATAAAAATGACTGATATCGCTTATCCACAAACGCTTACAAAATACTTTGTTACGATTTAACGATAATAATAATAAAAACTAACACAAGCTTGTCGAGCGAGCTAACTTATATCTGTCGTGCAATGTATAACAATACGTTATACGTCACAAATCACAGGGAAAATGTTCCACCAGAACTTTATTTTCACACAAGCCCGTGAATAATGTTAAAAGATTAACGATAATTCTCTGATTTGTGTTTTTTTTGTTTTTCCGAAATCGGTGAATCTTTTCCGATGACGTCTAGCTGGATTTATATTAATGGTACAGACGAGATGGCCGAGATGAGGCGAGATGGGGCGAGAGAGAGAACGGCTTAAAGGGACAGGTGCTTTTCGGAAGAATTCCTGAAAGCGTGCCAACAATCCTAGCCGGTTATTTTGGCATCGCTCACTATTTCCTAATTCCCTGTACAACTATCGATTTACGTTTTGACCTTAGTTTCATTTTCCTGTTGACTCTAGATTTAAAAACACGCTTTGTTGTTATTGGATTTCAAATCTTGAACGCAAAATAATAGATTGCTTCATTTAAATTAACCTTTAGACGATAACGAGGATATATTTGTAATTTTCAACTAAACCCCTTCCGAAATAATTTTTTTAAACAGAAAACATTCCTTTGGAAGCTTCATGGTAACCTTTCGCGGTTTCTTCTTAACGACTCGCGTAACAAACAGAGAGGTCACGGCGTAGATCTTAGCGGCATGGTATTTTTTTATCAGACAATTATGACACTGTTGTATGTATCTATTTTGCCCTGAAAAAGGAACGGCAGTTCCAAAACCGGTCGGCGATATAAAGAAAGTGATTCTTAACCAAGTAAATTTGTTTTATATATGGCAATTATTTATTTTTATTTTTTTTACTGTTGACACAATCGAAAGAGTTCACGTTTGTAAAAGTATTACAAAATATTCCGCATATCATCTTTAAAAACACCAAACAAATTTGAAATATAGAAAAACCTGTCATGCAACTACTGAGCGAATAGACAACTTTCTATTTAGAATTTGTTATTTATTGTTAAACCCATATGTACAGAAATGGCAACTATTTGCCTTATATAAATATTACCGTAGTCGAAACAAACGATACCGATAAGTTATATCTACATTTTGCACGTTTTGTTATTTTACGTCCAGAAGAACAGTAAAATGGTAATCAGTTTCATATATAAAACGATATGTTTATCGTTATTTAACAGGTATTGTTCTGCTACAAATATAAATAGTTTGAATCGACTGATTGTAATTATGTCAAACGGATGGTAAAGCATTAATAGTAATAGACTAGTATAATTCATGAGTCGTAACACGTAACGCGGAACGCATCGTCATTGTGATTACAGGAATCGTAGAGCGTAGTGTGCTCCGTACATTGTACAATAAACACGTAATTCATGCGTTCCGGCACGTGCGCTGCGGAGTCGGCAAGCACTTACTACTTGCTAAGTTGCAAAGGATGCAACTTAAGTGTGGGTACTTTGCTGAAGTACTTTAATTTTTTCTGAGTAGCTCAAAAAGGGGACAGATAAACGTAAGTTACGGCCCTCCACACTAACGACCAAATTCACGTAACGTTATGGAGAAAAAAATGATTTTATCAAAAATTTGACACAGATATAGTCATAAATCAAAAATATTGCTCTTTTCCCTTACATTAAAAAAAAATTCCATCGATTTCCATGATTGAATTTCTAGTACATATTTGCTAAATACCTTTTAATTAACATCTTAGCCGAATGAATAGGGTAAATATTAGTACTCCCCTACAACGCAGGTATCTTCAAGACACAGGTTCACTTCGTCCTCTAAATTAGCATAAGCACCGCAGAAAAAAGGCGAATGAAACTGATTTATTTAGTAATTAATTAAAATGATCTTTAACAAAGATAATATTACCCATTTAATTTGTATACCAAAGTTATATTTTGTGAAAATGTCAATTATTAGCAGAAGACTTCCAACATGGAGTAAGTTTACTCAAGAATGAACCTAAGAAACTCAAATCTATGCAGATTTATGCCGGGTTTGGTTCGGTTAAATTTATTTTGATCTATTCACATTGAATCTGTTTTTGAACCAGATTGCAATTTATACAGAAACAATCAAAAGATGAGTGAGGTGTTTACGAAACACTTAAATATATTTAACCTTTTACAGTACCTATTATTTTTACCCTACACTCCACAATTTAAATAGTTTTCTTTCTTTTTGACTTTTTACTGAATTTACCAGTATGTTTTAAAGAAAGAGAGAAATAAAAATAATGATGATATTCAAATACGCATCTCTTCTCCGAAGAAATAAAAAGACAATTTATTATTATTATCGTATTTATTTGTATATGAACTGTTTGAAAATATCAATGCCAGTTTAATGAGGATTCAATATTTCCAACAAGAATTATTATGTTTATATGTAATTATTTATTAACTCTTTATTCGCGTATTATTTAACATTTTAATATAATGGTGGGTTTTTATAAAGAAAACAATTTATTAAAAAATTATTTACACTTTTGTGAATACTGAAAGACAATATCCATGCGTTTGAAGCAGTCTTACACCAGACGTAAATGACTGCATTTAGTGCCCACTGGTGATAGTGTACATTGTGTTTTGCAAATTCAATATTCATTTCGACCTGCGCAAGTTGGGCTAAACCGTCGACCTCCTATACACTATACAGCCTACAGACCCACGGTAGTCGCACTGCTCGCTATGCTTGGATCAATAAGTGTGCCCACCTTCAGGGCGCTAACACAGTAGCAACTTAATAGCGGAGTGCATTAGAATTTGGCTTGGAATACTGTGACAGCTGTGACTTCGTTCAAATCAATAATTTCAATGCCAAATTCAACACTCGGTTTTTTATAATAAGCTAAGAATAATTTGAATTTGATGCATGGATTGTGAACAACCCGGCTCTGAGCCAAATGGCGCCTTAGGCAGCTGTATTTTTGGCGTCTTTTTTAATAGATAAAAAAAGTTATTGTACTGTCGCTTTTTAGTTTAGTTCTTTAAGTACCCATGAGGTATTGTTTTACTGTGGTTACGTCTTAAAAACTGTAAATATATCTTTTAATAAAATATATGCTAAGTAAGTAACGATAACTACTACTAAATAGGTGTAGGTTATGTTATATATACAAGAGGCGCTCGCTATTGTTAGAAGGTATGGCTTGGCGAATATATTGCCTCAGCAACTGGCCGCCCGGAGACGCCTGCTTTAATTGCGCATGAAAGGGCCTGACTAAATATAGTTAAAAGAGATTGTGTTTTCGCGCACAGTGACAGCAAGAGTAGCCGGTTAGATTTAAAAAAAAAACACGTGACCCATTTAAATAAAAAAATGCATTATTCATTTCAGTATTTACGCTCTAAACTTGTATCTTTTGCATCATTTTTTTTTTTTTTTAATTCTTCAAATGTAGATTAAAGACGACCATACATTGCTATAATTCGATCGTTTGCTTATTTTTTTTTAATGGAAGAATATATTTTTCTGTCGGTGGTAATTTTTTTCAATCTTCGCCTTCTCATTTATAAAACTCAAGTGTAGTTGGGTTGGGCAGTCTTTGAATTATTGTCTAAGTTTCACTTTTTTTTTCACAAAATCTTTTGTTTTTTCTATCGGAACCAATTTCTTTTTTGTGTAAAAAAAGTGGAGAGTTATAGTTACGTGCAAGGAAAAGCTACCTAGTTAATAAGGATAGACTTATGTCGTACTGTTAAATATAATTTGAGGGTATAAAAACAACAAAAAATATACACTTACTACTAAGAAAGTCGACAAGATGCTGCAACCCTATTCATCGCTAAATGCTCATAAATTCTCTCGAATCAATACTGGCATTATATAGCGCGTAACATCCTCGTACTGCCTATCTCGAAAGTCTTCCCAATTTGTGTAAGTAGGCCAGTTTAAAAAAACACTATTTTTCCCTTAAGAATTTATTTTATTTATTTATTTATTTTATTTTATTAACGCCTTTAAGGCTTTTACATAAATACATTTTTTAAATAAAGGAGTACAATAGATGGGTAGAATATAACATTAAGAGAAAAGTTAGTATTTAACTGCAAGTATATAAATATAGCGTAGGTTTATACATATAATAACAATAACCTTTGTGTTCTATTGAAAACATTCAAGTAAGCTAGATTTTAATTTGGAAACAGTGTTGTAACGGTAAACATCTATTGAACCATATTTATTACCAAGTCTATGCAGTCTTTGAATGGGAGAATTATCAAAATAATTGTTTGTAGACGGAGAAACATAATATAGAGCCGCCTGCCGTGTATCACGGGTAGGTACTCGCAAGGTAATAAGGCTCGTTAGATCCGGGGCGTCCAATCTGCCATTCGCTATTTTAAAGAGACATATTAAATCGCTCACTGTGCGTCTTGATGATAAATCAGTGAGGTTAAGCAAGTTCATTAAATATACGTAATCAAGGTCAACAATTGGGATACATAACTTATAATTAATAAATCTGAGAAACTTATGCTGCACTCTTTCTATTTTAAGTTGGTGAATATTATAAAAATGGAGCCCAGATTGTAGAATTGTACTCAGATTAGATCTAACCAACGCAGTATAAAGTAATTTAAATGGTTCAATAATTTAAAGTCTTTTACCGTCCTCAAAATAAAACCCAAGCATTTCATGGCCTTATTAGTAATTTCATTTATATGAGGAACAAAAGTTAATTTACTGTCAAAAATTATACCCAGATCCTTTATTTGGTCAACTCTTTTTAAGTTAATATTGTTAATGCTATATTGATACATAATGAGATTTTTAATTCGGGCGAAAGTTATCGTTTGACATTTTTTCAATATTAAGGAACAGTTCGTTACGAGAGCACACCACTCTTGTAACCTCACAAGATTCAATTGCAATACGTAACAATCATTAAGATTGGTAATTGTTTGTAAATTTTTTAGATCATCGGCAAATAAAAGAATCATAACTCCATCGAAAACGGTAGTGATGTCGTTAATAAATAAAGAAAATAACACTGGTCCCAAATGTGACCCCTGTGGAACGCCACTGAAGATTTCAAACTGATATGATAAGTGTAGATTGAGTTTGACTGATATTTTCTTTTTATGTAAGTAGCTTTCAAACCATCTCAAAATATTTCCGGTTATACCGAGGGTTCTTAGTTTATGAATGAGAATATTATGTGACACTTTGTCGAAAGCCTTACTAATGTCAGTATACACTCACATCAGTTTGAAGACGCTTATGCATGGTATTAAATAGATGTTCCTGATAAATCATTAAGTTAGTAAGAGTGGACCTTTTGCCTTAAAGCCGTGTTGTTGATGAGAAATTACTTTATTAATCTCAGGCGAGATTAAAGAGAGCAGAGCAGATTCAAATAATTTTGGAATTGATGATTGGATACATATTGGTCTATAATTGGAAATATCAGATTTATTTCCTTTCTTAAAAATAGGAGTCAGAAAACTTTCCTTCCATTTTCGGGAAAGGTACCAGTTTTTAAAGAAAAGTTAAAAAGCTTAGTCAGAGGCCAAGACAAGACTGACAGGCACTTCGATAGGAAGATAGGAGGAATGTTATCGGGGCCAGCCGACTTGTTGATATCAAGGGATTTCAATTTCGCTTTAATATCACAATCATCTAATATGCTGATTGAAATCGATCTCGTTGTCGTTATTAGTTTTTGAATCGAGTAATGGAGAGATGTTAGCGGTATCATAAACTTTGCTGAAGAATTCAGCAAATAGATCAACGATTTCTTGGGGATTATCAGCCATTTTATTATTTAAATACATATTTGAAGGACTACTGTAGTCATTATTATTAAGCATGTTAGAAAATTTAAATATATTCTGAGGATTGGCAACAGCCATTTCTTCGCAATTTTCGATACACTTATTGTAACATAATTTTGATATTTTTTGTTAACAATCTTAATTCTTTAAATTTTAGAGTAATCTTTAGGATCTCGTGTTGATTTATACACTTTATGAGCAATTTTTTTTATTTCTAATAATATTGATAAGATCAATACTAAACCATTTTGGGTATTTGTGCACAGCAATTTTAGAAACAGGTACAAATAAATCAATAGCACCCTTTAGATTAATGTAAAATTTATCCACCATTTCATCAATGGCCCAGTCAGCAGAAGATAAATGACAATTTATTTTATTAAAATCTGCTTTGAAGAAATTCAACTTTGAGGATACAGCTGGAATTGTTGTTGTTATTGAACTGTGGCATTTAATAAAACCAGTGGAGGGTGGTACTTGTCTATCAGGAGAACAGTTTCAGCGACGGACACATTTACAAAAGGGTTGGAAAATACAAGATCGAGAAGACGAGCGTTCGCATTATATACATAGTTGAGCTGGTTGAGGTTTAAAAAATTTGACATTTCAATAATATCGTGGGACCCGTGATTTGTAATGTCCGGGCAAGAAGTCTTTTTGTTTTCGATGTTCCATGCGACATTAGGTAGGTTATAGTCTCCTATTAAAATCAAAGTAGCTCCAGGAAATTTTCTTCGTAGTAATTCAACTTCGTGGTAGTGGTCTTTATAAAGCTGGGCGTCAGAAGACGGGGGAATGTAAACGCAGCCGATTATAATTTTTTCCATTTTGTAGACACCATGATGAATAGTTGTTCTAGGTTTGTGTAGAGACATTTGAGTTTTTTTGAATTAAATTTATTGTGAATGGATACCAACACACCGCCTCCTCTAGCTTTATTAGTGGTGTTTTTTTGCTTCTGTCATTTCTGTACACTGTATGTTCGAAGAAACCCAACTCAGTATTATCAATGTTGCAATTCAGCCATGTCTCAAATGCATAAATTTCGTGATCCAATGTAGGTAGGGTTGATTTGAGGTCTTGTAACTTTGTCCTTAGTCCTCGTACATTTGGTAGTAAATTTTAATTTTTCAGTTTTTTTTTTGTGTTTGACGATAGAAGGATGGTTATTAATATATTTAATAGTGATGTCGGTCTCTCAGAAGTCTTCCTATTTTCAAGTTCGTTTCTGAGATCCATTAATTGTTTCCGCTGTAGAAAATGATTGATCCTGATACATTCGGATATTATTTTTTTCAGAACATGTTTCTTGCTTAGTAAAATTTTCAGCCATTTTGCATCCGGAAACTCTACTTTTATTCCTCTCGGTTTGTCATCGCTCTTTTGCCTAATCTGTATATTTTTTTTAGATCAAGGTTTATTGTTGACCCATCAATATCAGCGATCACTTTCTTGACGGACGCTATGTCGATATTCAAAGATTCTATTTGGGATACCGATGAACTCTCAGGAATGTTGTGAATAATTAGATTTTTATCTCTGTAGCTTTGTTCTTTGATTTCTGCAAGAATTTCGCGAACATTTTGGTATTTGAAAAAGTAGGCGGGTTACAGGTTATATTTTTATGAACAGATAATTCAACTTCAAGAGTAGCCATTTTGACAGCCATTTGGGCAATTGTTCCAAGTATGTTGTTGGTTTTAGGAATTATTTTAGCAATATGTTCTTTAGTGAATTTATTGTTAGGATCCATGATCATGTTTGTCAATAAATTGACTGCATCGTTTGCTATAGAAATATAAGCCTGAGCATCCATTTTGGGAATAATTAAAGGTTTTTTTTTTTTTCAAAAGTGGCAGATGGAACAGCCCTGATTACACTGCACTGGTAAGGACACTTCGCTTCTGCGGTGATTGCAGGTACCTACAATATTCACGAACAACAATGTCACCAATTCACTTGAATAACGACTAGATTTTTAATAATATAGTTTTCAATTAGAACACAATGATTCTCGAGAAATAAACAATGATAAATGCAAACTAATACACTTTAACACTTCGAAGAAGCAATATTAGATTATAACTTTTAGTTAAACTCTTTAAATTAAGTATTATTATCAGGACAAAATAAACACGACTTATCTATTGTACAGTTCTATACGGTTTTTTAGAATGGCAAAGTACGAATATTTTAATGGTTAGTGGTAGGTGGAAGGTATGTTTAAGCTGTTTTCTCCCCGGCAATGAGAAGTAGATGGGCCATGGAAAGCGAGCGGCCTACGAGGAAGGTTGTAACTCACTTGTCTTGCAATTTATTTGCATTGCCGTGTCACTGCAGTACTGTTATAAAACCAGAAGGTTGTTGGATAGGGATGTTAAAGCGGCAAGAGATTTATATAACCTGGAAACCTTCAGAAATATATGGTGAACCGTAACGCTTAAAATCTTATTAATCATAATTCAAGTTTTTTTCTGTGCATTTATTAAATTAATGTTAATATTGATTATTGATGACATATTTTTTGTGAATTCGGGAAATATTTGTATTGTATTTGTACGGCATTAAATAAACAACGTAATTTACGCTGATATGTTTTCAAATTTATCACATATTTTTAAACTGCCTTGGGAAATTACGTATGTCATAAAGTCGTAATATGGAAATAAATAGAGAGGAGGAAAAGTGGGATAAGAAAACACTTAAACGGTGTATATTCCATTATTTTATAGCATTGCATCACTTATACATATAAATGTGCATTATATAAATGAAAGCAAATTTTTACGCGATGAAAAACATATTTTTTTGAAATCAGAAATGAATGGCATTCGTTTTGACCGGTAACCTTTTTATAGATTTTTCTTTGTCTAATTTCGATTCCTCGTAAAATCCAGGGTCATAACTGTAATTTTAGTTAGGCGTAATAATTTTCGTGCAGACATTACAGGTTTCATGATTGTCTTGCTTTGTTGCCTACAAGAATGCTTCCATTTACATTCCGTGCAGGAACTCCATTTCATTACCTGGACTGGAAGTTGGCTTATCGTGATAACTGAGCTTCGCTTCAAGCGGAATACAAAGGTTAATGTATTGAGATAGGAAAATATGACATGAAATATCAAATACACGTTGTGAAACATTTCAGCTTACTTGCAAATTCAAAAGAAACAGAATCACTGATTGCCGAATAAAGTAAACAAACAGCAGAGATATTGCTTAATATCATTCTTTGAAAATAAAAGCTTTTAATCAAGTATCCGATGCTTTGAGGAAAGTTATGACAATTCGGTTTTCAAATGCTAATATTGGTATTGGTATCTGTATCTACCTATAACGTTGAGATTTACAAAGTTATTTGTGCAGAAAATCAGAACAGGAAAGTAGGTGGTTAAATATGAATTAACTAACGAACGAATGAATTATTTTAATAATCTAATTGCAATATCTGTCGTCGGAGCGCAACCTGATATATTGAGAAGTTTGTACATATGTACTATTTTATGAACGCTTTCTCAAAAGCTCTTCCACGTACTCGTTACTTTGTAAAAAAAGTTTGTATTAATAATATATTTTATTATTAGTCACTTCAATAGTAATATGTTTAAGGGCCTCAATTAATAGGTTAACAAAATTACCCACAAATGGTCGTCATTAATTAAAATTGTGTGATTTGAATAAATACAAATGTATTTTTTAAGCTAATGATATGGAAATACTGTGTGACTAATAATGCTGTTTATTTTCACGAGTTAATATTTTTGGCTCACGTATCTGCCAAACATTGAGCGGTCGAGTTAAAGCAAATGTATACCCACGTAATTGTAAACGGTGCGTCGACATACACAGAGTGGGAGTTTAATTATTTACGTCGAATTCAAATTATCATGTTAATTTCAACCACCGCCAGCTAAATGAGTACCACAATCTGATTTTAAAAGATAAAAATGACCTGGTCAATTTCAATGAAAATCAAATCATTTTACTTACATCTAGATTGTGAATATATTTTTTTTATGTGAAGGAAAAGTTAAAAAAAAACTGTAGATGTAAGTTATTTGTAGAGACACTTTACTAGGACGCAAAACTGGATTCCCTTGCGAACAATTTCCAAGTTTTGAAGGTTAATGGCATCCATAGAGAAACATTAGGCTACCTTCTTCAGACACGTAGAAAGGAGTGACTAATTAAGGTTTCCCAGAGTATTCCCTGAGAGGAAGAAAAGAACCAGAAATCGAATGTATACTAGCATTCTAATAAATACGTATAGGTTGAAACGTGTCGTAAATGACAGTGAAAATTCATATTGCTGGTCGCCCAAATCCTGAATAAAATGATCGATGTTTTCTTAAAAACTAAAGATCATGCAGTCATAAAAAAACAGTTTTTTGTCTTTTGACTCGCCCTCGAAAAGGCTGCAAATAGACGATAATTTTCTGCGCTAAACGAAAACATGACATGCATTAAGCGAACCGAGATTGTTTACGGTGCGTCGGGGCAACATGTGGGGGGGACAGAAGCTTATTCCAAGAATCATAAATAAACTTTAGAGAATGAGCCAGGAGCGAGCTTTGACAGCGATACCCTCCGAAGAATTTACTCTAAAAATAAATTCTCGTTGAGGCGATTCTCGTTGCATATATGCTGATAAAGTTCAAATTTACTGCAATGGCTGGTTACTTGCTAGTAGGAGTGGGAAAGAGGCGGATCGGGAAATTAATCTGGCCATGGTTAGACAGTCCCTGGAGTTTTTTCTAATGATGAAGAAATATGTAAGTGTTTGACACCACCCGGCTGCAATTCAGAGTTGATAACACGTTCGTTTGCAATAGACACAGGCGGAGACCAACATCTGATAATTATTCTTACAAACTTTAAATTGTTTTTTCAAAAAAATCCTGTACGTCTTGAAAAATCTCGGCGGATCTGAAGATTATCGCCATAGTTCAAATTTAACTATTTTTGTGCGATTGTAATCTTAACGTATAATTGTACATTAAATCATTGCGTACTATGCATTAGAAAATCGTATACAATCAAGATTAATAAAATCTTTTTTATTTTTTCATAAATATTTATCAAAATATAAACTACATGTGTATTAACTACATACACAATAGGTAGCCAGTGGCAGCATTTAAAAAAAAATACACATCCATTCCGCTTAGTTAAATATCTAAGCGATTCGATACAGTCACGGAATAAGTTAATGGCTCAGATGTAAGAAAAGGTAATATTTGTATCGTAGTTTTAATACTGTAAAGTCATGTATTTGTTGGGTTAAATAATTTTACTTTTTTTTACGTGAAAAATGTGACCTACAATTATAATTCAAGTGAAAAAAACCGGTAATTCAATAGTCTTCTTACTTCCTACATGGGCTTAAATTATAGAAATTCTTTAACGTAACGAAAATGAACAAGCACAAATATTTGATTTTTAATGTTTTAATTCAGTCCTTGTAACTGGAAAAGTGCTGTGAATCGTACACTATTTATCCGCCCGCTCTTTGAAATTACAACCCAGAATAACCCACTTCTCTGACCCATCATTTTGTTTTACCATTTCAAAATCAAAATTTTGCTTCAACCAGAATAAATCAACCACTACCTAGTCAACCGAATACACCCTCGGTAATTTTGTAACGTGCCTAAAGGGTCCGTAGCCTTTGGCTCGGTTTATTCATGGCGGAACTAGAACACTTTTCTGTGGTTTGCGCATATCCTAAGTTTTTCATCAAAATTCGATGACGTGAAATTCTCCTTTTAAAATTTAACTTGCTGTCCAATTAAAATATTTTTCCACGACGCGAAATATTTCGTGAAATAAGTCAATTAGATTTTTTGTTAACATTTAGGAGAATTTTTTTTATGAAACTGTTTTAGGGTAGGTTTATATTATAATCTTGTTAAAATAAAATAAGCGGACTAGTAATTATAAAACTGGGGTATTCGAAAAAAGTTACGATAAATCATGAAGGATAGAAGTGCCAAAAATACTGATTGACCAGCATGAAAAGATATTGTGATTAAAAAACGTCCCCTTAAAGCAACTTCATTAATTGGTTTTACCCTTTTACTGATTATGTTGAATGAGTAAATAAGTATTCACAAATAACATCGCGAAAAAACCCCCGTTGCAACTTACATAGGTAATTACTAATTACTAAAAGAACCACTAAAGATAGAGATTTCAGAGTTTGCCAATCAAGTTATTCCCACCGATCATATTTTAAATAAGGATACGGGTGTTAAAATTTTTTACTGTTGTATGTATTATAAAAAGAAAAAAAAATTATTTCGAAGCACCTAGAAATTATAAAATCTCTAAACAATACTTCTAATTTTTTAAATAACCGGGTAAATTTATCTTATAGTCTTATTTTCAACATATTTCAGGTAAACCGGTCTGTTATTCGAGTAAACCCCCTAATTACCCCCTCCCATTTTTTCGCCTTCCACTCTTACACCTAAATATGAATGTATATCTGTCATTATTTTGTATCTTATGTTAGTTTTCATATAATCCCGATGTTGGAAGGGTTACTAAGTAGGTAAGGGTTTTAATATTTAGCGAAAATTTTAGGAATTTTACTCGAAAACGAAAACTCAAATGAAAAATCATAAAATTGATTTCAAATATGATATAGATTCACCACTTTTTCGCTTGTACCGCGAGTTTCCGGACAGCGCGTATTATTATTTAAGCAGTGTAAAAGTCGTATTTTTATTAAAATAATTATTTTTTACCGTTGCTTAATTTTTTTCTAAAATTTTTGTCGACTAATTGTATACTTTTTCGGTACAAAGACGATGCAAACGGTAATCACATTTGAACTGTAGAACCACCTCAGCTATTAATATGACCGGCTCGGAGCGTTTGAACAGAATCAAATTAGATTGGTTGGTCTGGGGCCTTGGAATCGAAAGCTCTTATGTATTAATAAAAAGGCGACATTAGTTTTCTTTCAAATCGGTACGGATCACACTTATTTTGGTTTATTTCTCAGTGGCCGTATTTCGTACAAAATGCACCGTACAACCTGTCATCAACCATTATCAAATCATTAAGAATGCTCCGCTCTAATCCTACCCTGGCGTTAGTGGCGTTATATCCCTGAAAAAAAATTTTTAACTTCATATTGCTCGCTTGCCTTCTAGTTGTGCCGAGCTTTGAACTTACAGATAATGTTGGCGAGCTTCTACAAAATAATGTTGTGTGCATGTAACGGCAAACGCGCAAGCATTATGATAACTTTTTATCATGTAATGAGAAAACCGGAAGCCTATATTGAACAAGTTCACATTTTCACCACAGGATCCGGCCTAACTCTGTTTATACGGCACGGAGCTAATTATGATAGCAGTATTTCAAATTATATCACACAATGTTTTTATCCATTATTCCTTAGGGAAGCGTTGCATGTGTTAGAGTGAACGGTGATTTTACGAAGTGGTTTAAGATCACAAAAGGTGTAAAGCAAGGCTGTGTAATGTCACCGTGGTTGTTCAATTTTTACATGGATAATTGCATGCAAGAATTAAAAGGTGTGGGCTTGTCCGCGAAAATAAACAATCTGAAAGTATGTTGCCTATTGTATGCGGACAATGCGGTGCTGATTACTGACAGTATGGAAGATCTACAGTTTCTCGTGTCTAGGATGAACCAAGTATGTACGCAAAATGAGTTGATGATGAATGTAAGTAAGTCCAAAGTCATGGTGTTTGAAAGAGTACGAGAACAGCGTGCAAGATAGTTGTGAATGATGAATACTTGGAGCAAGTGGATGAGTTTGTGTATTTAGGAAGTATGTTTACGAGAGACGGAAAGGCTGATAAGGATATTGAAAGAAGGGTGAATGCAGGAAACTCCATTAATGGAGGACTGAACGCTGTTGGCGCAAATAAGAAATTGTCCAAAGAAGCGAAGCTAGCAGTCCACAATGGAGTGCTTATACCAACCCTGATGTATGGCAGTGAGGCATGTAACTGGCAGAGGAAGGATGAAAGTAGACTGAATGCTGTGGAAATGAGATCTTTGAGACGTATGTGCGGTAAAACCATGTATGATCGTATAAAAAATGTGGATATCCGGAAAGAATGCAAGGCTGATGTGAGCGTAATGAATAGGATCAAGAAAGGAACGCTTAGATGGTTTGGGCATGTAGAGCGAATGAACGAAGAAAGGAGTGAAAAGAATATATGATGCGAAAGTGAATGGAAGAAGAAGTCGAGGACGCCTGAGAAAGACATGGCACGATCAAGTAAATCAAATACTTGAATCGGGTCATGTGAAGAGTCAGAATAACAGAAGAGTATGTATTAGACGATGTATGAATGTAAATGAAGCAAGGAGTGTGTGCCGTGACAGAGTTATATGGTGGTCCATCCTCTCTGCCTACCCCTGCGGGGAAACGGCGTGATGGTTAGTTAGTAAGTAAGTTAGCTATCCATTATTCCTGGTATTTCAGAGAAGCGTCCAAACTAAGCACGTCCGGGTTGAACTCAATACTCTTAATGAACTTTTCGTTATTTACCTTTTGTAGAGATCAACACTTTTCCTAATCTCTCGGGCAGAAGTCGAAATAAATATTTGCACCTAAAAATATGTACTTGTATCAAATAATATGTAAATTCAAAATATGTTATTAAAGCAAAGGTTTGTTTTAAAGTAAATTAAAGGCGAGGTTTAGCGTCCCAAAAATAAAAGTAACATCTATTATAATAATGTTAACCATTAAGTATAGTATTAAAAAATCTATGACTTAGGTTCAATAATTTATAAATATTTGAAGGGTTTTTCAAACGTGAATTTAAATTTAGTGCACAGTGGCTTTAAACTTCAAAGGATTATACTAAAACCCTAGGTGGTGTGCAAGTTATTGAAACAAAAATAGATTATTTATTCACAACAACCATAGTCCGATTTATCATTTGTTTAAATTTAATTTACCTTTTAATAATTTTGACTTTCAGTCTATACCCACTGGCGAACCATGTAATTTCTGTTGAAATGTAATTTTAGACGCGCACTACGCATTTCTTCTGAATTAATTGAATCCAAAACTCATCAGATCTATGCGGTACAAATGCCCATTATATATATTTTTAAAGATGTTTTTTTGTTTTTCGACCAATATTTTAAGAGTAGGTACGAATTGGTAGATTGTGATTATTGCAGAAATAAACTTTTTCCAGTTCAGCCTAATACTAAGTAAGGTTCATTGAATGGACAGTATTTTCAAACTTTCCTGACCGGAATATTTTTAGAATTTGTTCAAGCCATGCACATCCGGTAATAAATATTGTACAGCACAAAGAGCTCAAAAGCCCCATTTATGAGTATTTTTGGGGAAATATTGGGTAACTTCGTGGAATCACTGATCCATTGGAAGTTTCGAACAATTTTCATTCGGTCGATCTGAAAATGTTTCTATATTTTTGGATTTGATCGTGATTTTTGTTAGTTATTGGAATAGGCTTTGCATTTTTATTTAAATGGAAATATTTTCGAAGTCCATCGAGTGTTAATTAGTCAGATATTTTCTCGAAGTATTTCTATACAGATACTATTAAAATCTGTACGAATTAACTCTCTAGTCAAATATTGATTGTGTTAACTGGCACGTCAATGTTTCTAATTTTTTATATAATTTAATTGAATTAAATTTAAAATTATTATTGAGTTCTGCTATTTTAAGTTTTTTTTTATTTTTGTTTTTAGTGACAGCTGTTTCGGCGTTTAAGGCCATTGTCAGACAGTTTGACAATGGCCTTAAACTCCGAAACAGCTGTCACTAAAAACAAAAATAAAAAAACTTAAATAGCAGAACTCAATAATAATAATATTAAATTTAATTCAATTGAATTATATAAAAAATTAAAATGGAGTTCTACAAATTTGAACACAAAAACTATAAATCAATGTTTCTAGGTTGAATACAAAATCATTTTTGTAACTTACTATATCAATCAAATTATCTTTTAAAAAATAGGAGTATTTTATTAATATGTTTATTTAAAAGTCGGTGAGGTAGGCTAGTAACCCCGTTGAAATGAAATTTGCTTGTATCGGTGGGTATGTTGTTTTTTTCCACGAGAGATTTATGCGAGGTTTTTTCATAACACTTTGTTGATTTATTACCGACCAAATTATTTTCCGACTTTTTTTGTGAATCGCCCTCTTTACCACCGCCGACCGTCTTTATACTCGCCTTCTTCTTAAAGAAATAGAAGATCCGAATGATATTTTGAATTATACTTTGAAATACTTAAAAACATTAGATTGTGATGCATATTAAACTGTTGTGCAGATAATAATAATTTCTATTGTCTAGATGTTCCACGTGCCTGGTGTCATTGCATAAAATAGAAAAAAAGTCGGAGTCCTCCGTACTTACTTAACTATTAATATTCTACAAAAACTAACTACAAAACATATTTTTTGCCAAATCAATTAAAATAACAACGACTGCACAATAAACCTTATGCTTATAAAATGGTTTCAATAATCCTTAAACACTAGCGATGTGTGGATTATGATAATATATCCAATTAAAATATCTGACCACTGATGATAACATCTATATAAAGGTTGTGCGAAGGGTCTACTATTGACTGAACTAAATCAATAATCCAATGTTTTTGCTTACAAACACCCATGCTTTGGATACCGTAAACTGAGGTGAGTTTACCCCATCCGAGAAATCAGCTATCATATCATGCATGTCCATAAAGCTACAAGTTGATTCTGTCTACACCGATTTCAGCAAAGCATTCGACAGAATTAATCATGACTTATTATTGAAAAAGCTCAAGAAATTCGGCATAGCCAGGCCTTTGTTTATGTCGCCTAGCAGTTATCTAAAAAATAGGAAACTAGCTGTTAAAATTGATGGCTTAACTTCGTATAAATTCATTGCTACCAGTGGTGTTCCTCAAGGTTCACATTTAGGACAAATTTTGTTTCTACTATTTGTAAACGACGTTTTATCTATTTTCAGCGATGTCAAAGTGTTAATGTTTGCCGATGATCTGAAAATTTACAAAACTATAAGAAATGTTCATGACTGTCACACATTGTTAAGTAATTTGTTCAAACTCTTTGTATGGTGCCTAAATAATGATTTGCAACTCAATATAAGTAAATGTCTAATTACGAGATATTATAGAATAAAAAACCCACTAGTTTATGATTATATTATAAACGACGCCTCGCTAACAAATGTAACTGAGGTAAATGATTTGGAAGTATACTTTGATCAAAAACTAAACTTTAATAATCATATTGAAATCGCATTAAATAAAGCTTTAAAAACGTCGGGTTTTATATTAAGAATATGTAATCAATTTAAAAACATTCATACCTTTACAAAAATGTACATATCATTAGTTCGGAGTCAAATTGAATACAACTCAACAGTGTGGGCACCAAGTTAATGCTATTCATTCCCTTACAATAGAAAGAGTTCAAAATAAATTCTCAAGATTTATTAACTTTAGAATGGGCATATTAAGGGAATGTATCAATTACGATTATCTTCTTTGTCACCTTAATTTATTGAGATTGTCTGAACGGAGAATAATTACCGACTTGATTTGCTTTTACAAAATTATAAATTCAATGATTGACAAAACAACACTTTCATAGATTTGTAAAGAAAATGGTGGAGCGGATAGCCTTATCTAAAAATCTTATCTTAATGTCGGATTGTCCCCTGAGATACTTAGCCGTTTGATCAATACTAATTGTCAAACAAAATCAATTTCAAAATCCTTCGCAGAACAGCTTCATTATAATCGAAAAGAAGTATTAGAGGCTGGTAAGCAAGCTATCTCGAGAAGAAAGAAAATGAATGTGGCACCAGGAAAACGTTTGACTCATAACCTTAGTAAACCCCACCCAAGTAAATCTCAAGAACTAGATAAAGATTCTTCCAGTGGGGTGTTTCGCTACGATGATGAAACTGGGGCTAAAATCCCATCCTGGTAAAAAGGTCCTTTTCAAATAGGAAGGAGATTTTTTCTTGGTCTAGTAACGGGC
Organism: Drusus annulatus; assembly: GCA_022651775.1. NCBI lineage: Eukaryota > Metazoa > Arthropoda > Insecta > Trichoptera > Limnephilidae > Drusus > Drusus annulatus. The sequence goes on along the minus strand of JAGWCC010000376.1, from coordinate 9,923 downwards.
ATCAAAAATGAAAAACCCATAATAAGGGCAATACAAAAGTCATTAAAGAATTGGAAGTGGCCAACATATTAAGGTAAAATGATGTATGATTGGAAAGATGTGATTATACGAATCAAAGAACATCCAACAACAAAAAAATCGTGAGCTCTACGCTATACTAGAGATTGAAAATTTGTGAGGATTGTAATAATTCAAGTACCCATCAAATACAAAAGTGTTTTATTCTAATTTCATGAAGGGTTTCTTTACTTTTCTTCTGTTTCCCTCGAAATTGTCACGTTATATTAATTATTAGAAATAATACTGTGTACCTTCCTTAAACCATTAAAAATACAAAACCAGAGTTAAGGCATATATTTATTTATATGGTGAATTTTAAGCAGACTGTAGGTAGGCAAAGGGCGGTATATGAAAATATATACTTCTAACAAATAATATTTTGTATTTCGAGAAGATAATCAAAAAAATTTTAATAGCTTTCATATTGTTATTGATCCAAAAGTACGAATTGACCTCCGATTATTAATAAATCGTTCAATTTGAGACAAATTAATTTGCCTGGAAACGACCGAGTTCCATATTTTTTTTAAAATCTGAAATCTATTTTTTTATGAGATCAGGTTGTTTGTTGCCAAAGGAATAAAATTTCAACCACTTAAATTTACAATTCTACAAACATTTTCAAAATAATCGATAAGTGTATTAGTTTCAAGGAAATATTATACAGCTCTGCGTGTTTACTGTCCATTATTTGCCGCAAATAATACATGTCGTAGTGTTAATGGAATACTCAAAATTATGCCAAAAACAAAGCAATCAAAATCGTGGATTCGAAATTTTGTCGTTATGATTTTGATTTTCGTTTTGTGTTAGTTTTTTAATTGGTTTTGATATGCGGATAGATTGTGGCCACCACATTCGTACATCGAGTTAGCAGTTGGATTGTTTTAGTTCGTCGAACTTAAAAAATCAAGAATATGAAATCGCAAAAATATATTTGAACGATTAGCCAACATGGTGACGCATTTTTATACTTATTTTGTTGTGTTCGTGGTGCTGTGAGATGTTTGCTGGTTTGGTGGATAAAAAATGTTGTTGATTTTTTTTCCGTATTTCCCATGGTAACAAATATTGTAAGAATACAGAATATACCTTGTTTTCCGTTTTACGCACAAGAGCGTATATTTATATATAAAGCAGCGACTAATTAATTTCTGTCTTGTTTTGCAGGTAAGTGCCCGGAGCAGAGAAGTTATTAGGGGTGATCGATCTATGACGCTTTAACTCGCAGTTGGCCCTGTAAGTATCTTACTCGTGTAGTGTTCCTGGAAAGAAGTTTCCATTTATGTTTTCGTCGAGAACCTTACTAGTTGGTTCCTAGTATTAGGGTATTGATTAAAGAATTTTGAATTCAAACCAGTTCTGTTCTCTTTTTTTCTGTGGTAAGTTGTTTGCACTTTGGCGTATACTAGAAAGACTAGAACTTAATAATGAAACATTATCAAATTGCGCTTTTCATCATACATGATAATCGGTTTTATTTTTGACGGGTTGTGAAATCCTGTAACAGGTAATCCTGCTTAATATAAAGGTCAAAGGGGTCGCTCCTCTCCTATTACCGCTGACGTCTCAGTATCTCCTGCCGGGAAACTGTAATGGCGGTTTCAAGCGACAGGCGACGCTTAAAAGTTTTATCGCTTAATTGAGATACAGCTTGACGTTTTAACGGATGACGAAAATATTCCCTTAGTTATTAAATACGGATAAAATACCTCATGATCCCACAAAGGCTATTGAAAATGAGTTTCATAAAGGCAATGTTCTCAAAATTAAATGTTGTTTTTGTTGGTGTATCTCCCAGAGGCAGGCTTTGCATTATTCATCGATTTTACTTCGAGATTACTTTACATCTTGTAAGTATGATAATAAAAAGTATTATAATGTATTATGTTTACCTTAATTAGATACCAACTCATTTGAATTTATTATTATAGAGCTAGAGTTATTCGACAAAAATCAACAGGATCAGGTTATTCTAAATGAGAAATTCTGAACCATTTGACATGATACTAAAAGTTTATAAAATTAATTGCCCTAGAAAAACACTACATCGTTTCTTAATTTACCTCTAAAAATTGTATTTTAAGCAGTAAAATCATAAACTTGCATGCATAAGTAAAACCTTAACGTTGATAACTTTCGATCCACTCATAAGGTCATCTCTAAAGACTATTGCAAAGAGCTTCCATTTTGAGATGTCGATTCATATTTTGCATACCATTCTGAATCAAATTACTGGAATATTATGTAAAAACTTCGACTTTGATGTTTTGTTACATAGTAGATATAAAATTTGATGAGCATGCGGAATGAATTTCCAGCGATAGTATAATTTCGGATAACTTAAAATACAAAAGATAATCATCTCCATTACAAAATTAACGTTTCTTTACACTGCTTTTTAACGAAATAAAATCATTGACCGATTTGAATGCCGGAAACTTAATTATGTCTTCGAGTAATAAGGCCAAAGAGACGAAGATAATTTAATAAGGGGAAAAAGGTTTAAAAAAACGTTTCACAAATTTGACAGTAATATTTATAATAATAGTGCGTATTATGTTTTTCCACAAAATTTGAAAAACCAACTGAAATCGTGCTGTCGGTCATTTTCGTATTAACAAAAAATGCAATCTTATTTTATTTAATTACGTTTTTAATCAAAATATCTTTACACTGACATCACACACTTCATTAGACTTGAGCTCTCTTTAATTTTAAAACGCCGTAGTGATTTTGCTCGCTAGTAAAATTAGAACGGAGCACATTTTATTTAAAGTTCTGTGAAGGGTTGAACACGCGAGTCGTTTTTTTAACATACATTGTGTAGGTATTTGATTTCAAAAAGAGAACACCGCTGCAAGCTCTGACGCAAATGACACTACATGTTTCACACGGCAACGACATTACGTCAACAATGCTGTTGGAACCAGTGCAGATTGTTTGTGGGGTTGTTTGAATAATTGTCCAGCAATAGCCATCACTTGACTTCAGTGACACGCAATTTGTGTGGGACTATTTTCAAGTTGGCTTTACTCGATTCAAGTTCTGGCAAAAGTTTCTAAGCTAAACCCTGAGAGGTAAACTTTAAGTCGTATAAGGGGGAAGCTAACAGTTTCAGAATGCTTCTAATGTATTAATTGCATATTGCTTTCCCAATCGACTCATTTATTTAGAAACACGGATAAAATAAAGCTTATAATCCACATGCATGAATAAATTAATGTTTGATGAAACCCTTTGAATAATAAAGGTGTATTTAAAAATTTACAGCAGGGTCTTTGCTATTACGAAATAAAAATGAATGACGGTTTTCAACTTAACAGCCTTATAAAAATATGTTTTTATCCCAGTTGGTGAATAATATATCGTCGCTGGAAAGGCAAAAGGGCTGAAGCCCCATTCTGGGAAGCTTACACCAGAGAACTTTAAAGTTTTTTTTTAGAATAAAATAACATAAGTCTTCAGTACCTGGTTGGATTTTTGAAAAAACTTCACTTAAGTAACTCAATGCTCTCACTGAGTTACCTGAAGCGACAAAAAGCCAAAAAAGCTTCAAACTACTCAAGTCTTCTCCTAAATGGTAAATATATTTTAGATGGCTGAAAGGCCACAAAAGTCTTCAGAATTAAACAACACTCAGAGCATTCGACGCAGAAAAAAATGCATGTTTAACTCATTTTTGACCAAAGTAAGCCCTTTTGACTTTCCAGCGACAATATATTATTAACGTACTTACTTCTAAAATGCTGATGTAATTTGTTCGTAAGAATAAAGTGGTGTGGAAAATTACTCATAATTCTGAATATAAACGGATTTCATATTACGTCAACATAAAAAATTTGAAAAATAAAACTTTATTGCTTCATCTCTTTTTAACCGTCTCAATTTCACAATATTTGATACTGTTTTTTAAGATACTTAAGATATCATTTTCTTTTAAGGGTTGAAAAATCAAAATTTACCACTTAATGATATTTTCCATGTGACCTAGAAACGAAGTGTTGTGACCAAGCGATATATTACCACAACAAAATGTCACGGTTTCGGCAATTAAAACTTATCGGTTCAGGGTAAATCTAGGACTTTTATAATTATTGGCGATTCTCACGGTATGATCTAAGATAACCTACTTAGACAAGATGATTAATTGTGTTTATAAGCAAACCTTGCAATCCAGCCTTACATCGGTTGATTTCCAACATTATCGCTTTTGTAGTATCATTCGGTGAATTCGGTCTTTCTTCATGCCCTATTCAAATGTTTTGTTTATTCAACTTTTATTAAATTAAATGACAGCCAACTTAATCCGATGCTGAGAGACGGTCGATGAACCTAACCATTATAATACCTTTATTTTAATTTTATTACGCAATCCGGTGTAAACATTGTGATTGAATCCTTCGCCGTGGATTTTTCTTCACTTTGTTTTTTTGACTTTGTCTCTCGGTATAAGCCGTTCGATGAAACCAATCATTTTCAAAGCTCAGTTCATTTGGATTTATCCAAAATTTTGATGAGTAGTGTCGAATTAACACGAAATAAATTACGAAAAATGAGGCACGCATTGTACACATGTATAGCGATGATAACTGAACATGAAATATATCATGAGATTTACTAATGTTGGTGTATTTGCCGACCCTCTGGCAGCAAAATTACAGGAATTTACATATTTGTAGAAGTGCATTATAAATTCACTCGTTTATATTGTCATGGAAATAATATTGGCACAGTGTAAAGTGCATCGTATTGTCCGATTCATATTAATTGCTTTTCCGTGAATATTATGTAATCTTATATGTGCTCGAAATTTGTAACCAATCTTTTAAGCTCTTAATTTTTTTATGTAGGTAATTATTCTTAGGTTGGTGTGTTTGAAACTTTCGTCACATTTAACATCGCCACAATTCAATGATAGTGCATTTTTAGTTTTTTCGATATTTGACCGGCCCCGTTAAAAGCAAATTGTTGGTCCGTTTCAGCTTTTAAACAAATGGTGATCAGCTGAATATATAATGCAATTCAAGAATATAAATACATTTTAACATAATCTGAAATATGTAATTTTGCTGCCGGAAGGACCGGAAAATTCCACCGGAATATTTCCTGCCTGATTAACACCGAGGTGAACGTAAAAAAAACATAACTTACATTCAAGACATTGAAAAAAACTTATATTTTCTGTTTTTCGTGCCTTGGCCTAAGATATTGCTGCATTGATTTTATGTTACATAATCATTAATCAACATCTATAAATTTTATGTTAATTTTCTATTTCAATGGCTGCTTGAATATCAGAGTTACCTTTGGCAAGCATACTTACCCTATCAGTGCAGCACGCCAAGATCGTGAATAATGTATTATCAAAGGCCTAGATCTCTTCAAGTTACGGAAGCTCAAAGGACAGTCCGAAAGTATGTTTAACCTCGTCATTAAAAAAACATCCGGCAAGTATTTTATTCGGCTAACCCCATTTCCTTGGTCATGACGTATCGTTAGCTATAATTCGCTTTCTGGAGTTTGTAGGAAGACGACATAAATTAAGTTTATTAATAGTTGCATAATCATCAAATAATGACGCCACGTCTAAATTCGCTGAGATGAAGCATCCTAATGATTAACCTCATGTGAGTCCGCGAGGGTTCAAATGTGACTGATTTAGTGAAATTCCATTTAATATTTATTTCTGATTGAAGAGGCGGAGAAATAATTATTTAATCTGGTAAAGCTATTATGATAGTTTATCAATCGACTGAAAATGATATGTATTTACTAGGTTTTGACAAAAATACACCGCTGTTTGAACATTTGATCTTATCCACCGTGCCACGCCGGCCAGACACGTTATATTACCGCTCGGAGCCAATGTCGGGTTTCATCGCACAACTGGGGACCGTTTTCACAGCAATATCTCTAACCGCGAGGAATCTTATTAAGTCAGCAGCAATACTAGGTGCCCGTGAATACCTTTGGGGTTTAATCTCCCTCTCATTGCTCCGGCCCTATGGTTACAGTTTACAGTCGACTGGTCTCTAAGGAACATACGACTATTTACCAAAACCTTAAAAATAAAGCCAGTAGGTACAGATGAAAGTGGATTTAATTATGTGTTTTATCAAATGGAAGCGCCTAGGTCCTCAAAAAAAAACCGTGAATTCACAGAATACTTTTCTACGTCAACTTGAACCACCTTGACATTTTTCAAATTACAAACGTGTTTATCTCAGCTCAACGTTTTTATGGTTTGAGCTACTTTTGTACCTATTGACTGCTTTATATACTGTTGTAATTTAAAAAAAAGAGATGTCACCGCATCAAGTGGTTCATGAAACCTTTGGTCAAGACGTCACATTAATCATGCAGAGGTTTAAAAAAAAGTTTCATTCAGTTTTATTCCCAAATATCCGTTAAGTTATAGAAAAGGAAAAGAAAATAAGCCAGAAAAGACCAGAAAAAGTTTGAAGTTTAAGGTTTAGATGAGAGTTGCAGGGATATTTATGTATCTGCAGTACGTTAGTAATGTTGTTTCCACCATGTGCGGCTGAATCCGTGAAAAATGTTTTTTTAGTTTCACTCGCTCTGCACATGACCGAAGCTTCGGGAAGTTTCTCCGTGGGAGGCAAATTGTCGTTGGCAAACTTTCTCGCTAGTCAGCGCTAGCTTACCGGCAGCTATTCCCACCGTCGCGGCCGTTTAGTTCCATCGAACCTAATTAATAATTTACTAAAGCCGACAGATTGCGCGGTGTGAATCCTAGCTGTCGGAATGTTTACCCTCCTCTTTCTCGTTCTCTCGCTCATTATACCGTGATCACTCTCTACCCACCCACAATGTGTTCGAGTTTTATTGTCTGAATCACTTGCTATATGTATTCCGTATTCACAACCACCGTCTTTATATTCTTCCCCGCATACCCAATAAATCAACTCGTAAGTGTAAACTGAAATGTTTAGATATTTGTATTTCAGACGACATTCTTTGAAATTGTAATTCGGGTTTTGAGTCGAATTCGCGTCGGGGAACGCAGTCGCACACGCACACATACTTATTTTAATCTTAATTGGCAGTAAGAGGGCTTTAAAGATACATAAAATGGCTTTAAAAATGTCGTTAAAGGCAAACCAGCGATAAATTTGACATTTACGAATGTATATTTGAATTTTGGATGTAACTTGTTAGTTTGAGTTCGTTTTCAGGTAATTTAACAGGAAGATTAAAGAAACCGCGTGATTGGAAATACATTGATAAAACGTTGAATTTAGAAGAAAAAAGAATCCAAATCTCCACAGAATTAGAGCAATATATTTGTATTTATTTATATCGTAACTTTTTTTTTATTTCAATACGTATTTAAGACGTAAACACAGTTAGCACAAAATTTTATTTAGTGTATACAGATGTAGTCCAACAATCTGCACGAATATACATGTCAAAACAGCAATCATCAACAGGAATGCCCTGATGACGAATACGCCATTCCCACTCACTAGAAGTAGGGGGAATTGAAATCAAGGCATTTTCAAATCGTGAATCGTTCGCGTAATAAGAGCTACGCCAACACTGCTTTGATTTTAAACAATTTTAGATGATACACAAAAAAACTTACTCCAATTTTTTCAATCAAAAATATATCTGTGACTCATTTTATAATTCACTTTTCATGCAAACTATAATACAAAGAGCAACAATTTGGCATATCTAGAATATCGAATCGGTGAATAAATGTTCTGACCTCACTGTCAATTCATAAAAACCCGTCAACGGATGATTCTCTCTAATACAAAAAAAAACAAATCTTTTGCGTATATTCAAATAATTTACTAACCTACTGTAATATTCGTTCCGAGTCGGTTATTGAAGGGCAACTAGATGGGAAAATCAATTGGATAAGTACATTTATACGAATTTTTAAGTCTTCTTTACTAAGCCGTACTAAATTCGTTTCAAGTAGCAGATTCATTCGGTTATAATGAAACAGGCAATGATTGAATTATTGTAATTGAATTATTTTATTTGAGAATCGCTTCCCTTCTCAATGTTCAGCTGTTCGCAATTTTGAATAATTGCGACTAAGAACTTTCTTGCGGTCGTTACCGCCCTCACAGGTATTTTCTTTTCCCAGAGTCGTGTCCATTGTTTGTTTTCCGGAACCGGCATTGTAAAGTGAGAGCAGGGGCTTGCTGCGACTTGTTTTTCCCTTTTTCAATGTAACGATCCCAGAGAGATTTTATCGACCCATTCAAAAAGTCACGATACGTCATTGCTTAGGACTTTAGACTTGATAAAAGCTTCGCCGATCGTTCGATTTTTACTTCTACCGAAATGTTTAAACGCTTATAATCCCGTCATGAGGCATGCGTTGCTTTTTTCATGAAAATGGAGGAAAGGTTAAAACGGAGCTATAAGTGGTACATATATATATAATCAACGAACACATATTTTCTTATTCTTTAACTTAAAGATTAGCCTAAAATACCATTTTGCTTTCCATACTTCTATAATATCCAATTTATTTTAAGCTCGATTAGTTTTAAATCACTTTTATAATAACTCGTATCTGCATCGGTAACAATTATTACAGATTCGAAACTAAACTTTCATTCCAATTATTGTTCTAAATTTCAATTACGTTTCGGTTACTAACCTCGCTGTCTTCCCTTTCTCAGGTTTCAATAAATAATTGGATGTTTTAAAACATCTCGCTAAAATAATTGACAGGAAAGAATGTATTAATTATTAAAATATCTCAATTGCTTGAAAATAATTGATGCCTCCCAGAAATTCTGGATGTTGGTTTTCGTCTGCCACAAAACAAGTTTAAATAAAATAATTGTATTTTTAATGCCGAGAAGTAAGGAATAAGGATGTATATATAATATACAAGATGATTGTTCAACTAGCACCACAAAAATTACTTCTTGGACAGCCAGCAAGATGTGACTGAGCATGGTTAAGATGAAGTGAAAATGGGTTAGACATGCTGCGATAAACAAATAAGATCGATGGTGATCGCTTGTGTTGAAAATAAATACAGATGGTGAACTCCAACAAGATGGTCTGACGACAAAACAGGGATCCAGTTGACAAAAGTTTTGTACACATTTAAGGTGGCTTTCAGCCAAAAATGCACTAACAAACGCCGATTACGAACACTGTTACATTAGATAGTCAGGTTATTTTGCATTGAAATAAATTTAGCGAACTTACTAGTATTTATTGTATGAATAATGTCTACATTATATTAGAAGAAATTAACGAATAGCAAAAAAACGAACAAGGTGGCCGACCGTTCCAGTATGAAGTGATTATGAGGTGCTGCTTGTAACCTGATTTTGCCAGTACCTACGCACAAAACTTGCGTTGAAGAAAAATGTTGAACTAGGTAGGAACGCGTCAGCACCTCTAGGAATAGGATATCGGCATGATTGATTTTTTTTATATATTTAGCTATAGTTTAAAGGATCGAAAATACTAACCTACCTCATTAACTAATCGGGAAATGCAAATCTCCATAGAAATCTGTTTCATTGACGACTGCCCCTTTGATGGCTGAGACTTAAATGTTTGCGATGGATCCGATCTTTTTGGAAATGCAAAGGCAAAGGCAAAGGTAAAGTAAATTAACCATACGATAACATACTACAAATAGAAGACACACATTCTATGAATTGCATTTTGTATGTCATGTTTTCTGCTTTTCTTCGATAAAATGTTTTTAAATAATTTACCTAACAAGTTGGAATGAGAAAGGATAGTCAATAAAACCTTTTGACAAATGATTTTGATAATTATAAATATAATTAGTTCTAATTTCGTGAAAGAGTTCGAACGTTTGAACCATTATTCTTAAATCATCGAAA